>JAPMOQ010048154.1:273853-372870 GCA_026543055.1 Argiope trifasciata
TTTTAATGGTGTATAAACATACTAATAACTTAATAGGTGTTTATAATTTTATCAAGTTTTAATAATTATATAAATTATTATTTTGTATTTTTATCGGCTATTATTTAAGCTATTTTATATTTTTAATGGTCTTTTGACGTACTATTTGTTTATGTAACGCTTTAAAATTAATCTTTTTTTGACTTTTACCTTTTTAAATATTCAAATAGCTACAATTTAGAGGCAAATTGGATTTTAATTAAAAGTAATGTATTATATATCTGAAAAAGAAAAAAAATGAACTATATGTTCGGAAATTTTATCTCTTCAGTAATTTATTTACTTTTTTTAACGACTTTCACTGAAATATATTATTTTATCACTCTTGAAATGGGTTATAGATACGAAATTGTATTATAAAAGACAACTTTTCATTTCTATAAATATTCTCTATTTATAAAGAAATTAGAAATCTGGCATGTTTTACATAAAATACATTTTTATATTACGGATATACTTATTTTTTCGTCGTAAAGACCTTTCAGTATTTATCAAAATTGAAATTAATGTTGGAATACATAAAAAGATAATTGTATTTTAAAATTACTTACAACTCCGAAATAAGATGGGTTTTATGAAATGTGGAATACTTATTACCTCGTACTTAAATATAATAAAAAAGAATTTGAAACATTTATTTCATTTTAAAATTATGAACAGAATTATAAAATTTAAAAATGGTATATTTTTACATTAGGATTTTTCATATTGAATGTATTTATTGAATAATATTCACTATAAGGAAGTTTTTTTATTACAATCAATGGAAATATATAAAGAAAATCCATTTCATTGACAAATTAGTTTTTAAAAAATTGAACAAGAATTTTCAACCAAATACTGCGCAGAGAAGATTCGTTAAATTTTTATTTAAATCTAATAGGATTTATTTAAATAAACCGTTTTATTTTATATTATTCAATCGATTATTTTTCTCATTTTTTTTTTGTATTTATTTCCCTCTTCTTAATTTAGTAGAATGCTGACGAACTGGCAGAGCCATCTAGTTGAAATGTCGTGAAGCAGCAATTGTCTTGGAGGATGAAAATTCATTTAAGCAGAGAAAGATTTTATTTATTTATAGGAATTCTAAAGTATATGGGAATCTTTTTGATAATTGGCATCTGTTTTTATTGAATAAAAATCCGGTTATCAATAATTCCCATTAATCAAAAATGATTATCAATGTATATGTCACGCATAAGTTTGATTTATTGCGAATTTGAATTCATGAATAGTATTTTTGATAATGTAAAAAATTTATAAAAACCAAATTTCATAAAAATATTTTGATTATAGCATACTAAAATGTTTTTCTCAAATTTCAGATAGAGGTAATAAGCGTTAAATAAGTAAAAATAAGCGCTAAAGAAAGTAAAAATACTTTAATTAAGCTATTTTAAAGTACTTTATTTCGTGCAAACTCAAAAATTTATGGCATTCTTTTTGATAGGAGCATCTGTCTGTAATTCCGAATGTATATGAATAAAAGCATCTGATCAACATTTCACTTTTAATCCAAATAATTCTCAAAATTATATTGATATTTTTAAGAAGTGTGACTTAGAATAAAATGTTCATTATTGGTCTTAGCGAACATGAATTGATGAATAGTTTTTATAAATAATGGAAAAAATTTATGAAAATAAAATTTAATAAATACAATTTTACTAATATGTGACAAAATATAATAACTTTTTTCCTAAATATATAGATATAGAAAACGTGCTAAATGTGGCAATAATAATTTAATGAATCTGAAACAAACTGAAGAACTTTAATCCCTATATTTTTTATAATTTTTTCATAGCATTATACAGCAAATTTCTGTATGAGGATGATAATATTTTCACTTTGAAATGTTTTTTGTCCGAATTACATTCTATAATCATAGAGTGAGTCTTGAAATTTCTTAATATCATTCATTTTGAAATATTCTGATTCATCGTTAACGTTATTTTCCTGTTTTGGAATCATTTTTCTCTCAGTGTCAATTGTCGATAAATGTAAAAATTCAAAATTTTAATATACATTTATCTATTATTAGAAGAATAAATGTATTTATTAAAAGAAAAAGTTTTTATATGGTCAGCAAAAGAAACTATTTCCACAAGAGAACCAAACTATAATATCGGTAGAATTAAAAGATAATCGTTTTAAAATTCCTTTTCTGCAAACAAAAATTAAGCGAAATTTAAAAAAGGAAGTAAAAACAAAGAAAACATTATTAAGGTAATAAGAAATAAATGAAATTAGCGAAAGATAATATAAATATGCTATAGAGTTTCCATTACTATGAAATAAAATTATAAAACAAAAATATATCTAAATGCTCTTACAAATAAAACTTTCAACACAACTTCGCAGCTAGTGCTTGTCTAATGCTTAAAAAATTCACCTGAAATATTTCCTGGGATACAAAACCAACAAAAGATAATCAGCAATTGTCTAGCAAAAATACATCCGTATATAATTCCTTATTTTATCCGTTTCTACCCCTAAAAAAAAGCACCGCTTACTATATGTAGCCATGTCCAGGGGCAAACATGTCTTTTGAGATCACCAGCAAGAAAGGAAAACAACAAAAAGGGGAGTAAACTAGATGAAAAGCAAGGAAACTAAAACAAAGGGGAGCGAAAACAATGTATATTTTATCCTGCTCCCCACTGTATTTGTTTCCTTTGTCTTTTGTTTTCCATCTCAGGGAGGGATGATGCAAGCGAATCTAGTTTATTCTGTCTGTCCAGCACTCTAAAATGTACGAAAGGAGTCATACATTATTTACTCTTTATTTGAAATAAACATCTCCGGAGTGGTATATATTTTTGTTATTCGAAAAGATACGGTGTGTTATACAGTATGTTAAAACATGAAGTCCCCAGCCAGGAGGTATAATAACTGCAAATACATTATTTCGGAGAGAGTTGTGGTGAAATAAATTTCAAAATGTCATAAGTTCATTGGAAATGAAAACGAAAAAATAAGTTAGGCAAATAATCGTATTTGCCTAGAAACAATAAAGGGAAAAGAAAATTTATTGTGTTATCAGTTTTAAAAACTAGATAATAATTCTTGTTGTAACGTATAAAACTGAGAGCCCAGAGAAAATGTGGGGAAGTAATATATATTTTATTATTTCCATTTTTCTGCTATTAATTTTTAATATAATTGTTTAGTAATTGTAAATGTTTTATTATGTATCAAACATTTATTTTACCTTAAATACATCAGATTTAAAATAATGAAATAATGCAGCATTTTAATGAATTGTTCGTACAGAAAATATGTTTCTAATCATGTAAAAATGCTAATTACATTGCAAAAGGTTACTTGATTTCTGAAATGCTATGAAAGAGTTAATGAGTGATGTTATTAATACAGACATTTAAGGAATTATTACGGAATTTTAGAATAAAAAGTAAGAAGAAGTATAATCAGGATAAGAATAAGCAGAATTTGGATGAGAATAGAAGTAAGAATACGAATTAGAATAAGAAGTAATAATAAGACTTAGAATAAGAAGTAGAAATAAAAATGAAAGTAAGAATTACAATAAGAATGAAAGTTAGAGTACGAATACGAGTAAGAGTAAGAATTTAGAATAAGAAGTAAGTTTTAGAATTTGGAAGTAAAAATAAGAATTTTAAAATATAGACCTAAGAATAAGAATGGAATTAAGAATCACAATAAGAATGAAAAGTAAGAATAATAATAAGAATGAAAAGTGAAATTAATAATAAGAATGAAAGTAAGAATGGAAGTATGAATCATAATAAGAATGAAAGTAAGAATAAGAATAGAAGTAAGAATAAGAATTTAGAACAAGAAGTAAATTTTAAAATATAGAAGTAAGAATATTTATAGAACAATGACTAAAAATAAAAGTAAGAATAAAAATGTATGTGAGAATAGGAATGGAAATAAGAATAAGAATATAAGTAAGAATAAGAATTAAATTACAAAAAAGTCCATAATAATCTTCCAAAACAATCTTTAAAAAACCAAAGTATGATTAAATTCCCATCGATCGCATGAAAATTATTCAAATTAGATTAACTCTATCAATTTTTCATTCCAATATTTCAATACTCCTCGGATTGTATTCATAATATATCCTTAAATCTTTTCAAATTAATAATTTTTATAATCTCCAGATATTTTTTATTCTATTTTTTATCATTTTCTTGTTAAGTTGCATATTTTCGAGTTTTCATGTATATTTCTTTTTTCAATTGGTAACCGTGTTATTTTTCTTCTTTTCTTTCCTTTTATTTAAAAAAAAATATATAATTAATATACAATTCAAACAGAACATCTACATCAAACCAGATAGGGAACTGCATGAACTTTAGAAAAGGATATAGGGTGTGGTTTTAAAGTGTCTATGGTTTAGTTTCGTGTTTAAAAAATCGCAAATTTAAATAACAGCTCCAGCAATCTGCCTTTTACAGAAGACTTATACATGTAATTAAGATAATGAAACGCAAGAACCTTGATTCGTACATAAATATTCATTGTCACTACCTTACACTACACTGAGTGGGTACCGTTAGTACATAGCAAGACGCAATTCCTTCGGAGAGGGTTGTACCGTCCCCGGTGATGGCACTTGGGATTTAGTTAAAGTTTCCGCCAGTTTTGCTGTAATGGCGGTCCAGTCATTCAGCATTAATTTCCGAGTGCCTTCGAATTGAAAGGAAAGTCAGTAATATAGCTACCCAATCACTAACAAGAAATTGTTATTGAACTGGCCTGCTTTCAACGGATATATCATAAATTATAAGTTAAGGTACTGAAAAATTATCGTGATTCTTCTTTTCCTTCCATCTTTATTCCCGTTTGCAAAAAAAATGTATTTTGTAAATGACGTTTAACTTCTCAATTAAATAAAATTCAGAGTACAGATTAATCTTGGGTAGATTAAAAACGTAAATGAAAGTAAAATAAAAAATGGAAAAAGAGCAATTCACATATTTTGCTTGGTTAATTTTGTTTTAAAAACAATAAATATTTTTAAAAAAAAAAAGTGTTTCATTTTTTCAAATTCCGTCTCGTTGCTTTATTTCGGTCTTAATAAAAACTAAATGAGCTTATATATATATATATATATATATATAACTAAGTCGATTACCACTTAGTTTAACAAAGGAAAATTCTATCTTAGTTACTTTTTATTAAAAAATTACAATTAATATAAATATGTATACATATTACATAATTGCAAAATTAAGTGGCAAAGAAATCGTCTAGTAATCTACACGTTTCACCATTGATGGTTTTATTCCTAAATTTATATCCTACTAAATATCTTATATAAGAGATTTTTTCAGATCTAAGACTAAAATTAATTAATTTATCAAAACGTTATTGATTTTTGCCAGATCTGAACTTGCATTCTTCACATTCAAGTGAAAAATACTGAAAACCTTGCATTTTTACAATTGAGCTACTGCTTATTGATTTCAGTTCTCATTACAAACTTCTAAAACTGAATTTAAAGTATTGAAATTAAATTAAATTATTGAAGTAATAATTCACAAAAGCTGCGTTAACATCAAATGATATCCACTACGAGTTTTTAAAAAAATATTTGAACCTGAGAGGATGAATAAATAGTATTTTATTAACGACTGAAAATTTGAACAAGGTATATAAATAAATATATATAGGGAAAGTGTGAACGAATAGGAGACATTGAAAAATACTAGTCAAATATTGAAAAATAAGGTTTAAGTTTTATGCTTGCATCAATTGATTTGTGTACATTTTGTCTTGTATGGACATTACGTACACAATACATTATTTATTTGAGTATGTTATGCTCTTGTATAATGAATACAAATTAATGTACATATGGTGCATTAATTTCTATAAGTTAGCTTTTCTTTCTCTATGCCGAATGTTTCTTTTAACTTTATACTATTACAAATGATTTGAAAGTTCATAAATGTTGTAATGTTGAAATATTGACAATAATGTTAACAACTTTTACACTAATGTAAATAAAATAAAATTAGTTTTCTATCAATAAAGGAATATTATTTTACCTATTTTTGTTAAGAAGAATCTTAATTGTCATGCTTTGTAATTAGACCTTATTTTATCTCTGTAACTGATTCTGTTCGTTTGAATATTTAAATGGTTGGCAAAATAAAATATTGAACAGATGAATCAATAAAAAGAAAGAGACAGTTGTGATTTGATTTATAAAAAAAACATTTTCTTTTTCAAATTTTGCTTTATAATAAATAACGAGGGCTAAAGTTTCTTGATTATTATTTTCATGTTCTCAGTCATTTATTTTTCTCTGTAAAATGTATGTTTGCTCTTTACTTTATAGTAGAAATTCTTCACATATGTAAGGTGGAAGAATTCATTAAGTTATTTTCTTTAGAATTTCTTTTTTGTATCATTTTTTGAATATATCAAAATCATCTTTTTTTATTCGTTGACAATGAATTCTAAGTTTTTAAAATAACAATACAAAAAAGTAAAGAAATGGAAGAACTCAAATAATATACTTATCTGAAAGAACGAATTTCAGATTAAAAGAAGATAATATCTTAGTCAAATAAAAAGTGTTCTGAATATTCATTAAAAACAAATATTTTCCTTTGTTTGTATCAAAGAACCTAGATTTTTCGAAGGAAAGCAATTTATAAAAATTTAAGAAGTATTAGGAGAAAATCCATTCTCTCTTTTATTTATCTTCTTTCTTATTGTGCATGCAAAATTATTTTCATATTAGAGTAAATAAATTTTAACTGCCATATTTTTTTGAAAATAAATTTTGAGTCAATGATTTATTTAAAAGAGATTTTATCAGCAAATTTTACCAAGATTTTATTTATTGGCAAGAACTTTAAAATAATTTAAATAACTTTTCAATGGTTGACGAACAATGTATAACTGGTAACCGAAATTTTAAATGTCAACTAAACACCACTAAGAAAATATTTGATTCTGTTGAATATAAAGTATTACTTATCTTTAAGATGAACCCTTTCTAGAATTAAGACTAAAATGCTTGCTAAATCAGTATCAAAAATAACAAAGATTAGTTTTGGCCCGACTAGAATGTGTGATAATTCTTTCGATATTGAAGCTTTTAGATTTTAATTTCTGAAACGTTCTAATGGAATATAGGATATGTTGTCATGTCTGAAGAAGTGAAATTTTTATATGGTGCCTTACATTTATTTACATAAAATGAAGCAGAAACCAGACCTTTTTTTAACCACCTCCTTAAAATGCATTATATCTGTGTTTCTAAATAAAAAGAATTATCTCACTCTCTCTAGCTTGCTTTTAGATAGAAGACTCTGTTGTTTCAACATTTAGAAGTCCTGGGGTTTTGTAGTTCATAGTAATTCGATAATAAAATAATAATAAAATGCATTTCTAATGCCAAGTTATAAATCTTTTTATGATGGATCACTGCCGGTTCCAAGATTCTAAACAGCCAACTCGCAGACCAATTTCTTGACCAAATATTATAATCGGAGCTTCGATATTGAAATAAGTATTAACAGATTCCTTTTAGGACTTTTTGAATTTCAAAAATTCATTTTTGGTATTAAGTTGGTTGGTCTACGAAGATTTCTTTTGTCTATTAAGAGAAAGTTTTTTACCATATGTTGAATTGCCTTCTCACATATCGTTGAGTACAGGTTCGTACTTATTTATAGTATTGTACATTCTCGAGGTTCGAACTCGGACCATCCTTAGCCGCGTAATATAGCCCTTGACAGAAGTGAATCTCGTGATCCGAGGTTCTTATCTGGCTTATCACAACATAACTCCCCCTTCAGTGAGTCGAATGCGAGAGGAACAATATTATGACTCCAAGTGCTTTTGGCGGGCGATGAACGTTTTTATTGCGCCAAGCATTATGGCGGCTTTTGCTACCGGTAGAGGACGCTACAAAGGTTGCGTTTGTTAGTTCAGAACTAGGGTTACAAATGTACATTCTTTGATATGAACTCGTACTGTGGGTTTCATAGCCAAGTAACATTATCTCTAGACAAAAGTGTCCTGACGTTGTTATCTCGCTTATGAACTTTCACCACAGTATCCTGAATTCCAAATTTTTTCAATAGTAATTTCTGAAAAGTTTGCGTTACCCTGTATTTAATTTATATTTCTTCAAAAAAATTGATTAAGATAGTATGAAAGATTTAATTCATAACATGGACGTTTTTATTTCTCCTTTTTACTATGTTGGTAATATAATTTAACTGCAAATAAACAACAAGAACATGCACATTCCTGGTTTAAATTATATTTTGATTTCGTATCCTGCTGGTGAGAAGCAAGATCATCATTAAAAAAATTATTTTTGCACGTTTTGTCTAGAAATAACAGTAGAAAAAATTATTTCATGTCTTTGAATGAAATTTTTTATTTAACATGACATTAATTTCACGTGGTACAGTTGATTCAAACAAGAAAAATAAATTTTTTTCTGATGCATTTTAGCGACATGTTGGAAGAATTATTGCCTCAGTAGCAGAAGTTGAATCCGATTCCGGCTGACATATATCTAGACATAATGTAATCCGCGCATTTCCATTCATTGGCATTGTAAAGGATTCTTGAAATCGAAAGTTTGTTGAAAGTCACTTTAAAAGTCAAATGAGCAAGGCTCGAAATTATAAATTATGTTCCAAATAAGACTTCGTTCATATTTGAAATAAAAAAAATTATTTTTCTCATTTGAAAATTTATCTTAATTTTGATACCTCAGAATACTATTGTGCCCAAGTTTCTCTTTCAAAATTAAAAGAAATTTGTCTCCCACTTCCAAAACTGCAGTGGTAATCAGTCTTTTAAAGAGGTTGTTACAGAAATAATATCAATTCTCTATGATGATTTGGTACCTACTAATTAAGTGTATTCTTTAATATAATTTAATTATGCTTAAAAAATCTCCCTTCATCAGAAATCCTTCGAGGAAAGTTTATTAACGAACAAAGAACGCGCCTCCGGTATCGAAGCAAACACACTTAACAAAAGGGGAAGGAAATGGTATCAGGTGACATAACAGGCTCTACAGCTTCGTTGCTAAGGTATTTGAGTCCCTGAGTCCCTTCTATATTTACAGGATTAATCATATTGTTTACAATTGGCAACATAATCATATCGCCAATACCTCTGTATATGGTTATATTTTTTCGTATTTTGTAGTTTCCGTAAGGCTTTCAATAAATAAATAGGAAATATTTCACTTAGCCACTAATTTAACCACCCTACTTTTTATTATTAAACCATTGTTTGTTTACTCTTTAATGTTAAACTGTTTAGAATGAAAACCTCATTCTTTAGCTTATCTGAAATAAAGACAGCCAAAACAAAGGAAAAAACTAGAGATAACAATATACAAAGACTTATTCAATATGATTTATCTTATGATATTACAAGAATGCGAGTATTAATTTCTGTTATTACAGAACATATGTATTAAGATATCAAAGAATTTTCTAAAATACTATGAAAGTATAAAAAACAATTTTATCTTTTCATTAAACTGGGAAAGAAAGCGTCCTTCAAATTAGGATATATCAATATTTGGCGTCAATCGAATGCTATCTAATAAATTTTGTGAACCATTAATAACTTCTTCCGATGTCTTCGGACCATTATTCAAAATAATGGAGGAAACGAATCGCTTTCATGGGACATAGAAATATAATAAGGTAGAAATATAGATTTTCGTTTTTGACACTTTTTGTGATATAAAAAGGAACCAAGCAGCCGTTTTATAATGAAGCATTATTTCTGCAACGATCATTAAATTTCACGAAAACATGTATTTTTAATAAAAATATATTAAAAGTAAAATGAGAATAATCAAAATCATTATGAGTTGAAATTCGATATTTGTATTAAAAGTGATAGATCATTATTTCTTGTAAAGTTCAGAAAGATATTAATATAGACAGTAATAGAAAATATCTGATGTTCAATGGTTTTTTTTAAATGCATATCCTTGTGGCTATAAGGATTATTTAGAATTCTGATTTATGTATGAAAAATGGGCTGAAACATAAATTTAAAATAAGTATTTTATTAATGTTTTTATATAAATATCGTTCCTAATATGTAATGTTGTTTCCCGGCACTATTAGTTTTGTCATCGGAAAGATCATTTTAAAAATCAACTCCATGGGATGCTGATCAGTGAACTCAGGGCTTGGTGACAATTTAGCGAGAAATTCGGATAGTTTGGTGACAAAACGGATAATACTAAAATCCTCAAGAATTTTAAAAATCGAACAAATAGAAGCTAATACATGCTTGATCGTCCTAGAACCTTTTCTGTCCTGCTACAGAAACTATAAAAACCTGGCAGTCCAAGCTGAAGACAGCTAGGCATTTGGTATATGTGTTATATGGCGACTCAACGACACATTCGGTGGATAAATGAAGTGAAGCGCAAACGTTGAATGGAGTTCATGCGATTAGAGAATTGAATTGTGTGCGGAATCTTGAAATTCATTATAGAAGCAGTATCGAGTCGTGTATTGAATAACCAGTCGTAAAGTAGTGAGTCGGTTGTTGGACATAATTTAGGAGAAAGGAGAGTGGAGAAATAGTAGACGTTTGGAGCGACAGTAGAGAATATCCTTAGATTTCCTCCTCCTGCTGAGGTTTTTCTGTAATTTTCATGTGTTATGATTGCTTTTAGCCACCTATTTCTATTTGGGGTCCACTGTTTGTACTTAATGTGCGAATGTGTATTGCTTGTCTGTATCTCGGTTGAGTTTAGTCATCGGTGTATATTGTCCAGTAAATTAAAAATAATGAGCGTAGTCATTTGCTATTAAGGTCTTTTGATTATGTTTCACCATACACCAATTATACTCGAACCCATTGATTTTACGAACCCAGTGGAGGAAGTTTAGTAACAATATATACTTTAAAAAAACCAAATAAATTTTCTGAAAAAAAAAACCCTTTCATTCATTTTTATAATTTGTTCTATAGTTAAATTATGTCATTTAATTAATATTATTAGAAATGATTATAGTTCCATATGATAGTTTTACATTTATTGAAATAGGTAAACCAAGTTGTTAAAATTTTGTTTCTATTAAATAATTAATTGTTGCTTTATAAAAGAAATAATGCAATAATTTGAATGAACAATTTTATTTTTAAATAAATGATATTTTCAGTTTTAAATGAAATAATAATTTAAATCATTATAACAATGTAAATTTAGATAAAATTTCCAATGTATTATTTTTTACTTACATATTAAATAAGAATAAAGTACCAAGAGATCCTATTTTGCACATTCAATAAATTTGAGAAATCCCGTAAACATTTGTCGAAAGATAAATATTTATATAAGCTTATGATAATTAATATCTGACAAATTAAACAAGATGAAAGCTTAAATAAATGTATAACGCTAGAGAAAACTGACTTTAATAATTTCTTTTAGTGTTTTGGAAAATAAATTATTATTAATAATAAAAGTAAATATAGATAAAAATTTGAAAATTATAATCATTTTAACCTTTAATCGTAGGAAGAATTATCAAATTAATTCAGGTATTTAAAAAATGTATTAATTTGAAAATAAATTATTTCTGTTAATAGGGGTAACAGTAGAGAAAGAATTTTGAAAAGTGTCTCGTACAGGAAATAATGAATTGTTTAAAATGATATGGGGCCGCGGTGGCCTGGAGGTAAAGTCTTGGCTTCGGAGCCGAAGGGTTTCAGGTTCGAGACTCGATTCCACCGAAGATCCGTCGTGTGAGAGGGTCTGTTGCACGTTAAATCTGTCAGGCCAAACGTCCTCCCTCTGGTGTGGCGTGGTGTGGAGAGGGGGGTGCCAGTTCAGGTGTCGTCCTCGTCATCTCACCGTGGTTCAAAATTACGAGGTCCGTCTCAAAAATAGCAATCGTTTTGCTTTAAAACGGGACGTTAATATAACTAAACTAAACTTAAAATGATAAGTGTAATGAATGTAAATTTGTCGTCAAATTGGATGCATTATTTAAATATTATTTTATGCAAAAAATATTTTAAATTAATTATATTTACACATAAGTGGACAAATTTAATAAAAAGAAATTATCACAATCATTTAAACGTTAGAGCTTTTAAAATTGATAAATGCCCCCATTTTAGACTATCCTGAGTCCGTGGAATATTTTTCTGAAATTATGTGTATGAGTTGACCCGTGTATACTTTAACTGAGTTTATTTAATTTATTCTGAGATTTTAAAACCAAATCTATAATATTTCTTTCAAATTTTTAAAGACATTTATTGATGAGGATATTTCTTTATGCATTGAGTCATAAGTTTATGATTTCAATGACTAAAAATATGAAAAACACGATTAACACAATTTGGAACTCTATTTTATCACCAGAATTTTAGATATATTTTTAATGTGGGAGAAATCTTACCCACAATTATCAGTCTTTTTTTTGTACCTTTACATATATGTGAATATGTCAAAAATTTAATGCTTTAGTTTAGTATTATGCATTCCGTTTTATAGACAATTAATTAAGATGACGTTATTAATATCTCTATTTTGGTTCTTTTATTATATTCTGAATCATAAAACTCTTCAATTTAATATTCTCATGCCAAAAACCATTTTAACTGAGATATCCGAGAATAATGAAACGACTGAAATTTTTTCAAATATTTAAGCCCATATATCTAACAAATAAAAAAGAGCCAAGAATATTTGATCAATTACACTATACAGATTATTAATAGATGTGTTATGATGGCGTTTTAAGATCTCGTTCTTAATTTCGTTGAAACGACTGTAGAGGTCTACCAGTATTCATAAAGTTAAAACCATGTAAGCTTATATAAATTCCAGTGGGAATTAAGCACAACCACTGTTCGCTAGGTTTTTCGAGGATGTATCAACTTTATCCTTTTTCACAATATATTTTGGTTACAGAAGCGTACTAAGAACTGAAAAGTTGATGCTATATTGAAAAAGAGAAGGGAACATTCCAAATCCTATTACGTTTACGATTCTAAAAGTTTAATTTGGAATTTTTCTGGATCAAATAAACGGATTAAAATAATAAGAAATTTATTAAATCATTTCATGAAAATAGTCTCCAAAGCAATTACATCAGTAATTGCTGAAATTAAAATCTATTATTTCAGATGTAGATAGTCGTATATAGAATAGAAAGTATAGGATTATTATATATAGAATATGATATATAAGATGATCCAAATCGAACTGAGATGTATTTAGATACATTTTGAACAAATAATTTTAGATAGATCAGTGTTAAATTCATACTCATTATCACCTCAAAATATGGTTTCGATTTAAAAAAAGCAATTTATAGATAAATCTACAAACAAAATGTTTGTAACGAGATTATCTTCCATTGATACTCTTTTGACGAATGGCTGAGAAAAAAAAAGAATAAAAGAATCCTATCTGGAATGCACATGAATGAACAATTTGTGACATGACAGTTATTGAAGAAATAAAAATAAAGACAGATGCTACTAAATAACTACATTTTTTGAATACTTTCAAAAATAACTTTGAATTTACTTGAAAAGGAAATGTTTCTTCAGTTGCGTTTTCAAAAACAAAACGCTTTCTCTCGCAGCAACGGCACTTTCAACCATCTGCTGAAATAAACATTCTTTTATTCTCTTTTCTTCTGAAATCGAAGCTGTATATTCAGAAAAATATACATATAATCAAATGTGTTTGAGATCCGATTCATAGTTTTTGCATAGGGAGTAGGTAAACAACTCTTGTTTAATTTGGATAATATTACACATTATCTACTTAAATGCACGAAAAAGAACAAATTTATAAAACAAAACCTTTGCGAAACATAATTTTATCCCCAGAAAAAGATTATTGAATTTTCAGTAATTGCTTCGCGAAAAAATATGAGCAATTATAGATGTATAAAAGCTATTTTTGATCTTACAAATGCCTTACCGATTGATAACACATGTTTAATCATTGCTATACTGTATTTTTCATCACGTTATTTTTATCCTATCTATTTTACTAATCCTATTACGCTGTTTACATATCATATTTTTATAAGATGTTTTCGCAAAAAGAAGCTTAGTAAGCGTCGAATCAATTAAGTAACTTTGTATAAATAATTATTTTTCTTGTTTATCGCTTAGTAGCTAAATCTGAAATAAAATAAATCTAAATGTTTTCCTTCTTATTTTATTTTTAGCGTTTCCTATAAGCTTCAGAAATTTATTAGCCTTTATTGTTTCAAAGTAACTACTTTTTTGTGAAAGAAGGACGTAAGTTTTTTTTTCTGGACTTCGCTTAAATGAAAACTTTAAATTAATTTTAGTCGTGACAAAACAGCCACTGACGAATTTAATTAATTTTCTCTTTTTAGTAATCCGAAGAAAGTTGTAACTGAATAGAAGCACCGGAAAGAATGTTTTTGCTTTTTAACTTATGAAAAGTGCCTAAGGAAAACAATTTGTTACAGTGATTTCATTAGTTTAAATGGATTCATGTGACTACAAAATTGATTAAAAAAGATCTTAAAAGTATACATATAACATTTTTTATATGTTTTTGTTAACATTTCACAGTATTTACTTAAATTATTTAGTTATCATTTGTGATAACATTTTTTGATAACTTTTTTACGTTCAAGTAGTATCTGTAACATAATCGAATTGAATTCAGAATAAAAAATATTTGCTAAGAATGAAATTTGACTTTAAAAATAATTATAATTCATAATTATAAGAACTTTTAAATCATTTTTTATAATTCTATTTATTGGCCTGATTCTGATTTATTTTTTTGCATTTATTAGTAGAAAATCTATAATGATATTCGACATTAAACATAATTTTAATTACAAATCATAAGTAAGGAAAACAATTATATAACTTTTAACTCCTCCTTTATAATTCTATTTTGAACCGTATTCTGACTTATTATTTTACATTTATTCCTAATTATTGAACAATGAATTTTTAGACATTAAATATAATTCATTAATAAAGAAATAATTTCATGAGCCTTTAACTTCTCTTTTATAATTCTAATTTTTAACCTTATTCCGATTTATTTTGTACATTCATTTAGCAATAAATGTATTTAAATTTTATTTCCTTTTGAGAAACTAAATAAGTACCACAATCTTATACACTTCCTTTCTCTATCTATCTATGTATTTACTAACAGGTTATTTAAGATAGTTATTTCTTTATTTAAAAGGAAATAAGCATAATTTTGAAGTCAAATGAGTTTAGATATCAAGAAGAGTTTTCACGTTTTTGCATTCTATCATAGAAACAAAATTGGTTTTTAAGAAGGAACGATTCTAAATAAATGCCTATGAACTACAACTTGTAAAATTGATTTAAATACAATGATTTCATATAAATGCCTACAAATTACTATTTATAAAACAAATTTAAGTAGAAGGATTATATATAAATGCTTATAAACTGCAACTTATATAACACATTGAAGTAGAATGATTTTATATAAATGTCTATAAACTACAATTTGTGTAAGACATTTGAGTAGAATAATGATCTATAAATGCCAATAAACTAGAAATTGTATAAAACATTTAAGTGCAATGATTTTATATCAATGCCTATAAACTACAATAGGTATAACATATTAAAGTGTAGAATGATTTTATATAAATGTCTATAAGCTACAGTTTTTATTTGTTGAAGTAATTTAATACGAATTTTTGTGATACATGCTCTATAATTTCTCTTAGCTCAATAAAACGCTTTTGTTGCCATAGTTTTTAACACTGCTATTAGTATAACTTTAAGGTTACTTTATAGACCTTAAAGCATGTTATAAATTATTTGTTAAAATTATGCTAAACCTCAAAGCAGGAATCGATGGTCCTATACGGTGTGAGTTTTTTTTATATTTTTTTCTTATAACGGTAAGTACTCTCTCTATTTAACGTAATTGTTTTTCGATGAACGTAATATCCATCGATTTATCGAACCTTTACCTTCTTTTCGGATCATTCAGCTAAATAGAAGATTTTTTTACTTGTTTTTGAGAACAAAGAGGACGGAAGCCTCTTTTTCTTCTTTTAAGTACGAAAAAAATCATTGCATGTTTCGGCATGATTTTAGTATATTTGAGCAGAAGCATTCATTAGCTATGATGCGTCAAATAAATGGTAGATCCAAATTGTTGAAAATTTTATATTTTAGTGTCCTTTAAAGTATTTTGCAATTAATAATTTTTTTACAGTTACATCGCTTTGTAATAATGTATTTTATATAAGAATATATAAACACGAAATTTTGAAGAATCTCCATATTTCAGATGTCTCTGAGTACTGAAAATAATTTTTTTGGAACTATTTCTGTTTTAGAATATTTTAATTACAAGAGATTTGAGTAAGATCGATTCAATTCTAAAAATCAACTTTTGCTAAATTTTGTATAAAATTTATTTAGGAGAAATATGCTTGCTCTTTTATTCGAGTGTAAGTGAATATTCTTACTTAAATCGAAAATAATTGGAAGAATAAAATTTGATAATCAGATTATGCATGCAAAATACTGATTCTCAAAAAATGAGGAAAAAGTCGTCAGAAGTTCGTCTTCTTATGGCCTGCGAATAAATATAATAGCTCAAAAACGTTTTGACTTAGATACAGGAAATTTATTATGTAATCTATTCAATTATATGAGAACCATTGCAGTTTATGGCTCTTTTTTTTCAATTATCAAGAAAAAAGAGTGCTTAATACTTATGCGATTTATGAGTAAATGCGTATAATCACATGACAACCGATACTCAATAACCCATTGCACTAAATTCAGTTAAAAAACTAGAGACACGTTAAAGATTTATATTTCTAACTATTTTCGTCAATAGCATGCAATGAATACACAAGTATCGGTTTTCTTTGTAGCAATATGAAGCATACGTTTCATGCGTGAAATTAAAAGCCTTAACAATCGCTGCATTCGTGGAAATACTCACTGTTCCAATTTTTTGTGGGGAGTAATATAATGCATAACACCTTAAAAACAGAATACTGGAGAAGGCTTTGATAAGATCAAACTCGTCATTTTCATTTACCTTTTGAAGGCTATACAGAATATTTATTTTTTATTATAAAAATGAATATTTTGATAATTAGTATCCTTCTGATATTCATTTCTTTTATCCTCGTTGTTCATACAATAAAGGACTTTATCTTTTTACTTAATTAGTTAATAAAAAACCCATTATTGTTAAAGGCCTTCATAAGTTATATTTTATTTGTTAGTCTGAATCTGTACACATTATGTAAATAATCTTAATAATCCGCAATATTTACTTCAAAATATTTCGAGTATACTTCATTAAACAATTATTTATGAACTTTTATTTAGCTCTTTGAGAAATGAAAGGATGCGTATATCTTTTACTCAAGATATGGAAGAATGATAATGTAACTTCTTACGTTTATCTATTGATACTAATTTATCTATTGCAAATTAATATTGCTTACCCATTATTATAAGTAACTTGTTGCCAAAACATATCGCAGAATAATAATGTATATATAACTTATCACAAGAAATAAAATCTACACATATTTAGCGTGGCTGAACTAACTATGCAAGAGCACGATCTTGCGAAGCACGAGGTATGGGGTTAAAATCTCAGACAAGCAACATTATATTTCAGGTTAGACTTTAATTTATATTTATTGTTATTTATTTGTTAATGCAATAGAAGCATCTAGAACGTTCTATAAACTTGTATATAATTTATGATTGTTTTATGAAGATTTTTTTTTCAATTTTCATAAATTAATATAAATTAGGTGCTCCACGAATAGTGGGATCATTTTCTTTTTCTTCTGCTTGTTAGGGGTGGCTTGAAGTCAATAAACTTAATATTGTGTTACTTTGTCACTTGTTATTTTTTTGCATCTTCTTGACAATACTTTATAAAACAATTATTTATGAACTTTAATTTTGCTCTTCGAAATCTCAAAATATATTCATATATTTTGTTCAAGATATCGAAGAAGTATAATGTATATGTAACTTGTTGCGTTTATCTATTGATCTTTCATTTGTATATTCTTATCAAGCAATGATAACAAGTTTATAAATAATATCATCAGAATGCACATTAATATAGTGCATTAATTGAAACTAGAGAATACTTTCTAGTGAAGTTTATAAAAAAGTTTGAAAAGAGGACAAGTAAACATAAGAAGAGCAAAATAAAACATAATTATAGTGATCTCACTAAAAGTTTATATTCCTTATTCAAAGCACTACAAGATAGTTTTCATACAAAATACTTAAAAAATTATTTAGAAAATGCATTAAAATATTGAATACATTTTAATCAAAAACCTCATTACATTTATGAAAAATTCATTTTTCAAGAACGTTAGATATGCTTAGAAATATTTGCGAGCCAGATCTGATGACTCTAGGTGAAATAATAAATCCTATAAATATTCTAAACAAATTTTGAAAATGCTGTAATCCAGTTGTAGTGTGTCAGCTTATAAGCACTATCCCATTAAAAGTAATAGGCCTTTCTACTTGAACTTCTCATTAAATAAATATCTGGATGCCCCATTAGGTTCGTTTATTCAGTTCCAGGATTCTACTTAACTGGATATTTTTATATAAATATGCAGACTTATTAATTAACTATTTATGAAATCCCTTTCACTCGCTCTAGAGATTTGTAAAATTACATTTCATTGGTAATACATACTCTTTTAAGACATTTATCTACATTGTTTAATATTTTGTTGTTGCTCAGTGCGCTTATCATAGTCAAGCTCACAAAAGAATGACTGATTAATCGGCTAACACATTGATGAAAGACTAATTAATAGGCAAGCCCATTGATGGCGATTTTAAGATCAATTTATCCTCTCTTGATTCAGTAGCGCCATATAGGGCTAAGAGTTCCACTTAGCTATTCATATGGTCGACTTATTGGGTGGACTTCATTCCCTCATCCATTGATCGTAAATTAAGCCTGAATCAGAGAACGATTTCCTCTGAGTATGTCCAGTGGTATTGCCTCAGCATGGTGGATTTTGTGGTTTCGACTGATTTAAGCATACAACTGTCACTATATTCATAGAGAGTCTTCGGTTGGTGGGGTTCAAACTCATAACCAAGGGATTATCCTACCAATCAGACAGTCCCAACTCTCCTCTGTTTAATATGGACTGTCAAAAATATGCGACATGTTTTGTTTCAATTCTTCAAAAACTGTGAATTGACCTACGACCATCTATATTTCGTTTAAGAAATTTAGAGCTACATTTATTTTGAAAAAAGAAAGACCTCAGTGTTCGTCTAAACACAACAAATACGTACCTAATCGATGTTATACTCATAGGAAATCCTCAATATATTGCACACGAAATAACAAAGCAATTGACATTCCCAGGATATAAATATTTAATTGTCATAAAGTCATATATATTCCAAGTGATCATCTGATCAGATAGACGCATGTCTGTAGATATCAAGTTTGAAGTCAACACATTTTGAGATAATTTGACTTAATGAACCCTGCATTCAGCCCCAATTTGTTTCTTCAATGATATTATATATCCTTTTCTTAAAAGGTTTATCATTGGGGACTAGTCTTAGATTTCGTATCAAAATGTGTATTGGAATCACAATTGGTTTATAGACAATAGATATTCAATTGTCGTGAAGAAGGGATGAGACTTTTTCCAAAAAGATATCTTTTGACAAGTGGATTTAACTTGATAGTATTTTTTCCACTAATTGAAAGCTTAAAAACTCTTTCCTCAAGATGAATCCTTGAAATCTCTTTCCTCAAGATGAATTCTTGAAATCTCTTTCCTCAAGATGAACCCTTGAAATCTCTTTCCTCAAGATGAATCCCTGAAACCTTTTTCCTCAAGATGAAAACTCAATAACTGTTCTCTCAAGATGAAAGTTCATAAACTGTTTCCTCAAAATGAAAGCTCAAAAACTCTTTCCTTAAGATGAAAATTCAAGAACTCTTTCCTCGAGATGATACACTATATTAAGAAATACTACAATCAGCTTGATAAATTGAAAACAACCATAGTATAAAATACGAAGAAATGCCAAACTGACGAAGCGTCGTTTTCATTCACAATGCACACTGTAACAATAAAGCTGTTATAGTTTTATTGGGATGTAATGTCGTATTTACTGTAATTACCAGATCTTTCAAAATTCAAATATTAATTGTTTCTGGCCTTAAAAATCATTTCTATTGTAAACTGTTCAAACCCTAATTAGAATAAAAACGCACATCGAGAAATATTTTGCAAGTAATCCCCAACAGTTCAGCAAAGAATTCTGATAATGCATATGTAACGCAATAAATGGATCTTAAAAAAACCAGTATCAAACATTAAATTCGTATAAAAATCAAAAGAAATATAAGGAATACCCAGATATAGTAATCAGTAATCTTCATGTTTAAGTAGAGATAAATGAAAAGGCAAATGTTCAAATATTTTACTTGAAATGCCGTGAATAGTGCTTAGAAATAGTTATATAATATTTAAAAAATATTTAAAGTCAATGGATTCATATTAACATAATATAAAATAATGCGAATAGTAATTTTTGAAATCCTGATATTAGTCATCCTTTTTGTAATGCATCTTAAGATCATTTATTTTATTTGTTTACATAATGTATTCAAAATGATTAAAGATTATCTCATTTTTTGACATTTTTGGGTGGTGGAAAAACTAGCAGTATGCAAATAATATGATACATGGCATTTTCGCAAATGATCTCAGAAGGATCTAGAAAAATTAAAAACATATTGATTAATAGAAGACATAATTACTTGCATAGTGCAACTAAAGAAATTGAGTCGATTAATTTGGTACATACATTTAGTTTCAATAATACACTAGAGAGCATAAATCTTTTCTTGTTTGTTTGTTCCTTTGTTTATTTCGAGGTAATAGTACACTACTGCGACTCAGGTTTGGAAAGTGTCCAAAAATAAAGTAGAACAACGGAACTGCCTTTATGCTTTGTTTATGATTTGAGGTAAAAGAAAAGCATATGCAGCCATAACAAATATTGCTATTTTTAACATTCCGTTATTCATCATTTGAGGAGAATGTATTTCGATTACAAAGCAGTTATTTTATTCTTCATTTGGAAAAGCAAATAAGTTTTTGTAAATTATAGGGTTTTCCACTTCCATCGGTCCAAAAACTGAATTTTAAATTGTTACTCATAATCAGTTTATTGAAATTAGAGCAATTATTTAGATGGCGTAAAGAAATAAATTTAATAGCATTTGAATTCAAAACTATAATCCTTAAATATTTAAACTTAGCCCTTAATTTTTCTTAATAGACATTTGGGCTTATTAGTACAATGCTACTGAAGCATACCTTTTAACAATACAAATTCTAATGTTCTGGGACGATAATAATACGAAAATATAGATTAATGGATTTGTCTCAGCATTCTATTTATTACATAAACAATTAAAACGTTTTTACATCATTTAAAGCATTTTTAAAAAGTAGTATATGTACAATTTTATCTCATTAGCCTGATAAATATTTAACGGTTTATAAATATAAAAGGACGCACAATGTATTCGCAACTGTTACTGCAATGCTTGGCTGGGATTAAACACTTTAAAAGCCAGGACGAGTCTTATTCATGGCTGACATTTTGTTTTGAAATGAATCGCGGTATCAGATTACGAACTGTCCCAGTTTCTTCTTCAATGATAAGAAAAAAGTCTTTATTTCCTTCGAAAATCCAACACAACTTGTATTTTTAAGGGTTTATGTTATAAAGAGTACTTTATTTAGTTGATAAGTAAGAAATAAACATATGCTCGCACATCCCTTCAAGATTTTCAAAAAATCCTTCTAGCCCATGCTAATGTAAATGAACGTTCTAATTGAAAAAATCATGAATTTGTAGCTTTAATGATTGCCCTTAAATTAGGAGAGAAGTTCCATTATAATATCAAATCGTCTCCGACGTGCACCATAATTTTGCTGAACAGGCATTGGGGGCCTTTCAATATTAGTAGTGTTAAGTTATATTATTTTAATTGCAGTGGAAGATACTTTTTATATCAAAAATCGATTCAGCATGACATTTCCTCATGCAATTCTTCTGATTCAAAATTTAATGCATTCTCATTGCCTTCTGAAATCTAAATTTTATGTTAAATTCAATAAGAATATGAGCATAAAAAAATATGTATACTATACTTTTCAACAAACAGTTTTATATGGAACTTTGCTATAAGCAGCGACAACAATTGTATACCAAAAAGAGTTGAATCTCTTTCAAAACCTTAAATGCCGATTCTAAATTTATATTATTGCTCTAATTGCTTTTGACAATCATATGCTTACCCTGGAATAATGATTTTTTTACAATTATCAAAAAGTCTTAAAGGAGAAACAGCAATAATCAAAACATCATTTTTTTGAACTTGAACATGGTTTAAAAATTGAGTTTGTACAATAATATTTTTGAAAATTATATGATTAAGCAAAACTATCGAACTTGATTTTTAATTAATAAAAATATTACTTAAGAATTTAGAGAAAATTAATTTCCAAATTATCCGTTACCAACACACAAAGTTTTTATTTTTGTCAAATTCGGTAATCTCATACTAAGACATCTGGTCTACAGATTCTTTTATACTATTTTATTATTAGTATACATGCAGATAGACTTATAAATGTTATATTCACTTTTTCCTAAGTTTGACAAATTCAGCTACTTTAACCCTTTATTTACTGAATTATGTCGCCATCAATTTTTCAACTTAATTTTTGCACCAGTCGTTTAGTTTCCTTGCAAAATAATCCCAGGGAACCCAAAAAAATGTAATTAACAGAAATATCTTAATTAGTTTAATTATTAATTAAATATTTTTAATTCCTACTTTTAGCTTGTATTAACTTCATGTTATTCGGGTTACATCCCCCGTTTTCTTTAGAATATCATCGGCAAAAATAGTGTTATAGTAAAGATATAAGCTAGATTTAAATGGTACTTTTAAGTACCGTCAGTAAACAAAGAGTTAAATGAAGCATCCCGGTCTTTAGAACTCCGAAACAATATTGTGCGCACGCATTCGCCCACTAACATACCCACACAAACACATTCATTTTTATTAAAAGTAATTATTTAAAATAGCTAATTGACCCATTTCTGATTGTAATTAATACTCAATCCAAATGGAATAAAGTCTGTAACAGAAGGTTTTCTATAGATATATTTATTCACATTGGGATAAATTAGCTTCTTTTAATAGCAAATTGCTTTATTTCTATTCAAAGCAGCTAATTATTTTAATGCTTTTTCCATTAAATCATTCGCAAAAATCTTCAATTAGCTGCACTATAATACGGAATTAGAACTTTTATAGTAGATAAGCGGTTAACAATTTATTTCCTTTAGCTATATTTTTCTAGTTGCGAAAACTCTTCAAATAATTATGAATGATAAAGAATGAAATCAGTTTTCTTAATAATGCTCCTAGCTAAAACAACATTGTTATCAATAACCATTAATTTAAGTAGATCTATGTTTATCTTTATTACAGATAGTGATATTGTAACAGTATGCGATTTTTATTCTCTTACTAATTAGTACAACAGTTACTCAATTTATCATTAGGACTTTTTGTAGGTAGATATTAGGACCATTTTAATGTTTATTTGCATCTGTCAAAATACATGGGCAACAAAATGTTGAAACCTCAAAATGCGAAGTTAAATTTGTGATTTATTTACTGGTGAAAATATTACAGTAAAAAATTGATTTTCACATCATATTGAAGATTAAAAAAAATAGTTTCACTAACTTTTCACTAATTTAAATAATTTCACTAAGAAACAGCTCGTTACAACTCTGATGGAGCTTGTATACAAAGTAGCAACTTGCTCCGAACAAATTTAAATGTTATAATATATTTCAAAGTTAATATGTAGAATTATAATTGGTAGATAGAAAGTGGTATATTCATAAAAGAAACGTTCTTAGATGCAGCTAAAGAAGTGATAATTATTTTTTTAATGGAATAAGCTATTAGTTAATGTGAAATTAATTTCATAAAATGGCAGAGATTCAGTAATAAAACATTAACTATTTATATTGGTAAATTTTTATTATAAGCCGAAGCATTTTCTAATTTATCTATTATTTACAGATAATTTTTAGAGATATGTCTTGGAAACGAAGGTTATAATTTAAATTGATGAATAATTTTTATTTAAAACCTGAATGTAATTGAAGTAAATATTTTCTGTAAAAAATTTGAATAGGTTTCGCAAGCAATTAAGAAATTTCAATATTACATAGATGGGGCCTTGAAAATATATTATAACCCTTCTAAGAAAGTTGTACAAAATTTAGTATATTAACACATAATTGAAAAATTAGACAGAATATTCTGTGTAATTTATTGCATGATAATGTTTTTTTTTTGAATAATTGGATGAAAGGCTTTCTAATCCATAAAGCATAACACTACTCATGCGCTCTACAAGAATCTCACTTATGTAGAACTATGGGTTTTAAAATAGAGATCTGTATATAGTATTTTATACACAGATTAGTATTCTATAACCCGTAATTCCACATTAGAATCGGATAAATTCTAATTCGATATTAGTATTCGATAAATTCTAATTCGATATTAGTATTCGATAAATTCTGATTCCAGAGTCAAGATATTTATTAGGAAATCGGGTACAGAAATCTGAGAAAGATAATTATCAGAAGATGTAACAAAATTGGCCTAACAGAGTCCCTACATCCTTTCAGAAAGATATATATCTTTTTTAATGAGTTTTCTTGAAAACAATTCCAGATTAATTCAGATCCAAATTAATTTCACAAATATTACTTCCTCGTAGATATACCTAAAACAAGTGCAAGCTCAAATTTTATATACCTATATAAATAAAGATGAATGTTTGTCTGTCTCTTATGCACTGCCGTACCGCTAATCCGATCGCGATGAAACATTGAATACTTATTACTTTCACTTATTTGTTTCTTCTGAAGATGAAAAAAAATACTACCAACTCTAAAGTCTTGAATGACAATAACAATAACATTAAAATATTTAAATTGAAACAAATTGTTTTTTAGAAGAATGACCTAAAATTACTTTTGATTTAATCATTATAAAAATAGAATTGAGAATAAGAATATTATTCTGATATTTCTGCAAATAATGAAAGGGAATTTAGTATATTCATTGATGTTGTACAGGATAGTTTCTTCCATAAGGCAAGCATGAAGGTGGATCTATCATGATATGAATAGCCATGTCGAGTTTATGCTGGAGCAATGGTAACCCTATAAAAGAGGGTTATTTGGGAGAAGTATAAACTTTAGCTGACCAGTCTCATCCTCTGATGCAAGCTTTGTTTCCTGCGGGAGATCGAATTTTCCAGGATGATAATGTATACGCTTATGCAAACAGACTTATTCTATCATGGGTTGATGAACATGAAGATGAAATTCAACATGTCTTGACAGGCACAATCCTCGATAAATGTATTTGAACCATTATGTTCCAATATAGAGCATTCAATATTGGATCGATATCCTAAACCGGCATCTCAACTAGAACGTTCACTATATTTCTAAAAAGAATAGTATAATTTTCCTCTAATCACTATTGAACACTTTTATGAATTGATTCGTAGATGAAATGAAGCTGTATTACGTACCAAAGGCAGTCCTAAACTATATTAATAATGGATTCTTCATAAATCTAAGGGCTTTCCATTATTTTGATAACCACCTATACATTAGTATTAATTCTCATACGACATTTATGACCAGTTAATTTTCTCCTAAATCTAAACTAATAAAAACTGGATGAAATGACTTCGAAATATCTAATGATTTAATCAAATACAAATTGAATCTTTTTTTAAGTCATCTGAAAGCCTTTGACTCAAATACATTTTTTAACTGATAAGTATTAAAAATTAATATCAGAAATACTGAATTAAAATTTTTTAATAATAAAAATGCGGCAAAATGATAACCTTAAAAAATAATCAATAAGTCAATTTGTTAAATACAAGTTATTAAATAAATGAAAATATGTACAATTTTTGAAATTGCCAAAAATAGAATGTCTATTTTATTATTTTGAAAAATTAAAACAAGTAATTATTATCAGTGAACCAAGAGTAAATAAATTCCTAAACAAAATACAAAATACCACTTTAACACTTTTTAAAAATTTAAACTCTTGTTCACATAAGTTTGTAAATAAATCCTAATTTATTTACAAAATGATGAGAACTTTTGTGAAATCATGAAAACTTTTTTTTCTTCCTAAATTCCTAATTTATCCTACTTGATATTAAAATTAAAGTAATTCAACGCAATTTAGAAGAAAAAAAAATAATAACACCATTTTGTATTATAATTAAATTTACGATTCAATTAGATAGTTTTTTACACTTAAAAATAAAGTTAGAAAACTAATTTCGAAGAAATTAAATTTTTAATAATTAATTTTGTATTTTTTTATTCTTTTTTTTTTGAAAACAGTGTTCTTGGTAATTACATCTGCGGCATATTTCGTTTTGAAATAAATCAATATCTCTACAGGAAATCTGTAGGAATATAGCTTATAAAATATTAAGCACATTCAATTTATCATAGCATCTATCAATTTCAGATGAGAATATATTCAATCATGCTATTGAGAATTGGAACAATTATTTGTATATCTGCACGATTTCACGGGAAATACCTTTTTCTTTATTTAATTCAATGGGAGGAAGAATCATTTGTCTGCATCACCGTGTTCCAGAACAATCATTTATCTGCATCACGGTAACACAAATGGGTTCTACCTCCAACTTATTTATGGGGAAACTGTTCCTTGCCTTAAATGTGAATTTCGTATTAGATTATGTTTATTTGCAAGATATGAGTTTTCCATTGATTGTTTGGAGAATTTGAATTTGTTATAGTGAAACAGTAATAAATTCTTACGCTTCAACACATGAATAGGAAATGCGAAATTAAAATATTGTATTACATTGTAAACCTTTCATAAAAAGTACACCCGACTTAATGTGGTTCAAGGTTAACGATAACTCCAGAGAGACCGGAGTTCTATGAATTTATTTCTTTGCTCTCCAATACAGAAGAAAAAACTTTTAATACCTAACTCACTGTGTTGAGTATTAAGCCCTATAGTTAACTCAAACCATGTATAATATGAACGCTGCCGAGGCCAGTGAAACATGGAAACAGTCTCCTATTACTTGGTAAATTAATATAGAAGGCTCTGTACTGATAGTTTATGTATGTTAGCATAATGACATGACACTTTTCAAGAATTTATTGGAGAGAAAAGTAAGTTAAATGATAAAAACTGTTCACATTTTAACATAAATTCTTCAATGCCTAACTTAAATTCATGGAGGATAACCAACGGTGCCAATGTGAACACTTGCTTTCATCATTTTTTTATTATTAGCTGGTATACGGCACGTTGTTACAGCCGAAAAAAAAATATTAAGTGCAATCAATCAATAATTCGGCAATGTTTTATCCAAATAAGATAAAAAGTACGACAATATATAAAATACGAACAAACAACTTCATTTTTATGTATTGGATTTGTGTATTCTTTTAGAGTTGTTACACTTGGTGTTCTTTCAGAATGGCAATAAAATAAACTATCTATTGTATCTCGAGATTCGTTTAGTACTCGTTAAGAATTCTAAACTTTAATTTTATAAAACACGATTTAATTATTTTATTTTAAAATTGATAAAATGTAGAAAACATATTTATACCATAACATTGTTAATATATTTGAAAAGATAATTTTTGTCAATTAAGATGGTGCAAAATTATTTGTACTTTGATATTTTTGGTGGTTATTCTGAAATAATACTAAAATTTAATTAAAATTTGAAAACCCCAGGAACCCCACAAAATTTCGCGCATAATCGGTAAAAAAGTTATTTCTGAGAATGACCTGCATGAAATTTGCGTACTATCACTTCAAAATTTTAACCTTTAATTTTGATTTAACATTTCTACAGAATCTATTGTCTTTTCGGCAAATTATTTGGAAATTAATCCTTGATAAATAGATGCGGTTGGGATTCGAATTTTTTAAAAAATTTAGATAATTGCACTATCCTTATAACAATCCGGTTGGTGCATCCAATAACCTGACCAAATTTTATTGCAATCTGTTAAACGGTTTAAGAGGGCATAAGAGACATACAGGCATATATTCATTTTTATTTATATAGGTAAAAAAAGACAAGCCTGGGTAGTCACGAAGTCGTTAGTGTTCTGTATTCCATTCTCGGTTAAACCATTTATTGACAATATGGCATTGTCTTCTGTCCTAATACATATTAAATAAATTTCATTACCTTTTTAAATTTTATTTTAGCCTTCCAAGGAATAAGTTAGTATGGGAACGGTCAGAAGATTTTGTACTGTCACGAGCGGATGATGCACATTGATCCTTAAGACCATTTCTGAAGGTAATTAACAAACCGCGTCATAATTTTAGGAGAACTAGCCGAATAAAGGTCAAACGTGCAGTTTCATGTGTGTCGAAATTATTTTGTTCTTTAATGTTTTGAAATCCTTTACTTTCTGACATGTATTTAAAAATTTAAAATAGTCGAAAACAATGAGGAATGGACACAATAATTCCCCTTCCTTTAGTGTGAATTAGCGATCATTTGCATCGTGGGCGTTATTTTGTAATCATGTTTCTAATATTCATATTCTTAATGATGATAAAGGGACAGATGATAAATTATGAATTCATATTTTCATTATAAATTTCATTTTTACAGTTATATATGTTAAATACTTGTATTTCATCAACAGATAAATTTTCTACGAAAATAACACGAAATTTTAATAAGCATGCAGATATCACTTTAAAATCATTTCTCTGACATAAACTTTTATTCACCTAAAAGTTCTAATTTTATCATTTTAAGGATTTATTAATCTGGAAAAAATATTTTTTATTCTACACCGAAATGCAATGAATGTTATATATGTTTTTAGAAAATCGGTTCTTCTTGGTTTTATGTAGAGATGAAAAAATATTTCGTCTGCATCACGGTATCAAAAGAAAAATTTATATATATATATAAGATGAATTTTTCTTCTGAATTGATTTTGAAAAACACATAGTGAGGTAATAAAGTATAATGCTTTGAAGCTCTAGTTGAAAATACAGTCTCGAAAAATGAATATTACTGTTGAAAATTTAAAATATAGTTTTCTGGAAGTTTTAAGGGCACTTAATTTGCTTTCTCAGAATTTTACATAAAATGGTATCTTCAATACGATGATCTGAAATAAATAATACTATTTATTTTTTAAATGTACTTTCTTTGAGAAAACTGGGAATATATAATATATACTTTGCTTCTAAAGATCTGCATAGAAGAGATTCATCATTTTTCAGACTACAAAGTAAATAAAAATGAGTAAAAATGTTTGAATTCACTGCAAAAGTAGAATAACAGGTATAAATATTTCTTGTGTGCTAGAGTTTGAAGTGTTACATATCTTAAGAGTTTAACGATAGTCCACTTTTTTGAAATTTTTAGAGCTTATTTATAGATTAATCAATGTAATTAAATTATCAATAGCTTCGAAACAAATGGAGTCTCTGATTAAAAATCGCAAATCCTCTTAAAATGTAATAATAAATTATAAATAAAGCACATAATATTAATAATAAACAATTAGAAACAACCTGAAAAAATATTATTTTATTTTCTACTATTATTAAGAGTTTTGAAAGTAATCTTTTATTAAAATAATGAAAAAAATAGTATTTTATGAAATGTCGGTTCATAACGTATTGTTGCGTTATTTAGTGAATATCGATCTATTGATTGTTAGACATTGAAGAATATTTTGTTTTGTAGAAACATGCAAGGATATCTTGAAAAAGAATGAGAGGGAGTGGTTTCTATTGAACTTCCTTGCATATACTCTAATAAATTGTCCAGCCCACTTCGCATGAAACTGTGGACAAGGAGAAACGTCGTGGACTCTATAACGTGCTCAGCTTTTCATTTTCAGATCTCCATATTTAAATATGCGGGTTTTATAGTGTACTAATGAAAACCGAAAATTATTTGCTGTTTTTACAGATATAGATTACTTGATACCGACATTAGTTGAAAAAAACCTATTTTCGTTATTTTTAATAAATCAGTCTTGCAATCTTTATCCAAAAATTGCTGCAATGTATTTAATGTAAAAAAAAGACAAATGAATAGGTGTTTTTGTGTTGATTTCAGACACGAAATCCAAAATCTAATATAAAACTACAGTTGAAGCCATTTACTGAATTTAATTAATTTTATTTATACGTTTATAAATAACTGAGGTTATACACTCACGGCAGTATAAAAAGTTATTATAGAATATAGTCAACCCTTTAACAGATGTAGTTGAGAATTTGATAAGATTCTATAATTTATAAGCTTGTATTGTAGGCGAAATTTTATTAACATGTTATTATGCTTTAGCTGTTAGCATGTTATTATGCTTATTGCTCATTTTAGCTAAAAAATATGTGGACCTGAATGATAGGTCAGACCCTCCTTCCCTTTTCTTGTGTGTTGTAAAAACTATGTTGGAATGAGGAAACTCTAAAAAAATCGCTAATATACCCTATAACCAGTGTTTTTAACGTAGTCGGATACATTGATATTACAACATTATTCCTATTTAAAAATTATTATCAGTTTACAAGTTATTATATCATTATTAAGAGTTTTAATGGTTATGTCTCCATTAAAATTCTTCATTCATTCTGTTCTTAAAAGTTTGGGAGCATTTAATATTTTTAAGCCCTAAGTCATTAGTATTTACAAAACATTTCTAGTTATTCCAGAATATATTATTTCCTGATTATGGTTGAAATGTGTGCTTTATGGCTGAAGCATATTTTAGGCTTAATTAAGAAATATTTAAATTAGAAATTTTATTCAAAGCATTTTGTACATTTTTTATAATTAATCTTTTGAAGAAAAGAAATCTCACAGCATTATTTTTAATTAATCCCGAATTAATGTTTCGAAAAACTGCAATTAGTAAATACCTTCAATCAAATTTAGCATAATATAATGTTACAAACCTGTAATTTTATTTCCCGGCACGAGTAGTAGTCATCATAAGAAAGACTGATTAAGAGTCATATACAATGGATGCTTCCAGATGCCGCCTCTTTGATCCCCAGAGCTTGGCAACCGTTTGGAGGCTTTGGTGATAAAATGGATAATACACGAAACTTCGAGAATTTCGTAGATCCGTCAATTAGAAACCGAGGAAAGTTCAGATATGCCTTGATTGGACCAAAAGCTTCTAACTCAGCCTACCAGGAACTATAAAAGGACAGCATTCTCACGCTGCTAGTAGTTCTGATTGTAGCCGTGAACAGATGGGGGTGAAGTCGCCAAAAGGATTGCAGAGCAACGGCGGAGTGTTGAACTGCTGTGTGCCGTATTCTGTCGTGTTTAGCATCCAGTTAAGTGAAAAAGTTAGTCGGCAGCTGAAACGAGAAGAGACAGAGGAGTGGTTCAGTCTTCTGGAGAGACCGAAGAGCGAAGCTCCGAAGATCTCCTCTCCTACTGAAACCTGTTTGACAGCTTTGTGTGCTGTGGATGTTGTTACTATTTGTGGGCTATCGTTGCTATTGTGTGCTGCAATGTGTTCGTCACGACTGTAATATTTGTCGTTTTTGAATTGTCCTGCATCCATGTAAATAAACACCGTCGTTGTTTTACTATTAAAGGACTGTTCATTGTGTTTGCACACCATGCACAGTATACACAAAGCGAATCCGACGAAACCGTAAAAATCCGTAATTTTTATATATCGTAAATAATAAAAAATTATAATTGATTATTTCTTTCAATGATAATCACTAAATAAGGTGAGTGTCAATGAATATGTATGGAAAAAAAATATTTAATTCATTTTTTTTTAAAAAGTTATAAATTATTCTTCTGATTTTTAAAAATTCTACACCGAGCAAGAAAAGTGTAAATGCATTTTCTTGCTGCTTATATGAGGAACTGAAATAATAAAAAAATACTTTTATAAAAACTAGCATTATTAAATCATAACTTTCAATAAAAATGGAACATGTTGTAGGAATGATATTATTTATATATCGTGTACATCAAAGAAATTTTTCTGGTGAAATTTAATTTATATTATTAAAATTATGCTATTGAGAGGAAGTTTTGAGACGTTATCCTTATATATGATATTTTATTTTCAAAGCGAAATGCAAAATTAATATATCATAGAGAATACGGAAATTATCATCCAGAAGTTGATAATTTGCTACAGAAAATAGCTTGAATATCTTTAAAAGATTGAGATTAACTATTTTTTTACTGTGATAAATATTTAGTAGAATATTTTCTAAATACATCATATTTATTCTGTATAAAAGATTTTGTGATATTTCAAGAATTATAAAACTAAAATAATATTTGTTAGATGTTTAAAATTTTTTTTAAATATTTCTTAAATTTGCAACATCAAAATCTAAGATTAAGAAAGCTACTATTTTGAGTGCAAATATTTTTCTTTTAATACTCCAGACAAAGCAAATTTATTTAAAATAAATTCCATAAGTTTATTTTCCTGACTGAAAAATGCTTAATTTCTTTGAAATTATAATATCTGTATATGCAGACAATGAATACAAAAAAAAAAAAACTTTGCCAGTATTTCTAGAAAATAACGGTAAGTTTACAGAATGAATATTGAAGTTTTCTTATTAATACATAATCAGATTTTTGTGTTTTCATATTCTTTCCACAGTTTGTATATTTTATTATTTTGTTTTTTATAATATGAAGCTTAGTGGGTAATTGGACGCATATGATGAATACACACAGGAATATTCAAGGAATAACTGAGGGCTGAATATTTTAATTCTCAATAACTTAATTATAATAGATGATGGGAAATTTATAGTTATAGGGTATTTTTATGAATAAAAAAAATCAGACAAGGGTCTTAAAGGAATAGTTTTAAACCAAAGAAAATGAATTTTTAACTGAAAGCTTCATTTTCGGTATTTTTACATCTAAAAATTAAATAATTATAACTAATGTACTGAATATTATTTTTGGCTTTATTTTTTACAAGGTTTAGTTTTTACATGGTATATATATATATATATATATATAGAGAGAGAGAGAGAGAGAGAGAAAATATTTCGCTTAACAATTTTAAAAAGAAAATACTATAGAAAGCTTCTATTTCTCAATAGCTTATTATTTGAAGCGAGAAATATTGTTCGATACCTTTAAATTTACTATTATTTAAAATTGTCACATATAAATAAACTGTGAATTGAAGGAGAAGTTTTTGTCCCTTTAAAGAGAAATATTCCTATTTGAGGAATGTAAAGAAAAGTACTGATATGTTTGGTATTAAAATTTGAAAATGAAAAATAAACAACACTAACAATGGGAAAGATGGAAACTGTCAGTCATTAGTTTAACATAGAAATAAGGCTTCAAACAAATGTTGCAGAAGTTCACGAGCTATTTCAAATATTTTTAAAATCGCTAGTAACAAGGGGAGATCCGAAGAAGCAAAAATCAATATCAAAGTCTTCAAATACATTTATAATAACGATAAATAAAATAAAAGATTTATAGAGGTTAGAATACCTAAGGATCACTAGTTTTTGCTAAGACATGTAAATTAACTCATGTACAATTAAAGTAGTTTATGTTAGAATTTAATGCACAAAGGATTTCATGGTGAATATTCCAGAAATAGTTTTATGTTGTTTAATGTAAATATTGAAGAAAAACCTCTGAAATTTCAAAGATAATTTAATTTATTATACTCAATTTTGTATTTTTTAAATGTAATTCCTGCATAATATTTAATCATTCTCTACGATATATTACACATGTAGTAATGTTACAAAGAATAATGAAAATCTATAATAATATTGTTTCTATTCAAAACTCCTAGTTTTAGGAAATAAATTCTATGAGTTACAACAAATTATGCTTTTTAGGTATTATTATTCCAGAAATAGGTATTATTATTGCACTAAAAAGGAGAGAGAAAATATTTTCAAATCGTGCGATTTCAATGAAACAAATTATTATGACCGCCCACTCTATACAGTATTGAACCACCTTTAACTCCCATTATTCTTGCAATATATTATGTGAGATTTTGGTAGCTAGTAGGAGAAGTTTTATTCCATATTCGATGAACTACACTTTCCAGTTCCTTACGATTGGATTTCACTTGATGCAGTTGTCTAATGCTCCAAGTGGCAGTTTTTGCTAATACGAGACCACAAGCGCTGAAATATTTTGAGGTCCCTCCACGCTATTGTTGACAAAAAAATAACAAGATAAACTTAATTTATATTAATATTTATTCTGTGATACTGAAAGGTAATTCCTAATGCATTTATATCTTTTTTTATTTTTACAGATGTTATGCCTTTTATCGACCCATTTTATATACTAAGTCATTTTTATTATTGTTTCTATACCAATGGCGTAATTTATTATGCACATATAATATAAAGCAACGGTGAGTTCTTTAGCAATTTTTATTCTTCGGGATTTCAAGGAAGTAGTTCAATTTTAATATCAAGATTCCTTATTTAAACCCTAGTAAATATGCTAAAATTTGCGTATAGGAAAAAGAGAGAGAGTGATGAGAAAGTATTTTGAATTCATAAAATTTAAGAAAATAATTTTTAGATTTGCGTTTTGATTCCAAGAGAATTTTACTTTACACTCTACTTTTTCATTGACACTTTTATCGATGAATGAACAATTTTATCTTTAAAGGAAAGTAAAAGGTGAAAATTCAATGAATCATATCAAAGGGAGACTTGAAGAATTAAATATGCCTTCTGTTTAGCACTATGATACATATCTAGGTTAGTTTTGAGGCCCCTATACACCTCGAGTCACGAGGCGACCACCTCCACCGCCTGTGCGGAAATCCGCCACTGGATGCTCCGTTCGATCGCATCCAACACATTCTCAATGGGAGTGAGATCTGGTGATTGTGCGGGCCAAGGAAGGCAGGAAAAGTCCGCGTAATATTTTTACAAACTAGCTGATGACAAAATCAGCTGTATGACAAGGAGCCTTATCTTGCTCAAAGTATCCCTTCTCAGCAAAGTACATCATTAACATAACAGGATGTATTTGATCTGAAAGAGCTCTTAAATACCTTTGAGCATTCAGAAGTTTGTCTACAGTAATCAAATGCAATGCCAGGAAAACCTTCCCAAAACAACAATATTGCATCCTGCAACTTGAAACGTAGTGGCAACGCATTTCGAGTGCGCTTTTGTGCTGTTTTCGCCATATCCGTTCCCTGCCATCTGCATGGTGTAAATTAAAATGTGATTCGTCAGATCATGTGACTCTTTTCCAGTCCTATGCTGTCCAATTTTTATGCGCCTTTGTAAACTTGAGACGTCTGCTCTTTTTGAAGATTGGCAGTAGGGACTTTCGATCATATAGTTGGCTTCCATAGCCTATACGATGTAATGTGCGCCCTGCAGTTCGCTCAGAAACATTCGCAGTAGCTACTTCATTAAGAATCCTCACTATTTGTCATACTTGTGCTCTTCTGTTAGAGTGGACAACTCTGACAAATCTTCTTTCAGCTCAAACATTCAGTAGTCTGTGACGACTACAGGCTTGATGTTGAGATCCGGTCTCTGCTTGGTAATCTACTCTCTGTTCACATTAATAAATGCTGTTCTCGAGCATTTCCTAAAAGCAACTGTTTTTCTGTTACTGATTTAGATGTCTCGAGTAATCCTACAATCATACTGCGTTCAAACTCAGTTAAGTCAAGTTTTTCGCCCATATCTCTGCGGGTAACGCAATGCAATTGATGGTTCACTTGCTGTGTATTCAATTTTCTTAGCCATACCAGCCTTTCTTGGCAACACTATGACCCATAGCACATTTTGCATAAAACTGTTGGAATGTCACAGTAATTTGGCCACTAAAAATGTATATGAGGCATGTTTGCTGACTTCATTCTTGCAAGAGGCTTATGTTTGTCATAAGATTTCCTTACACTCTCTACTAATAATGACAACAAATATGTGTCTAAGAGTCCTACAAACCATGCATTTTAATCTAAAGTTAACAAACCAAGCATATATATTATATATATATTGAAGGTTAGGGAATCTTAGTTATAATTATCAGAAAAAAAAAGTCTTATTGTAATATTTTCCAGCCATAACATAATTATTGTACTGCAGCTAAGAAATCTGCAGACTTTATGATTATACCATCAGTTTTATGATTATATCAGTTTTCATCAAATCAAATCAGTTTTATGATTATACCATCATAAAACTGATAATAAAAATATTTTTAAGAATATAGCATAATAACAACATTGTATAGTTATTTATACTATACAGTTAAAAAAATTAAACCGATTTCATTCAAACTCAAATTTTAGCATATTAATAGAAGGCAGATAATTAATTTTAATGTTTATTAAGTGTGCTAAAGTTTGAACCGACTTTATCAAATATTTTTTACGTTATTTATACATATTATCGCTGCTACAAACTTTAGAAAAAGGAGTTTAAAAATAAATATGAGAATTAGGAGTAAACATTTACGTTCGGCGATCTCTCTAATAAAAAATCGCCTATCTTTCCTATTTTTTTAAATGCATCGTCTTTAAAGCTTTCAGACATCGTTACTAAAAAGATAAAAAGGGTGGATGCACATATAACAACATTCATTCCATAATTATGAGTAGACGATTACTTGTGTTTTGTGCAATAAGTAAAATGGCATGCAAAATTGCTTTTATTTTTAAAATAAATCACTCATTGTTAATTGGTTTCCTTTTCCTTTAACACAGGAAATAAGTCTTGATTAAAATATAGTGAGTAAAATTCAGACCTAACAAATAAAAGCACATGAGTTGTACATCATTTGATATTTGTATCATTGTGTTTGTTTATGAATATTAATTGTTGAAATATTAGTATCACAGAATAATTATGGCTCCCACTAAAGTTCAGATTTTTTAATCAACTATGCAATATGCAACTAGAAAACAGACTATTCTTTTACCTTTTAGGTAGTACAGATGTACCGGAAATATAATTTTATCTAATAAGCAACTATATTATTAATTTGTTAGAAATTTTTTATTTCCTTTTACTTATTAACCAGATGGTGTTTCAATCACTAATAAAATTAATAAATAATTAAATATATGAAAACAGATACAATGAAATCGCTCAGCTTGAACGTTCCTCCGATATGAGAAAATTTGGCCATGATGAAGGGTTTTCTTTACGTTTGTTTCGTTTTCTTAATTTTATTGTCTTCCTCAAGTTTACCTTCCTGTGCTCAAAAATACTTTCCATCGAGATCTTATGTCATACCTTTTTTCCCCTTTAAACTAATATTTAGCACTACATCACTTAATAGTTATCCTTTAATAACCGTTTCTATCAGCATTTATTTTTAATATTTTTATTCAACATTCATTTTTGCAATGACTTCAGAATATTTCTACAAATGTGCATTATCCCAATAACACTCGAAAAAACTTTCAATGTCATGATTTTGATCCCTCACTCATGATTTTTATCTCCTACCTAGTAGCTTCCAAATTATTTAACAGTACTGTTGTGACAGAAAGGGTGACAAAATTTACATTGTGCCAATAAGGACGATTAAAATCAATACATCATCCCAATTAAATTAAACTATCCTTAATAACATAAATGGATATGATTTACAAGGGGAAAACTATTTAGGACAATAATATTTAACATATATGAATAAAAATGTTTCGATGAGGCTACACATCATGCTTTATCCTGGCTTCCTAAGTCATGTTCTGCCAACTGCCAATAGAGGACCAATAAAACAGTTACGGTTACACTATTAATAAACTATTCTTTTTCTTTATAATTTTTTCAAATATCTACGTATTTCTTCTCTCTAAAAGGATTAGATAAATTGTTACCATCTCCTAAATCACTGCCAAATCTTTTACAAAAAGAAGGTATATTTCCTCCTCTGATAAAACTGAACCCATGACAACGCCTTTCATATTCCTCGACTCTATAATGTTTTCTTCTCGTTGGAATCCAATAAAAGTTTCTCCACTGAAAAAAATATAAAGTTTGCTGCAGGTTTATCATCATCCTTCACCCTTTATTGTTTTATTAGAAAGTATGAAGGTATATATTTCTCACGCCGATACTGCTTTTTAATCCGAATCTCGTAAATCAGGACAGTCAATAAAACAAGAGAAATCCCCTTTAAGTAACAAAAATAACGCTGCAGTTTCCTTCTTTTACCCCTGGACATATTTTTAGAGCTCTATTATGACAAATATTGCTCAAATCTAATAAACAATTTGTACATCAATATATTTTTAAGGGTTGAAAACAAAAGATGAAAAATGAAAGAACCAGAATGTACCCTTTATTTTTTGAAATGTATAAAAATACTTTTAATAATCAGGTTTTCCATCTTTAATTTAACAAAAATCAATGGCTTCGATAGCTTCATCATTCATTTAATTTACTAAAAATAAATTTACATTAAACTATTTTATGAAAAATCTAATTCTCTCTACTATGATTTATTTTATCACCAAAATTGCACTAAAAGAAATTTTCTAATTCTTCAAAAGAAATATTAATTACTTAGACTCAAACTCTAATAAAATCTTTCCTCAAAATATTGCCTAGAGTAATAAAGCTCTTAAATTCTGAAATAAAAAATAATTAAACGTCTGAGAAATTGAAAATTAATCTGATTTTATGATAATGCTAAATATTTATATTTTCCTTTCAAGAAAAGGAAATTCTATTAAAATTTCAAAGATTTTTTTAATATAATAGGATTTCAATTATTATGAAAATACAGAGAAAAAATGTTGCAGACACTCTAAGAAATAGCCTTTAGTAAAACATTTCTTCAATGTCTCTTTTACTAAATTTATTTCCAATAAACGATTTACGAAAATTAAAAGAATTTTAAAGACTAATATCTTTTTTAATAAGAGTTAAAATTCTTATTTATTTTTGATAAGCTGATGTTTCTAACATGGATAACTTTATAAAATAACATTTTAAGAAGTTAACTTTACATTTCATACTAATAATAATGGAATATCATAACCGATTTTTATAAGTACCCACATATGTTAGATTTAAAATATGTTGTATAATTACGTGTTCCTTATAATAATTTTTTGTAAAGTAATTTGACGTATAATTGCAGTTACTAGATGAAATTTATGGTTTGAAACTTTTATGTTGTAGATACTAATGAATTGAAACTAGTATATTAAAGACTAAAAAACGTTAAAAGGAAGAAATTTTATATTTAATTTATATAATTGTGGAAATGTTCGAATCTACGTAGCATTAAGTTGAATATTACTGGAATTAAACCTTTAAACATTTCATAAAAATGTACCAGATTATGATTAGTTTTTTAATATTTTGCCTGCATAGAAACAATCGAAAAGTAGAATTTTCTCTTGATAAAAATTTGTTAAATATTCTGTAAACATCAAGCAAATAATAATAATATGGTTTTCTAATGATAAAAAATATTGAATTTCTTTGCAGTCGGAAAATTAAATTTTGAAATTAATGCCAGTTTCCAACACGTACGAGAACTATTCAGGATGGATCATGTAATTTTAAAGCATGTTTAAATTTCCAAAATTACACTCATGTCTGTAAATTCAGTATTGGGATTTTTCTTTTTTTTTCAAATAAGGTGGTTTTACGCAAAAATAATAATATTGCTCTTTGAGAAATACATAAGGCATCAAAATATAATAGTTTAATTTCGATGTAAAATATGGATTTAACATTGTATTTATTTCTTGGTACCTATAATGATTCTAAAGAATTTTAATCTTGAAATAAATCAATTAATATAAAACTAATAAGAGTAATTAAACGTAGCATGAATAATTTATTTAATTTTTACGAGTTCAAATAAAAAATTAAATTTAATAACCGTGTAACTAAATAAGGAAATTTTTTGAATTTATAAACACTTGAAAATACAGTAAAATATTTAAATTTTTAAACGAATTTATTTAATTTTTGATCCAACTAGTCACTGATTCTTGAACAATAAGTTGAAAAATAAATTTAATCACTGTCTATAGTGTCTTCTGTCATTTCCGCTAATCTTTTAAACTATTCGAATAATTTATATACGCTTTAGTATTATTTATATACAATTCAATACATTTTTAACAAATTTTGTGTTTATCAACTTCCTTTAAATTGTAAACATGAAATTTTTCTTAACAAATACTTTAAATTTTTACTTAACTTTTTATAAACATGATGTTTTATTTTCCATCAAGTAAGTAACGAAAAATTTGGACTAAGAACAATTAAGTTGAATATTTTTCTAAAGTTATATCTTAACTACTAATGCGTTAAGACTTTTCTAGCCTAGGCTTTTTATTTAACATGTTATGATCAAAAAATAGTTTCAGAAAAATTTCCATAATAATTTTTTTCTCTTAAATACTATTTTTAGATTTTAGAATACAAATTTAGGTAGATCTTTTTTTAGTAATTATCATGTGAAAACACGATATTGTTTTCGCTTGAGGTTTTTGGAGCCTCAAAATGTGAAAACAACAAATTGTTGGAGCCTCAAAATGCGTAGACAATAAATTGGCGTTTTATACCTTTTTTATTTTCTAGTCGACTTTCACGATATTGATTTACTATTATCTATAGTCTGATAAAGTAGTTTTATTTTGGAGTTGACTTTCACATATAGCTTTTGAAATATATATCGTCTGTTGTAGTTTTCCTTTTGGAAATCGCAATGCTCGTTGCGCGAGTTAAGCAATCTTTAAAAAAAATAAACTAAACAAGCTAAAATAATGTTTGCTTAATAGATAAAGATTGTAGATTCAGGAATAATTTCAGCTATTTAATATAGGATTATTAATAAATAGAGAAGGTTGTTATATTTGGTGATTTATCCCCAACTAAAGTTATGACTTAATTTCCAAATTATGCATTATCTGAATTCTTATAAATTGTCTTAGTTAATTTAAGTCATTGACTAGTTTAAATTGGTTTGAAATCATGTGACTATCAGATGACTCATGCGTAACTATATAGAAAAAAAGATGTTGATTTTTGCCATCCAAAAGTTTGTTTACCAGCTTGAAAAATTTTAAATGAAAGTTTAAAAAAAAGTATCGTGTATGTACGTACGTATCTATGAAAGGTAAATTGTTCTTAAAAATGCTATTGAAGAATTATTAATAATATCAATAAAGATAGAAGGGCAATTTTCTCAAGTTGTTTCATTTAGAAAAAAAGTAACCTATTTTTTTTAAAGAAAAAGTTGCAACGATTACTTTGAAATACATGAAAAACTTTGGATTATTACATACTAGACGCCTTTGGCGACCAGCTGGTTCGCCAAGAGTAATGAGGTCTAAAATTTTCAATTAAATACTTATGTGTCTTGCTCTCTTTATAATTTCTCTGCCAGATATACTTAAACTTCGAAAGTCACGTAACACTGATTGACTAAATTAATGATATAGATGTTGCAAACGATCATAGAAACATTTGTCTTGTATTTCTTTTTTAGAAAACATAACATTTAATATTTATTTAATTTCATCCAATCACGTGGTGAATGTTACATTTTTTTTTCGATTTAATTTGCATTCATAGTTAATTTATTTTTTAATTTGAACTTCTGTCAGTATGATTTCAACAGTTTAATAAAAGCTATTTTTTCCCTTTGCTCGTTCATTCTTTATTTTAGAAAATGTCACATATTATATTTCTCTTATTTTATCCAGTCACGTGCTAAAAGATGCATTTCTTTAGATTTAATTTGCAATGATAATGTTTAATTTGCAATGATAGGATTGCAACACGCTGATAAAACCTAATTTTTCCCCCTTGACGTGCTCGTGCAGATTAAATTTTATTGTTTTGTCCGAAATATATTGTTGTAAAACATGGTTAAAATATTTCTTTAAAAATTCGTTAAAAATAGAAGCTTAAGTTACACATTAAAACACTGATACCATTAGAAAGCTAATTTTTTAATCTTTAAATTGATGTAAAAATCATGTTTGTGCGATAATATTTTCGGAAGTTATAGCGGAAAATCGTTGAAATTTTGCTTAAATTTTAATTCATTCAAATTCTAATAAAAAATTCGAAAAAAGGGCTCCGAGGTGCACATTCCCGACCTCCAAGGTATACATGTACCAAATTTGGTAACTATAGGTCCAACGGTCTGGCCTGTAGAGCGCCAACACACACACACACACACACACACACACACATTGAGCTTTATTATAAGTATAGATGTAGATTTTTTTAGACGAATAAAGATAATGTGAGCTTTTAAACTATTTAATATAAACATTTGCAAAAAAGGTGCAAACTATTTTATTTAAAAACTATAAAAACATAGAAAATTATTTTATAAGAAGAGTCTATCGATCTCATCAAAATCAAACAGCTATTGAACTTTGAATTTTTGTAATTTCAGTATTGACACATGAGGATTTTCTTGCTAATATTTTCTTTGTGTTTGTTATTTTTTAAATTAATATCACAAAAGAAATACTAGTTAAAGTAACACTTCAGACTTTACAAATTGCATGAAGCAGTGTTAACAAATGTGGCGAATGATTTTATTCTTGGTTTTAATAAGTGCATGTACTTCAATAAGTATAAGTACTTCATACATCAGGTAAAATAATCCAATAGATTTTTTAAATTGCTGCGTATAATGTCTCTTATATATAACATTGAGTTATATATAAGATATTAAATCAATATTAAATACAAATATTAAATATCAATATTAAATTCAATATTTTTACTTAAAATCTGGTCTATGTGTATGATGTAAAATAAATTCGGATTAACTTTTAATAGCAGTATGAATATATTTTTTGATTATACGAAGAATTACAAATAAACATTTATGTATTATAACAAACTAGGCATCATTATTTAATAGAAAATTTGTTATTAGAGTTGTGCTAGATGAAAAGTTTTTTGTGATGTATATTAGATTTATGTGCACTAATAATAAAATATTTATATCTTTGGTGTTTTCTTTAAATTGTAAATAAGAAAATACGCTTTCGATGAATCGAAGTAGATGTTAACCAACGGATACTGAACTTCTCGTGGCCTCGAAGTCTTAATTCATTAATCGACTTTGCGATGAACTAATTTCATATTATTTAATTAACTTTGTTTAAGAGTCCATATCCATAGGTTTGGGTATCTAATGGATTTAATTATACATTATGTAAAACAATTTTAATTTGATAAAAACCACTAACATAAGGAATCCTTTATTTTAAAAGGATTTCAAAGCACATAATAGTTAATTTTAACTCAGTAAATTTATAAAACCCCCCCAAAAAAAATGAATGATATAAGGAATTTAAAAATTTATATTAGTATAAAATAAACGGGAACAGTATAAAAAAAGTTTAAAAAAAGATAGAAACAATAGAAAGTTTTGATAATTATTTCAATGAAATCGAACCCAGTCTTCTTTAATAGTATCAAAATTTTATTAAATATTTCTCTAGAGGATATAATGAAATATATCTGTTATTAAGGAATATAGGTGAAATTTAAAACGGTTTTATTCTCTGCTATTTTTAAATATATACTCTTTTTAAAGCATAAATTTAAATGTTACGAAATCTGAAAAATTAAATGACAATTTTTTGTCATAAAAACCCCATTCTTGATTGCTGCAAGACTAAATATTTTATAAAGGTTTATTGCACAACAAAATCTTTTATTAGGAATTATATCACTAAAATCACAAATATTTATAAAGTAACAGTATAAGAATTTCTTTAAGGAAATTAGTTTCAAAAATATTTATAAATACTTACAAGAAATTTCTATATTTCTATTCTTGCTCAATGGACATGTCACTTATTGCTCCTTCTATAGGACAAAATATTTTCAGCAGATATAATATTAAATATCTTAGATACATCCCTTTCACTTGAAATCTTACTGATTGGGGATTTAGTCACTCATTAAATTTCAATGAAATCCAATTCTTTTGTATCTGATTTAGGTGTTTTATTAAAAAGACTACAGGGAAAAAAAGTACATATATACAAAAAGGACTCAAAATGTATGATGCGGATCAACAAACCGTTTTTCTTTGAGGTCAAAATAAGAGAATTTCATTGGTCTTAAGGTTAAACTTACAAGAAGAAACAATTTTCACCTTAAGAGAGTCAATTTTTGTTATTTATCAAAATTTAAATTAATTTTCCACAAGTGAGGAAAGAAATGCTTTTTTCGTAGAGTAATAGAAAACTTGTAATTTTAATACTATAAAAATATCCTTAAATTTTATTATATAATTATGATTTTCCTTTTAGCAATAAAGAATCTTTTTTCTAAAATACCAACAAAGTTTTTTCTGCTTCTGTTTATAAGTAGGTGTAGGATTTTTACATCCTCTAAAAAAAGACATTATCCAATTCTTTCCTAATACATTGCTTATCTGGAAATTTTAGCAACTCTAGCCTTAGTGGTATGCAGAGATATTAAAGTTTAGTTTCCTTATGTTAGAAAATCAGAAAAACTAGATAATCTTCAATAATTTAGAAAGAAACTGCGATTTTAAGTTTCAGATATTACTTTTCAACGAATTTTCATGAATATTATAGTGGTTCGAACTCCAAATTAACCTTAATTATTAGAACTTCTTCATATCAAGTAATCTTAACCCACGTTTTAACTCAAAATAACCTTTATCACGGATCTAACAACAATTTTTTTTAGATTTTTGGACAAAAAAAAAACTGAATACTTTTTTACCAGTTCAAACACACACACGAAAAAAATTATAATTATTGTTCCTTTAAAGTTCAATTCACAACAATACTTATTTCTTAGTTACTGAATTACAGTACAGCTTATCGGTACCCTTCAAAACATACTATTTACAAAGATATTGATGTGCATAAGTATATCAGAATAATATTTATTACAGCTTATTTTCAAAAAAAAAAAACTTTTTAGTAGCAAAATTGAGCATCTTTTCGCTGCTAATTCAACAACAACAAAAACAAAAATCCTTATTAACTGCTATTTTTAAGCTCTGTATAAGTTCTAGCCATAGCAACTACATTATGAAAAATTCAGAAATTCGAAATTCACATTGAAAATAAATGTGAATGAAGAATATAAAAGGCAGGTAAATATGATTTACGACAGCATTTACCAATTCCAAATGCCATTCCTTGGAGAATTACAATGCGTCCATTTGTGTATCTGCACGATTCATAGAAAATGTGTTCTTCTTGATTTCACTCAATGGCAACGAGGAACCATTTATCTGCATCACTGTGTGCCAAGAGAAAACCATTTATCTGTATCACGGTAACACAGATGGATCCTACTTCCCATTCATTTATAGGTAACAAATCGCTGTCGTAAATGCGGAATTCTGATTAGATTATGTTTATTTGCTGGATGTGAGTTTTCTGAAAGTGAAATAGCTAGACGAAAGTGAAATGACTAGGTTATCAAGGGAAACTGATAATATTGGCTAAGGTGCTTCTAAAAGTGAGTATTGTATTTCTCTAAATATATGATGTAGATATTTTATATATTTCATTATGAGCGAAGTTTGGCTAGTTCATCTTTTATGCCATAAATCTATCATTATATATTCAATTACATGGACAGAAGACATGAAATTAAATGTGTATAATTTTGAATGCATTATCATCTACCTCTTTCTTAGTTAGTTTAGGTAATGTATACTAGGCAAAAATATAAGTATTTGCTACAACTGATACAAATAATTTCTTATTGCGAATTATAATTTTCTTTCAATTAAACTACTTTTCAGTGAAATAAATTAGGTTAATAAGTACCATATAAACAAAACTTTTTAAATGCTTTTTTCCTCGAACTAGATTATAAATTTTTTGAAACCTTGGCGCTTTTAAATGAGTGTTTGCTATTTACATAATATCCTTTTCTCCTATACATAATCTCAATTTACAAAATTTGTATTTAGAATCAAAGAATGGTATCTACAATTTTTCATTCTGGCATAGTTATAAGTATGGCGCCCAATGATAAATAACTAATTTAATAGAAATAGATGCCAAATTATTTTAAAAAGCGAATTGTACATCTTACTTGTGCAGATACGTATGTATAGATTTCTACAAGCATTTGGAAAAAATTCTCGTGAATATGGTAACTCAAAAAACGCAATGTTGATTTACATTATATGAATTGAATATCATAAGTGTTGATGTGAATATCCCATAACAAATCTGTAAAAGAAGGATTGCTCCATTCGTTTTTTAATTATATTCTATTATGTTAATAGCATCCGTTATAAAAAGTTCCTAGGCTTCAAAAAATTTATTATATAATTTGGGAAAACCATACCAATTTTTTATTCTATGAAAAGGACAGTGCATTCTTAGCTTTTTTGTTAAATCAAGAAACACACACAAAAAAACATTATTACTTCTTTCTTTGTGTACACGAGTATATAAAATGCAAAAAGAAGACGAAATTCAAAGTGCAAACTTAGCTTTTCATTATAACTCAGAGTATAAAACACATTATTCTGTACCTCTACACATGGTAGTCATGACAGGAATCATTCGCATTTGTGGAATGCTCTGCCCTTAAATGACTCTCTGTTTCCTTCATTATTCTAGCCTATCCTCTAAAAGTCCAAGGAATGCAAAAAAGAATAGAAAGACAACGTAAACGAAAATTCAAAATTACATTTAAACATATAAAAATGTTGAGAGCAAGGAAAACACCACAGCATTTTTCTTTCCTGTTTCGTAATAGTTATGCAGTTCTTGTCCTTTAAATAAAAACTTTCTGAAACTTTGATTATATTTGCAACAGGAACTAATTTTCAATGTTTTACAAAAAATGGCTACGTAAAACCAAGTACTGAACAGTGAAAAGGTAAAAAATGAAATCACAATGAACGAGTGTCATTCGTTATTTAAGATAAAATCTTCTCGAATGTTCTCAAGAGTTCATATAAATTTTACGAGTTAACTTCATTTCTAGACTAAAGAATTCTCACTAGCTGTTTCATATTCATAAATATTGATTCTAGATGATTGATGGTTTAAACTGTCAGTTGACCAGCGTAGCCACTGATTTAATGGAAGACTTGCCAAATCGAAAAACAGTACGGTTAACAGTACCATTTGTTGAGAAAACGATGTAATTTTGAATGTTATAATGATAAAGATAACTAAAAGTACTTGGTACCACCATGACAATGATAAAATATATAGTAGTATAGATGTTTATTGTAATTTTCAACAGTTCTTAATTGTTCAATTTGTACACATGGTAGTACAAATTTATGAAGGAAGAGAAGAAGGTATTGAAGTTTTACCTCTTGGTAATTTCTATGATTGCAATGAGATGAGGAATGGAATATAGAAATAAAATAAAATAAAATAAGGAGAACAATTCTATGCTTCTTTTTTGCATTTTCAAATTCGGAAATTGAACGATTTTATACTACACTTAATATTCTATTGTAATGAAATCGAACTTGTTTGCAGGCTTTATATTATGAAGTAATTTCCATTCTCAAATTTACATAGGCGACGTAAATTTATTCGAAAAAAAATTATACTAAATAGTTTCAAAAATATCAAAAGTAAGTCCTGAGATAAAATAATATTCACGAAAGCATTTTTTAATAGTTAAAATATAGCATTCACTTTTTTATATATTTTATGAAAGATCTGAATGAAATAGGCCCTACTTTAGATATTTTTGGCATACTTTAACTAAGAAATGGACTTTTGTCAGATGATTATTATTTTTTTTTGACGTGGTTTAATTTATGTGCATAAAGATATCTTTAAAAATGCTTTGTAACTTCAAAGAATTCGACGACAATATGCAACATTACTACATTCAGAACATACTTATCGGTTTTTAAGTAGAGATAATAGGAGTCTTTACTCACATAATCGGAAATTTAAGAACAAATTGCAAATTATTCATATTATAAAAGTGCAATATTCATTATAAAATATTAAAATTAAAGACATGATATTAAAAGCAATTAACTATAATTTATGTGGGAGAAAAATGTTATAATGTCTCACTCTATATTTTGTCTGTGGTGACCCGTACATATTATTTAGACTTTATTTCAGACATACTATTATTATCGATGAACATCGAAAAAATAGAACACATACAAAAACATAACATTAAAAAAAGGGAACAGTTAGCTCCTCCTGAAATATAAATATATTTCATGAGTTATTTATACTAAACGTTCCATTTTTTTAATGTTATGTTTTTATATATATTATGTTTTTTCGATGTTCATCGATAATAATAGTATGTCTGAAATATACTCTGAATAATATGTACGGTTCCCCGCAGACAAAATATTGTGATCATTGAATATGAAATAATTTCATGTAGGGGATTCAAAATACTCGGTATTTTTTCTATCTGTTTAGAAGATTTGATAATTTATTTCTTTTGGTTAATTTCTGAAAACTAAAGAGAAATCTTCATACAAAAATATTCAAGCATAATTCATCTAAGGTAATGACAGACATTAGCACATATTTAATAATAAAAACATAATCCTCCAGATAAGGAAAATATGCTACAGGACTGTTTAAAGCAAGCAAGCAAGCACGCACACGCACAAAATATATATCATCATTCGAAATAATCATAAAAAGACCTAAAATAAAAAAAAGTTAAAGTGAAATCTAAGATCGGAAATCAGTAAAAAGTAATCATGTGTGGACATTTTTTTAAAGTTATTATTCATCTTAATTAATTCAAGTCATTAACCAGTTTTAACCGGTTTGAAACAATCACGAGACTTCACTATTAGTCACTTTCTATCTCTCTAATATAATATGCTATTTGCAAATGATAAACTATTTAACAATGAATTCTTAAGCATATAAATTTAAATAGAATTTTTATGAAAACAATATTTCTGCAAACACAAACTGCTGTTTACTTTTAATTTCTGAATGCATAAAACAATTTCATAATGGATTGTCTTTTAAACAGAAACAAATCCTTGGATGTTTCGCATTTAAAAAGGAATGAAGTGATTTCCTTTATTGTTATTAAACGTGAATGAAGTTTTTAAAACATTATTCAATTTCCTACAAAAAAAAAATTACATTCCATGAAAATAACAGCTACGATGTTACAGTTCTACATCAACCTTTCAAAAACGTATCTGTTATCAAAGAAGTATCTATCATAATATTCTAAATGTGAAAGTATGGATGTTTGTTCTTCAATCACTCCAGATAGGCTGAACGGAATCGGACGAAATTTATCTCAGACATTTTATCAGACATTTATATTTTAGTCTGGAATAGAACATAAGCTACTATTTATTCCTGTTAATTGAGTGGTTAATTTTTTTGTTAATTAAAAACTAACTTACGCTCCGAAAAGCTTTGGCCAAATCCTGCCAAAGATTAGTAAGACTCCAGTTTTTTTCCAACAGTAATAAGGTTAGGCTTAGTATAATTTCGACTGATTATTCCAAACGATTCTGTTTACTTCCTTAGTGTTTGATGTATTTAATATTAAATAATGTTAATTAATTGATCTTTCTAATTCATTTTGAAATAATTTTAAATTAAAGGAAAACAGAATAAAGAAAAGAAAAGAATTCTAATCTGTATTGCGTAATTCCAATTGGCGTAGGAAAGTCAGTCATTTGTATTACACCAATTGGCATTGGAAGTTCACAAGTGATTGTTGACGACTGTGTTTGAATTTAAATTAAAAGTTTAAAAATTATATGCACAGGGTGCGACAGAGAAACTAACTTATTTGAAAAACAATTCCAAGTGGGGAGTTGGTTAGGTAGAGGGATGATATGTAGCGTTACTGAAGGAGGAAATCCCTAAGTTTGTTCCCCCCACTAGTCAGTTGCCATCATGCTCTGGTTTAGATGACAGCGGGCCGACGCCGTCGAGAGCTTCTTTTCTAACGGTAGCTCACTTATTGCTACGCAACGTGCCTTCCACGCTCGCTTTCAAATTCCTCTTCAGACCTGTTCCTGGCTGTCGTGGGTTAACTCATTTCGGAAGTGTCGATAAACCCAGAAATGGCAATCAATGGACCACCAGAACTCCGGAAAATGTCGAAAGAGTGATGCAGTCGGTTCTGCGTTCGCCTTGCAAACACGCAGCTGCTCTGGGAATTTCTGGCAAAACTGTTCAAAGAATTCGCCATCAAGACCTTCAATTTAATCTCTATAAATTGGCTTTGTGCAAGAATTAACTAAACGCAATTTTGTTGCCCGTCAAAATGCATGTGAAATGCTGCTTGACAACCTGCCTGAAGACGCTGTCGTTTTTTTCAGTGACTAGGCTCCCTTTGAAATCCCTGGTTTATGTCGATCGACCACCGACAATATCTCACCTCAACAACAACATTCGCAATGCCATTGCAAACATACCGATTGATATGATGTAAAGAGAGAATACGAACTTCAAAAATCGACTAAATAAGTGTATGCGCAATGGGAGTTGCCATTTAACCAGTGTCATTTTTAAAACTGTATGAAAAAAGGGATATTGTATTTTCAAATAGAAATGAATTATAACAATAACTGAAGTACTTTTTTCATTGACTTTTTAAATAAGTTTCTCTGGCACACCCTGTATAATACTGTTGTAGCTATCTCAATCTCAATCAATAAGTGAAATAGATTTGATTTGACTTAAAAAAAATACGGATTTAATTTGCTATTTTGTTTTATTTCAGGCGTACACTGTAAATGAATTGTTTCCAGGTTAGTTGTGTTCTTTAAAATGGTTTTAAGTTTTTTTCATGTTATACATTCTTATAGTTTTAAGTACAAAGTTAATTAATAGATTAGTTTTAACTATCCTAAAAACTACTCTTTTTAGGATAGTCTTAATCTTTTTGATTTGTTATTACGTTTACGAAATGCCCTGTAAACGCAAATCTAATCGTTCGAAAAGGCGTAATCAAGTCGGATCCTCAAGCAGAATTTAGAAAAATTAGAAAGCTCAGCGACAGGCAACATCTAGATAAGCTAAAACGCCATAAACGGTATTGATATAACGGAATTGATCCTATCGTCTTATTCATGCACATCAAAATTTCCACCCTTACGAAGTCGCGGTCAAAAGCTAGTACGTAATAATTAATCAATACTTGTAAAAGGAGGGCAACCTTTTAATAATGCATGTGGTTTCAAAGAATCGTACATAATAATAATTCATTAGTGGTAAAAGTAGGTAAATATATATATACAATTAAATGGTATTAATGAATACTGCCGTTTAAGTTTTATTCCTTGCCTACGTGGTTTCGTGCTTCAGTTTTTTGCCTTATTCGTTACCTTCAATTATGCAAAACCGCCTAAAGAAAACATCATAATGCTCTCACATGATAAAAATGGTTTCTAAAATTTAAATGCTTGCACATAAATGAAGAGAAAGTCAAACTTGTGGAAAGCACTCTCTACTCTCCTTATACCACCAAAGAAAAAATATGTGCCAAACAAAAGCGATGAATTACTTAATTTTCCAAAAAGCTTCAATTGGCTCTCATTACTAAAAAAACCTCATTTGAGATTGTTACTCGTAACTGGAATTATTACTTACTATGAAAATTCGTTAAGTGCGTAATCTACTTATATTTACAAATTCCCTATGCATTAAATGATTCGAAAGAATGATCCATCTGAATTGCCCCGATACTAACAAATAGTTTTTTCTAGCTGTTAATGAAATGATGTAGCCTAGATTGTCTAGGATTGTAGTCTACTTGCAGAAGTAGAGGAAGTCATGTTGCAGAATTTGTATACATAAATGTAAATAGTGTTTTATAAATACGAGTATATGTTATTATTATTATAAATGTTTTAAAATTGAAAGTATAAGAAGTTTCGTTTTTAAGTAAAATGAAAATTAAATTCTATTCTATCTTATTATGAGTTATAATTTTTTTGTAAAAAATAATCATTTCTACGTGTAACATTATTAAAAAATATAATGTGCGGAAAAGTTTTATTTATATATGGTTTTTTAATATGTTGTAAAAAATAGCAAAAATAATTATTATAACAAACAACTCTATGGCAAATTTTGATATCGAAATTTAACTTTGCCGTATTTTTTAAATGATTATCAAATGAAATGTTGCTAAATTGTATGAAAAACTATCTTTATTGGAAATCAAAATAAATCGCCACTGGCGTTATGACACAGATCCCATTGTTTAGGTAGGAAATGCATTTGCTGTAGAAAGATGGGGGTTATTTCTTGAGGAAGTCCAAAACACCTTTCTTTATGTCATCATTCGAATTAAAATGTCTCCCTTATAATTCTTTCTTAAGTGACCTGAAAATATGGAAGTTACATGGTAATAAATCCGGATTATACGATGGTTGTTACACCAGCGTTATTTTTAAGGCTGTCTGGTTTCAGGGGACACATGTGGGCAAGCATTGTCTTGGAGAATACTCACTTGTTCTGTGAGAGGACCAGGCCGTTTCCTTTTATTTGCTTTAGAGAATTTCATCGGGGTACTGCACTAATGTGTTAAATTGATAGTGCTTCCATAGGGCGGGAAATCAATCAGGAGTGCCTCACAGCAATCGAAGAATTGGGAACCTTATTACCATGAGTTTTTCTGATTTGGACGTTTCATGTATAGCACTGCTTTACTTTGGATAAATTACTTATACGATGAACATCTTTCAAAGTTGAATGCCGAATTCAGTGCACACATCAACCGCCTTTTATATTCATGTTCGTTAACGATAATGTCATTCTGCCACAATCAAGTGCCCATTTTTCATTTGATTAGCTTTTATTGTTCGTACCGTTCTGTTTATCTTATCTATTTAATTTTCTCCCAATTTCTTCAATTTTATCTCCAGTTTATTTCTAAATCTGATTTACTGTGGTGTAATATGCATTTCACTTTTAAATTATTTTCATATTATTTATCTTTTTATACCATTTTCTGCTATATTGTTGCATAATTTTGGAAGGAAATCATTCTTATTTAATTGATCGGTATTATTTATTAAAAATGCTGTAAATTCATTGTGTGGCCCATATTGATAATCTTTGAATAGATATTAATGCATTTATCATCTTATTTCCCAATTTGTAACGTAATAAAGTAAAAAATAATGTGAAGCGAGATGATAAATGTAATAATTCTGTTTCAGTGGGTATTATTTTATAGTAATGCATATATAAGTATTTGAGACATCGCATCGGGTATCCTTCTTCCTCTGGAATCATTGAATGTTATTTGAAAAATATCTATGCAAGATTTTCTGTTGGTCTCTGCATGTCTCATATATTTATTATTTACTTTGAGCCTAAAATATTCCGATCTATTCCTGGTATGTCTCACATATATATTATTTATTTTGAATCTAATATATTCAGAAACATTCCTCTAAATAAATGTCTTTGTTCGGTGCCCAGCAGATCCTTGCAACAGCAGAAAGTTTTACCAAAATATAAAGCATTCACTTTTCAGGCCTTCGATTTTAATATTTTTACTAAAAGAATGGAGAAAATTTGAACCTTTGAATCAATTTTTTAAGTTTCTTCTCATAAAATAGAGAGTATGTCCTTGATTTTAAAACTTGATGAATACAGGTTTAAACAGCCGAAGGCACATAAATTAACTTTAAAAGATAAAACTAATAAGATCTTCGATGATAAAAAAAATGTTATTTTATCAACTATTTACATAAAATATAATATTTTAAACATTAATTTCACTTCTAATTTCAAAAGTTTTAGCTTAATTTAGTCCATAGTAACTTTATTCTGAAATATTTTCTTATTTATTGGTTCCATTACACTTTTTCAACTCAATTAATTCAATTGAAGCTTTATAAGTATTTTTAAGTATTGTAAAAATACTTTCGTCTGTGGTTCCCACACTCTGAGTGAAGGGATAAAAATTGCTGATCTAAGTATATTCTTCTAAAATATCACTATTATTTCCTTACCTAGTTCGATGTGTGTATAGTAATCCCTATCAAAATATCATGGTATATAAGACCAGGGATAATTAATTTCTTCCTCTTTTATGTTTCTTCGGCTGTAGTGTCGCGCTTTGAGCAGACGTGCCTTGTACACGTTACCTGTGTCTCCCGGGATGGAACTAAAGTGCAGTAAAAATTTCAGTTTTTTTCTGTTAATCGAACAATATATATGTATGCTATATATTTCGAAACATATATATGTATACTAGCCGCCTTTGGTTACCAGCTGGTTCGCCAAGAGTAATGAGTTCTAAAATTTTCAATTAAATACTTATGCGCCTTGCTCTCTTTATAATTTCTCTGCCAGGTATACTTAAACTTCGATAGTCACGTAACTAATATTATTATAGTTACGTTATTTATTACGATTATTTGTTCCTTGCACTATGTAACTCTCCGACTCGCAATATGCTGTCATGAAATTATGTAGAAAATATCACATTTTATATTTGTTCCATAGCATTAAATTTCTTTTTAAACACGTGCTGAACATCACAATTATCTCGGTTTAATTTGCAATAAGAATTATTTTAATTATTCAGTTTCAGTTTTTGTCAAAATAATGGCAATCACTGGTACATTCTTAACAGGCTTTTGCAGGTTAAATACTACTTTCATTTTGTAAAAAATTAATTGTTGGAAAATATGATTCTATATTTTTTTTTTAAAATTCATTAAAAATAGAAGTTGAATTTATAGCTTTAAACATTGATATCAATGAAAAAAATTAATTTTTAAAAGGATTTAAAAAAACAATTTTATACCGTAATATTTTTAATATTATAGCAATTTAATTATCGCAGAAAAATTCAGAATGTTAGAGTAATTTTAATTAAATTTTTAAAAAACAACCGTCTAGGTATGCTTTTTCATCCACCAAAGTAAATATGTATATGCTAAGTGATGTATCTCTAAATCATAAGGTCTGGTGTGTAGAGCATTTACAAACACATGCATACACAAACACATTCATTTATATACGCAAACACATATTCATTTGATTATCAGCCTTGGATAAATTCTAGACGTTGATTGGCCTGAAAGGTAATATATATATTTTAAATGCTGGACGAAAAGATATAATATAGCACTTTTTAATAATAATATTCATTTTTTATAAATCCTTAATTTTAGTGTTTGCTTAGAAGACTGATCAATGTAACATTCTTAAGATATCCGTAAAAATATTTTGTTAAATTGCTCACAGTGCAAAGTATGAAAAAATCTAACAGTTATTCATTAATGCATTTTTTGTTTCAAGTTACATAAAATGTAATTATTATTATTATTATTATTGCAATTATTTAGACCAAGTTTACAGCAGATAACAATATGCATGGCAATTACTTATGATTTACAAATTAGCCAGTTGGCACGGATTTTAATGCGTATCCTGTAGAAATTCAAATACATTTTCCATAAACAAAATGCTGATTCACCAAATTAATGATATAGATATTGCTAACGATCTTTGTCTTGTATTTATTTTTTAGAAAAAAAGCATTTAATATTTATTTAATTTCATCCAATCATGGGCTTTTCGTTTGTTTTAAAATTTTATTGTTTTGTCTGAAATATATTGTTGAAAAATATAGTTAAAAAATTTCTTTAAAAATTCGTTAAAAATAGAAATTTAAGTTATATATTAAAACACTGACACCATTAAAAGTTAATTTTTAAATCTTTAACTTGATGTAAAAATCGGCTTTGTGCAATAATATTTTCGAAAGTTACAGAAGAAAAACTTCGAAATTTCACTTTCTTTAATTAATTCAAATTCTAATTAAAAATTCGAAAAAAGTTCTCCTAGGTGCACCTTCCCGATCTTTAAGGTATACATGTACAAATTTGGTAGCTGTAGGTTCAATGGTCTGGCCTGTTGAGCACCAACACACACACACACACACACACACACACATTGAGCTTTATTATAAGTATAGATAATATAAAACTTAAGCTGCATAAAATTCTTTATTCCTTTTGAAATTTCTATTGTAAATACATCAAAATGATAAATTGTTCGCTCTAATTATTGAATTTGTAATTACAGGTTATATTAAAATTGGTGTAGTTTTAAATAAAATTTTTCCTCCTGAACATATTAATTTTTCTCCTGAATTTGAAAGCTATTGCATCTAAAATCAAATTCGATTTTCATTATAAAACAAATACTTAAAGAAAAAGATATTTTCCTCTTATTTTGGAATATAAATAGGTAGTTTTTTCTGATGCACTGAATTTTTCAGCACATATAAAATTTGCAAAATATTAATACTAACTATTTATAAAAAATTTGAGAAAATTATCTCGATCATTTTCCTGTTTCTTTAACAATATCTCGCATATCATTTATTTATTTTTTGTTTTATTTTAAGATAAGATGAGCAGAGAGAAAAATATTTTTCTCAATGTAAAATAATTTTAGTACATTTTACACATAATTTCCTTTTCAATACAAATATGCGAAAATGGATTTTAAATAATGTACAAGATATAATATAAAGAAAGTCTACTGTGCATTAAACATAAAATAAAAGCGACTCATCAAAGAGAAATATTTTAGAAATAAAGCGCATGAATGAGAAATCTTAGAAGGGAAGAATTTTACAGTGTAAATTTAAAAGCAGGAATTTTTCACAACAAGCACAATTTCAAGTAAAGTAAATTAATCCTTTTAAAATGTCTTTATTCTATTTTATTTTTTACAAAACAAAATACTCATGTCATGCATAAGATATTATTTTAAGATAGTCTTGCATTTTTTTAAAGAAAACATATTATATTATTGGCTAAGCATAAAAAGTTTAACTGCTTTCTTCAAACATTTCTCTTAAGTTTTCAGAAATTAACCAAAAGAAATAAAAGAAAACCTACCTACTGGGTATTTTTTAATAGAAAAAAATACCCAGTATTTTGAATCAAATACATGAAATTATTTCATATTTTCACATTCAATGTTCACAATACTTTGTCTGTGTTGAGCCGTACATATTATTCAGAGTTTATTTTAGACATACTATTATTATCGATGGACAATGACAGAACTATTATTATCAATGTTTATAAAGGTAAATTATATATAATGGATATGCGACGGTGCCAACAATAATTTTCTAATTATTCAATGATTCAGTAAAGAAGACTTCGGATATTAAATCGTATGATGTGTTAATTGCTCCGCCAAAAAAATATACCTCTCAAACGTTCTTCACAGTATATCTACCTGTGCAGCACATAGAAATACGCAAATTCTAGCTTCTCAGACTAACGATCAAAGACAAAAGAGAAAGAAAAGAGATCATTTATGAATGCCAAATTCATGGGCTTCCGAATCACAGGATCAACAAGCGGCAAGGATTGAAAAGCAGCTTTAATGCGCCATCTGATCATCAGAATCAGGACCAAAATTCGATAAGAATTGAAGCAACTATTCTTAAAGAAAAGTTGAATGGAAAATATGTACTCATTCCACGCATTCCCATTATTCTCAGATACTTCTTCCGATTTCAAACGATTGCAGTCCCGATTCGACTGGCCTTCTAGATGACCATCAACAAGTCGCAAAGGTCTTTCATTTCAAATGTGGGGACTTAATATAGCAAACCAATGTTTGCATATTTGTGTTTTGAATGCTCTTGAGCCAGACACCGAAGAAATTTATTTCTTTTCATTGATGACGGAAAAACAAAATTATAATGCATCTTAAAGTACTTGAATAACAATATAAATAAAAGTAGAATAAATATTATTTATACTCTTCCTTTATATATCATTTAATTTCAACGAATGTAATAAGAAAATTAATTGAATTCTTTCTATCATTCCTGACGAAACAATATAGCTTTTTTAAATTTCAAATGATATTTCTAAAATTATTTCTTTTGTAGCAGCAACGGGTATCAGCTAGTAATATATATATTAATCAATCATAATGCAGTACTAACCATTTAACAATTAATTTATTAAGGTAATTTGTGGTAAATAAGTTTTTATCATATTATCTTAAGCTCTCTGTTTATTAATGCATTTCGGCATACCCATCTGGGGAATTAACCTGTAAAAGATGCTAACCGATATAATTTTAATAGAATTATGAGTATATTTTTTTTAATTTTTATTTTGAAAGGCTTTCAAAGCGGGTTTTAAGTAAAAATTAATGCATTTAAAATGAAGTATTTTAAATTAATTTATAAAATATAGTGGTAGATATTTTGCCTCACATGGGATTCCAAGAGAAAATTTCCTAATACTTATGGCTTTGAAAATATTACCAATATTTTTTTACATTATTAAAATTGAATTTAATATATTATTTAATATGTTATTCGTTAAGTATTGAGTGAAATTATGAATATATAAATAAAAAAGTTAGTATTTTGAACTTATATTTCTCTCCAGAGATACTTTCCATAAGTATAAGCTTAAATTTTAAAATATTTGGAACTAAAAATGCATATTTTGCCTTTATAAATAATAATATTCTTGATAATAGAAGTAGAAATTACTTATAAGACTTCAAATGGATTAAAGAATATAAACATCATGGAAGAGATTTTATTAAAATCATAAATTATCAATAAACAACATATTAATTAAAAAAGCGAAAATTGTTTCATTAAAAAATCCTTACATTTACACCTTTCTGTGAAGCCATTCCTGCGCAGCAGGTACACCCCTTTTATGCTATATGGAATTAAAGTCTGAGAGATGTAACGATAAAATAACCCCTTGGGATAAAAAAACTCGAAACTTTTCAAATGCCATGGTCGATTGTTTACTAAATTTTCATAAAATCCACTTCCATTTTTTTTCTATGAACAGAAACTGAGACAAAAGGAAAGTAAAACAAAAAGTGCGTACACTCTGAAATTGCATAAAAATTAAATATAAGTTGAATCTATCTTTTTAACCAGAAAAAAGTGAAATTCGCCCTCTCAAAATGCGGATAAAACAAGCCATTAATTTCACGAAGCGGTTATTTGATTTCATTTCTGATTGATGTCTAAGAATAACTCTCTAAATACAGAAGAAAAAATTGTTATGGTAGAAAAAAAATCAAAAGGTTTCCGAAGCTTCAGTTTTAAAAAAAGTGTATAAAAACATTAATCATTCGGACAATGACTTTCAGTGTCTAATCAATATTTTCCCTCTGTCTCTACAATTTCAATTTTCTTATTAAAAAAAACCTTTGCAGTTAAGTTTTTTCATTGTTTGTCTTCAGCTGTGGATTTTTCTAATATTTCTTCAAAAGACACATTCATTTTTTTTACATCTCATTACATTTTTGGTCTTAGTCAATTTTGTCTTGCAACATCATTCGAAATAGAAATGCACATTAATGCCATATAGAGATTAAAAAGTAGAATTTTTTTTAAAAATCAGTCCAGTGCTTGAGTATGGAGAATTCTATAGAAGTGTATTCTCTGAAGAATGCTCGATGAAGGGGAATTTTATGAGTTTCCTTGGAAGACAGGGACAGGAAAAGATTGCTTACAACATATATAGATTTCAAATTATTTGAACTAAAATATTTTAAATCAGTTTAGTGGTGTGAATTGGCAAACTCAGTCACAGGTTCCTCTTCTACCTACTGAGCATTTTATCTTGAATGTAGAGATATGGTGTGTGAAATTGGTGGCATAATTAAAGGGACAAAAATTTGATACAGAATGGAAATAGAAGAAATCGTATCATTTGTTGAAATCTTGTATCTAGCTCATATTTTATTCTTTAGTATTTTAAATATGCATAGGATAATATGCAAAAATAAATTCTAAATTGGAAACTTGGCTCCCTTTTTTAAGACATTCTTCGTATTCGTATTTTATTTATTTTATTCTAGTGTCATTATTCATCAAAAGGTTACACAGTGTTACTAAAAAAATATGAAATATTCAGCTTGTTTTTATACATTTATTTTATTTATTCTGATTTATTTATAATACCATTGACATATCCTCATGTTTATTTTATACCATATTTCATGATTTAGGTACACTACATGGAAGTATTTCTTTATTCTTGAAGCAGAGAATATAAAAATATATCTAGAATAAATATAATATTAAAGGAATAATAAATCATTGTATCGCATGAATTTCTAAGTGCGATAGGATCTGTTTTTGCATCATTAAGTTTTATTTTAAATGTTGTATATAATTAAACAATAAATTCAAATTTTAAAATAACTGTACCACATGTACATTTTTTCTAAAAAATGACCTTACAGTTTCTTTAATAAAACGAATGAATTTCATTTTTTAAAGAAGTTCAAGAAGTATCATTTCAATGTAATCGACGATTATTTAGAAAAAGGCTTTATATCAAAAATTAAAGACAGGGCAATTCCATTTCATCAATAATAACTTTTCAAATGTATGCATAAATATTTCCCTTCCACTATAAATTGCAACCGAATCGCTTATGTTCCCGAGAATGTCTTGAAAATCCATTATTCTTGATATCAATCTATGTCAGAACAAGTCATTTGTCTGCATCACTGTATACCAAGTGAAATCATTTATCTGTATATTGCAAAGATACATATGGATTACTCTTCTTTTCCTTAAGTGAAGCATACAGTTATAGTATATTTTAAATAGATTAAATGCTTAGAAGATTTATAGTGGAATTTCACTCTACAAATATTAAAAATATAAATATGTTATTCTCTAATAAATCAATAAGAATACGTCAGTTATAAATATGCTTTAAGCAACTATTAAAACACAATAATTCCATTTTGTAAAATGTTAGGATAATAGCCACATACAGCAATGAGTTATTGGCATATTTCGTATTGTTTAATGTATTTGGTTTAGCTTTTGTTAACTAATTTAATTTACAATCTGTATAGCTTATAAATTACTAATTACCCATTCTTTAATGCTGCAATCTTAGTCTTTAATTAAAAATAGGATAATCTTATAAAGGGCTTAAAAAGGCATGGGATAAACTTTTAGAAAAGAAAATTTAGATTCATAGGGGATTCCGAATACGCACACGCATATATCACTTATGTCCAAAATTGAGATCACAATAAAGCTTTTCAAAGTAATTCTAAATGTCAACCAGTAAACTTTAAACAAATTAAAATTTATATATTGTGAAGGACCGGTAACACGCTATTAATCTTTGTTGAGTGCGTAAGTTTTTTTAGGAACTACTGAAATTAGGTCGTGTAGGCATCTGGGGTTTTTGCCTCAATTTTGTGATTATTGCATTGAAACCAAAAATTTATCCTGTTTCCAGAGTTCTCATAATCGTTGAGACGATTCCTTGAGATGGACAGCAGTTGGTGGACTTGCAGCTGGGCAGTTTCAAACGGTGGTGGTTTGATGGTACAAATGGCACGGAAAGTGGTGTCCAGTTTGTGGAATCAATTCCTAACAAGGGGTACGGTTACCAGGAAGACCGGCCAAGGCCGTCACAGAGCAAGGACGCCTGCACAGGAACGCTATTTATCATTAAGCAAAGGGCGGCATAGGCTGAAAACGGCTCCTCAACTTACTCGTGACCTTGCTGCTGCGTCTTGAATAAGAATTTCCAGAGAAACAGTTTACAGACATTTAGCAAAGAGGGCCATTTATTCCCGGTGACTAGTTGATTTCATCCATTTGACTGCATCCAACAGAAACGCCTGGTTGTTGTGGTTCCGAACACATCAGTCTTGGGTACAGCAAGAATGTGGGCTTGCTATTTTCAGTGATTAGTCTAGATTTATCGATTTCAGTGATTAGTAGATTTATAGAGATTAGTCGAGAGAAATATTGATCTGGAGAGAGCGAGGAGCTCGCCATCATTCCTCCTACTTAAAATAAATCGACAGATTTGGTGGCAAATGAATGCTTGTCTGAGGTGGCATAATGTTGGACAGTCGTACACCACTGCATATCTTCGATATGGGTATAGCCAATTGACAACGCTAAAGGGATGAAATTCTTGAAGCCTATGTGTGATTGTTCCGAGGTGCTTTTGGCCCAGACTTCATGTTTATGGACGATAATGCGCGCCCACACAGAGCCCAGATCATTGATGATTTTCCCGAGGAAAATAATACTCGACGTATGGACAGGCCCTCGATGTCTCCAGATCATAATCCTATTGAACATGTTTGGGATGGTCTCGGAAGAGCAATTGCACTGCGTACCCTCCCTTCTAATGCCCTCCAGGAGGTAAAAGCCGCGCTTTTGATGAATGGACTTTGTTCCCAATCGTATTTATTGACACCCTCATAAACAATGTGAAAGCTCGTTGTGAAGCCTGTATAGCAGTGCATGGGGATCACTTTCCATAATGGACATGCTTTTCCGGAGATAACTACTTTATTTCTAATTCATAATGTAACACTTTTTCATATACCCTGTTTCTTAGTTCCCAATTAAAATATTTTCCATTTTGTTACGCGTTTATATTCTTTCTCCCATTGTAGTGTACCTCTGTGCCTATGTGTGCAACTATCAGTGACTGTTACCATCCATAATTGCAGATTTGAATTTCTCACGATTTCACAAAATATGTTCTGCAAAATGCTGTGCACATTTCGCGAAAATTTATTCTTAAACTCAGATAAACTTCTTGGATTGATTTCGGCTGGTTTTGCTTTTTCAGGCATATTTTTTTTTTCAAAAATGTATTCTTAAAATACGTAATAAAAGAAGGAGTTCAATGAAAAGGTATTCGGACAATATACTGATATGCTCCAAGTATCAGAACTAGATTATTTTTTAATAATTCCTTGCCTATTAACGAGTTATTACTGTATTTATGAAAATATAATTTTCAAAGTATTTGCGAATTTAAATAAATTAAACAGAAATCACGCCATACCTATTTTTGACTGATGATATGGAATATTTTAAATTGACCTAAAATCTTCTGAATAAAATTTTAAGGGGAAGAAAGTATTTTCGAATCTTCAAAGTACTCCAAATAACCTGAGAGAGTTCCTCTTAATCTGAATAGATCTCAAGGTGAATAAAAAAAATCATTAAGAACTGGAGACATTTCAGAATCAAATAGAAATAAACTTCGTACAAATAAATTTTTATATGATGATTATTGTTTGCCTGAATCAGAATTTACTCTAATACTTACAAAATGGTGCTCTTGTTTCTTCAAAATTTGTTGTTATTGTCTTTTACCAGGAATTTAATTTCTAAACCACGGAAATCCATACCAATCATTCCGTGATTTCACAAGACACAAACACACTCGCAACTATTTCCACGGTATCGAATGATTTCCGTAGAATTTTCTCAAGGTGAATTTAAGATCAAATTTAAAAGACGAAATTTTGATTCCATCGATTAAATCTGTGTTCGTTCGGCTTGCTTGTATGTTTCTGCTCGATCCTATACTCATCACATTTGTTATTCGGTTCATCATATTCATGCTTTTATGGAGAAAAATGTGTAACGTGCAAAAATTATTAATTAAAATTTTAATTAATTAAATTTTAAATAAGTGCTTCCTTGATAATAATCAAAATAATTCCTCAAACAATTATAGAAAATAATGATATGTGTAATATGTTAAAATACAGAATTTATCTTTCCAATGATGCCCTACTTTGGTAATTATTTTAAATTTTCATTTCAATTTTAAAAAGTGTAAAAATATTTTTATCTATATTTTAGTCGTGATATGAAATTCAATGCTATTTTAGTATGAACACGAAATAGATTTTTTTTCCTTTATGAATATTCTAGATAAGTAAATTTAATTTAACTTTCTTTATTGATTACGTTTTAGTTTGAGTGTCATTTAAATTTTTTTAAATGCCCTTTTGTTGTTCTTACAATTACGGTTGAATTTTAGAATCAATCAAGGTTTAAAATTTCTTAAAGATAATCCATGTTTGAACATCAAATAAATTTTTTATATACTTTTTTACTATTTTTACTTTTTTTTATTTACTTATAATATACATTTACTTTTTAATATACATTTCTTTAAATATTTATGATAATATGCATCACACATATTATTTATTTTCAATCCGATTTATTGATATATTTTTCAGTATACAACAGTTTCTGATTCCAAATCATTTCTTGTTTTAGCAACGTCTTCCAAAAATGTCTGAAATAAGTTTCAAGTTTTACTTTTATTAATTTAACTAACAATAACATTATGTTTTATTTTTTTTTTTACTTTTGTGTATTGAGAAATAATTATTATAATCAAAATAATAATAAAGAAAATTATTATAATGCCGATTCGGATTTGTCTTATTATGAAAAAGCTTGAACAAAAGACTATTATACTCTTACGAACATGTAAGTAAACGAATTTTCTTTTACTTGCGAATAAGCAAAAATGGAAATGAAATGGAATCCTGGTGAATGACAGGATGTAAATAAAAATCTATTTTGAGTCAGTTAACATGAAAAATAATACGCCGATCATAAAAAAAAATGTTTTGAAAGCAATATCGTCTTAAAATTTTCAAAAGAAATCTTTTATTTCCCCATGAAACATAAAAAATAACAAAATTGAAAGCAAGAATTCAATCAAAATAAATATAAGAAATGTTAACAATAAACAAAATGCAAAACTACTTATTTTTAAATTTCTTTTATTGATTTTTTTACAAAACAAAATAATTCTTCGAAACATTATGTAATATTTTTCAAAATATTCTAGTTCTTTATTGAATAAGAATTCTTTAATAAACATGAGTAGTGAATCTAATACTTAAAGGGCTAACTGTTTGAGTATATAGTTAAGTGAGTTTCCTTCAGTCGCAATAAAACAAATGGAAATATATGTAATAAGAATATTTTTTTTTCTAAATATTTTTACTGGAGTTGCAGAATGTATCATTTCTATCTTTGAATTTTTATATAACTGATTTTAAATGAAAAATAGCATATTTTATTATATATAATTATCACAAAAAATAAGAAATTTACTGTTGTGAATATTATAGTCTTAGATCACAATTATTGCGTTAGCCCGAACCTTCGGTCATAAGCAATTTCCTTTGATCTATTATTGCTAAAACTTTTCCTATAAAATACATTATATATACATACTAGTAAAAGATCTATTCCGAAATATGAAGTAAACTTTATTTATATATAATGAATTGTAATAAACAGGCATGCATACTACAACGGTAGAAACATGAAAGCGAAATTAAAAAGTGTAAAATCTAGAAAAAAATTCTCTATTGCTCTCATGCAAACTATATGTGTGCCTGGCTTATCATACTGTTTTAATTTATTTATCTGTGATGTCGCTTTCAGCAGTATATATTGCACTTTTTTGGTGTTGTTGCAATGTTTATATTACTTATTTTCTGCATATACAAAATGATAGGAAAATCTACTAAAGCATTAAAACATTACTCTCAAATCATTAGGAAACACTCGTTGAGAAGCCAAATTCATATAGGTAAAGCATTGCATATACAGCAGTTTGAGTAAATTTGTAATGTCCTAGAAGAATTTATTAATATACACCTTGTCTTATATCCTGTTATATTTAGAGCAATGGGCCTGGGTAAAGGAAAAAGAGACTTTATACAAAATGTTTTCAACCAAAACCCATGAAGAGAAGATAGTTATTTTATATTTCTATTATAACTTATTAATATAAACAAAATTTTAATATAGTTTTTTAAAAAATCATTTTGATTTAGACAGCTAAAAATGTGTTTCACTTATTTCTTATCACTTTTTTCTCAGACAAGATTTTGAAATATCTGCTAAAATTGCAAGACCTATTGTCTTTCATGTAACTGAGTTAAAAATCTCACAATTAAATATTATGCAATGAAAGGGTGGAGGCCCTAGACACAAGATGGACGTACACATATAAATCTCTCCTAATATATACACTGGACACATAAAATTAATTTTAAAATTTCTCTCATGATGATTATTTCTAAAATGTAATATATAATTTAATCATCATTTTGCCTTTGAATTCACACATTTAAAAACTATTGAGGAGAAAATTTCCCATGGAATATATATATATATATATATAGTATACTCGTGTTTTTATATTTTATAGTGACACTTTCAGAAATTGTTTTATTATTAAAAGATTACGAGTTTAATAAAGAACAATAAATTTAAAATAATAGTATCTAAAACGAAACTCATGTTGTTATGCGATTAAAAAAATATGAATTCTAAGGTGATTACATTTTCAGCTGCATATGAATTCTTAAATGTTCTAAATGAGTATTGCTCTGAATTTTGTAACAGGGTTTTATTGTAGCATTTTTGCTCTCTAATGATTATCTCGAAAATATTTTTAGAAATAATTTATTAGCGTTGCAGTAGCAGGAATCGAATATTCTGCATCAGAATTAACATTTAGAATAATGATTATATCATTTGTTTTGAATGTTCAAGATTAAGTAAAATATTTTGACTCGTAGTTAAACTTTAAAATTGAGCTTTCTTGAAAATATTAAATATTTTGTCTTCCACTTGCAATTGAAATTTTATTTGCAATATAATAATTGTCATAAAATTATCTAGACATAATCATGTATGTTTTTAAGTATCTTTGTAAATAAATAGAAATTTTTGAATTAATTTTGTATTGAAATCATTCAAAACATTTTAAATGATGATTTGCGTTTTACACTCATTCAATTTTGTGAAGATTTATTTGAATCTTCAAGATTATTTTATCTAAAACATTATAAGAATGTCCCATAAATATTAGGACAAACTTTAAGGGCAGTTAAGGAACATCATAAGAATTCAGATTTGCATAGCAACCCGTGGTTAAAAACTCCATGGGAAAATAGCATGGAAGGAAGACACGAGATCCAGATGAGATATGGTGAGACACAAGATTGTGATCATTTGAAATATTTATTGGTCAAAAATATTACATGTGCTGTGTGTACATGATATTTGGAAATGTCACAAATGATGTTCAAAGTATTCACCATTATTAGCAATACATGCATTACACCGTCGAACTGTAGACTGGCGAACTCTCTCAAATACATTTTGTTGGATATCCACAGAAGTACAGACGATTCTTGCAACCAGATACATTTTCGAATTCACAGATGCTCCGTGCATGGCCTTATTTACTGCACTCAAAGAAAAAATCGATGCTATTTAAATCAAGAGAGCGTGGTGGCTAGGGAACCTGAGAAGCATGGCCAATCCGTTAGTGACCAAACACCTGATTCAAATGTCCATGAATACATCTGCCATAATGGGGACGCGCCCTATCATGTAGAAACCCCATATGGTGGTAATATATTGCTGCACAGGATCAAGTAATGTTGGTAGAGCCTCTTTCAAAAAGATGAGGCATTGTGCAGATGTTAGTTATTATAGCAAAAATTAAGGTAAGACCTCACTAGCCCCAGCCTAAATATTCACTGAAAAGCGATGTTGGGCAGCATGTGGTCTTATGTTACGGATTCTCGCCAGCCTATAAATAGTTGAAAATCCTATCTCACATTAAGTATATTTCATTCGTCATATAAATGCAGGAGGGGAAATTTGCATCTTGGCAACATTGATCGAGATTCCCCGAACAAAAGGTTCACGAGGATGATAATCTTCGGCAAGCAGTAACTGTATGCTTTGCAGATTGTATGGGTGTAAGCTTTCAGGTTGCAAAGCACGATTAACACTATTCCGAGATCCTCCTACTACAGTAGCGACTGCATGCACACTGGCATTTGGACTTCTAAAGATATCCAACACATTTCTTCCATCCCGAGAGTTAAAGTCACTCGTGGCCTGCCCTCACTATGTCTATTACCTAGTAACTGCCATATTACCACAAATTGTGAGGGCAATTACTGAACATCCGGTGCATCTCTCTGAGAGTACCTTTCCCGATACTAGCTTTTAACCGCTCTTGCATTTCATTCTGCCAATTCATAAATCAGGTGAATATCTGCTAACTCTGTGTTCGTAAAACATTCTATACTCCACTGCGGGCGTTCGCAGCTCAAATGACTGAAGGATTGCAGGTACGCTTCTTTATATGCTACTGTGAACAATGCCACCTAGTGCCGAATGAAGGCGTTTTGGATCACGGGTTAATAGGCAAATTTTAATTCTTGCGATGTCACCTTCTTACCCTTAAAATTTGTCCCAATATTTATGGGACACCCTGTGTATCTCGTTTCGTAAATGTTATAAAGTTTGCCATTATAAATAGGTGAATCATTTTTTTCATGCGAATATTGCATTTAAAATTTTAGAATTAATCAAGTGAATAGGATTATTAAAAATAATAACATATAATTGAAAGAAAATTTGTTAATCATAATTTTAAGATTAAGTTTCAAGATTATATTTTTACATGTCATTCCGTTTTATTAGTTTCTCTTTTTTCCTTTTTATATTTGTTTAATTTTAGATGATATTCTACTGAATTTAGAATAAAAGAAATAAGTATAGTATGAATTTCAGAGATTATTTATGTACATGGTGGTTATAATTAAACTTCCCCTATAAACAACAATATACAACACAAACGGGAGAACACAATGCACCAAAATTTGATACATAGACTATACACGACATGTACTGACGGAGTTTTGAGAAAATAATTTTCAGTTTTGAAATGACCACCAAAGGGAACCTTTTCTGGGCAAACATCTATTTTAACACTATAAACGACCAAAACGGTTGGTTGGTTGGCTGTGAATTATTGTGACGAGAGTCAACACTGATTAAACTGTGCCTGACGTATGGTAGTCATAATATCAACAATCGTGGGTTAAGAACAAAGTTAAAAATAACTGTATCAAAAGATTTTAAAAAGAATTATATTAAAAGCTTGATTTCTACAAGTGAAAAAGTAAAAAAAAAATTGTTATTAGACAAATTGGTAAAGCTTAGATGTATCCCCAAAGGCCAATGACTTAAAACAATTTCCATCGCGATTTATTCCCACTAAGTTTGATACTAATAGCTATGAAGTTTAAAACAAATGATTATGATGAATATAAATATTTAGGTGCTCAATCTATATACGATTAATGTTAAAAGCAATATTGCAAGTTGTAAGTACCCTTTCTCCGAATAGTAAATATTTGGACCAAAATTTATATAAAAACAATATTAACATTTATTTACTGGTTTCCGATCGTTTTGTCATCGAACCACATTAAGTAAAGGTAAGGAAAAAATGTTTTTCCGGAAAAGGTGTCTTTTGAGGAGCATCTTGAAACTAAATTTTCTTTTCGAATTTCGGTGAGAGCATCTCGTGTACAGCCTATGCACCAAATTTCACTACAACCCATTCATCTGTTTGAGCTGTAGTTGCTGTGTATAGGGAAAATTTAATTATAATCATTCTGTATATTTATGTAACGAAATCTATTAATATTAATTGCTATATGCCCTCTCCTTTAATGATTTTATTCTTTTAGGGAAATATATTGCTCGCCATTTTTAGAATCGCTACTCTTTACTCTTTTCCTTCTCGTTAATAATAAAAAAATTCGTATTACAAAGACGTAAATCTATTAATATGCAATTGCCTTTACCGTTTTCGCCAAAGACAACTCATTTCTCATATCGGAATAATTGATTTGCCACTACATTTGAAAATTATTTCCAATTACTTTACTTACTTCACAATAAAAAAATAAAGATTTTAACTACGGCTGAAAAACATAAATATAAGTTTAACTGTTTCTTAGTTCATAGGTATTTTGATAAGAAATAATTTTCCTAAAAAAACATTTGTCTTAAAAATTCGAATTTGGTTCCATTAAATGGGGGGAAGAAATCTCATTGAATTATTTGCAATTAGCTGCTTGTAAAAATAAATTTCTCTCATTTCGATTTCAAATAATTTTAATTACACAAAACTGCTGCTTTTATATTTCTTCAGTAACGTAATTAGATTTGGAAAATTTATAAAAGATTCTCATTTTTCGCTTCCTTTTTTTATTCTTCTTTGTTATTTTATTCTTTATTCTTTTTATTTTTATTCTCTTATTTTCATTTTTAAATCGAATATATTTTTTTTCAATTCTGTTTTTTTAAGAATATAAGTTTAAATAATTTCTTATAATCTAATTTCGTTTCCCAATGAAGTATATGGATTTAATTGCAGAAAATGTAGTTGAAAAAATACTGAATTACAAATAGCTTAAAATTTCTTCATAATTTCATATTTAATTTTTAATCAATGCGATATCTTATTAAGATACATTTCTACAAATTATTAAAACTGATAGGGCGGCTTATTACTTTTGAAACGTCTTTTACTAGGATTTTCAATTCTGTCTGTTCAATTGTGCTGGAGTTATAACAAGCATATAGGTCTATAGTTCATTTAAAACCTGAGCTCGATTATCAATTGTTCTCAAATCAGCGTTGATTGAAATGAAAAGAGAAGACTTGATGAAAGAAGTATCATTTCAAAGAATGTTAGCATAATTTTAAATACGAAATGAGTACAACAATATTATTTGCATTAAAGATCAAGATTTTAAATACAAGATATGAAACATTACTCGGTTTGCTTTAAAACTGGAGATTTACATTATTAAATTTATATTTATTGAATTTAATTATAATCATTAATTTATGAATTATTTTGATAGGAAAAACGTTTCTGAATTTTAGTTTTTTTAAATTTACTTTTTATGTAATTTATTTTGAAGAATGTTTAGTTTTAGACTGAAATTTACTTACTTTAATACTATATTCAAGACCTAATAATGCAGACATTTTTTCCTTACATACATAGTATGTAATGAAAAAATATATATTATTTTAGTACATTAAATGAAATATTATTCGAAATATCACGTACTGAATACATGTTTTGATATTTAACTGCCTTTATTATCCAACTCAACTCATATTCTTTTACATAATTTAAACTCAATACCAAATAAAACAAGTTTTAAAAACATACAAAGTACTTTACAGCATTCTAATTTGATGTTCATTAAAATGTTGAAATTTTAATGCATTTATATATTTTCTATAAATCTAAAAAATTGCACAGGATTATGTTCTAGAGTGACCAACCAAGTCATTTCAAAGTCTCAGCACTTCTCGACCTCAAATATAAAGTTGAGAAGTTTTCGGTATGAAGGTTGTTAATGCTACACTTGTAGATATAGAAATGGTGTGCTGTCGACTACCTCCTACCAATAACGGGGCGTACCTGCCACAACATGGGTTGTAATTTGGCTATTATAGCTCTTAGGACTCAACCTGAGTTCCTGACTAGGCTTTCTAGGCGGTACAGTCCTTTCGATTTCTCCATGTGTCTCAGGTTGTCACATTGTCGATTTGTAATTACTATTTTTCCACTTTTTTATACATGGTGTTTCCAAATAGTACGCCGGGGTATCATGTAGACACACATGTGTACATAAGACGTACATGTACAGATTATCTGTCTTTGTATTGTTGTGAATTTCGCACTAAAGTAACCTTTTCCTCTCATATATAGTTGAAACTAGGTAGATAATAAAACCAATCTTTCAACCTTATAATCCATCAATAATGGAAAAATCAAGGTGTGATAATTGAGTAATACTATTAGTAGAAACGGTACGGATATCAATGAAACAAAGTGAATTAAGTTTTAAAAAAATATTAAAAATATAATTTTTTAATGTTAAATGGAGTAAAAAATTTTTTCTAAAATATTTTTGTATAAATGTATTGCAGGAAAACTGTAAAATCCCCATGAATCTCTAGTTTCATTTAAATAAAGATATAAATTTCCTATGAAATTCACATTCCTACTTCTAAAGTATGTATGCACATATTTTATAGCTTTAGCCAAAAAGTGTAAAGCTACGAAATATGAGAAGAAACATAACTGTGAAGCAGTAACGTACGCACATACTCATTTATTATCAATTGATAATCTATACTTATCATAAAGCTCAATATGTGTGTGGGGGGATTGGCCATTGACATGCCAGACCGTTGGACCTACAGCCACCAAATTTGGTACATGTATACCTTGGAGCCCTTTTTTTGAATTTTTGATTAGAATTGGAATTAATTAAAAATTAAGAGAAATTTCGACGTTTTTCGGTTGTAACTTCTGAAAATATTATCGCACAAACATGGTTTTTACCTCAATTTAAAGATTAAAAACTTTGCTTTCTAATGGTGTCACTGTTTAATACATAACTTAAGATTATATTTTTTTAAAAAAAATTAAAGAAATGTTTTAACCATAACTTTCAACAATATATTTCGGTCAGAACAATAAAATTTAATCTGCCCGAGCACGTTAAGGAAAAAAAAAGATTAAGTTTTATCAACGTGTTGCCATCTGATTGACGGAAGTTAAAATTAAAATAAAACTATTATTGAAAATGAAATTTTTTTTAAAATGCAACTTTCACACGTGACTGGATAAAATAAATTAAATATAAAATGTGATAGTTTCTAAAAAAAAATAAATGCAAAGCAAATGGTTCTATAATCGTTTGCAATATCTAAATCATTAATTCAATAAATCTTCTTTATTTATGGTAAACTTGATTGAATTTGTAAAATGTTAGTAATTTGTAAAATATTAGTAATAGGCATACATATTGTTAAGAATTGTTAGCTTGATCTAAATAAAGTAAATAGTTACATTTTATGTCACTTGAGTCAAATAATGCATTGATGAATAATGAGTTTTCGATTTTTTTTTCAGACTTGGCTCTGTGAACCATGTTTTACAAAATAATTTTACTAACATTTTAAACAAAAGTTGTTACATCAATCAATCTTCTAAATCAATCATTAAAACTTAATGATTTATAAAAAAAGGAATATTATTATTAAAAATACTCTTTTAGATCTTTTCCACCTTAAAAATATAAATATCAATTTCAGGCCAATCAATGCCCGGAATCTCTCCAAATGTGACAATCAAATGTACATGCGTTTGCGTTTATGAATGAATGCAAGCGTGTGTGTTAGTGCAGTGCACAACAGATTATTTGATCTAGAGCTACCACACTTGGTATGTACATTACCTTGGAAGATAAAAAAGTATACTTTGACGAAGTTTTTTTTAAACTTTAATTATTTAAGAATTAAACTAACATTTGAAATTTTTCTGCGATAATTTTCGAAAATATAACATCACAAAACTGTTTTTTAAATCCTCTTAAAAATACCTTTTTTTATTGATAAAAGTGTTTTAACCTATAAATTAAGTTTCTATTTTTAATGAATTTTTTAAAAAATATTGTAATTTTATTTCCCAACAATTAATTTCTCACAAAATGGAAGTGGAATTTAGCTGAAGAGCACGTTAAGAGTGTATCAGTGCTTTGCAGTTACTTTGACAAAACTCAAACTGAATTATTAAATTAACTCTTATTTCAAATTAAACTCAGGAAAGTGTGATGCTCAGTACATGTTGAAGTGGAAGCGCAATGTTATAGGATATTAGATGCGATGTTTTCCACATAATTCCATAACAGCTGATTGGAAATCAAAGAGATATATAGTACAATGAACAAATAATCGTAAGTCTTCTATAATAATACGAGTTACATGACTATCGGAGCTTGAAGTTTAAATATATTTGGCTGATAACTTATAAAGAGAGCAAGGTATGTAAGTATTTAATTGAACGTTTTAGAATGCATTACTCAAGACGAATCAGCTGATCGCCAAAGGCGACTAGTGAATAATAAATTTATTAATGTTTGATAACTCTTAAATTTTAAAATATAGATTGTTAGAATATTTTGAATAATTTGAATTTATGCTTAGTTATATTTTGAACTTTGAGAATTATTTTGACTTATGCTATTCTGAATGAATTGTAACTTTTTTTAGAAAATATTTATAAGAAACATTCTTTTTAACAATAATATACGCGACATCAAACGATAACAATTCATAACTCGTTGTACTACAAAGCAATCAATGCTAAATTTTTAGAATGTAGAAGAATAAAAATAAAAAGAATAAAGAATAAAATAACAGAGAAGAATAAAAAAAGGAAACGAAATATGAGAATCTTTTATAAATCTCCCTTTATTATAAGTAATGGTTTTTTCATAAGTTTTTTCATAAGGTTATGGAAACCAATTCTTCATGACACGGTTTATTTTTATTATTTTACCTTTCAGTAGTAAAGTGCCAGATCTAAACAAAAATGCCAAATTAGATGTGGGTTTGAAGTGATCCGTCTTTACTTTTATCTGGTATATGGGAAGTAAATATTGGGTAAGTGATATTATTCAATCTCCGTCCCAAGTGAAAATACTCTGCAATAATTACCTAATACAGTCGCTACAGCCTTCACAGACCACAGCACAGCTCTCCCCTTAGGAAATACATCCCACCATCAATGAGAGGAGTCAGATTCCCCACCATTATTGCACCCACCGGGTTGGCGAGATCCAACCACCACGCCGGAAGCATCTCATCCCCAATTACGAGGTGCCCCGCTGTAGGTATAAATATTGGATAAAAACACTAATATACATATTTTGACTAATGTATACATTTCACTTATGTATTAGATCTATTCAAGAACCGATTTGATAGAGCTTTAATATAGTACATTAATTCTCTTAATCAACTGACTACTTTAGCTTCCACAGTCTATTTCATTACTAGAATTTTATTTATAAAATCATAAAATTTTACATTTTTGATATAAAGGAAATTTATTAAAGCAAACGGATTCAAATCAAAAGAGAGAAAAACAAATTATATGGTGATCTATTCAATGCTTCTTATCCCCTGAATTATAAAATAAGCTTTAAAATGTAAGTTATTATAAATTCCCAGAAACAAAACTATCATCAAATTAAAAAAGTATTTTCTAAATAATATTATAAACTCATAAAAGTTATTTGAAACTTCTATAATATACATATTATATTGCAAGAGCACGAACATTATTTATTAAATTCTTCGAATCACTAATAATTTCTTTTTTTGAGTCTGCAGACCATTTTTCAAAATGGTTGAAATGGAAATCAATATCATTCGGCCCAGTAAAAAATTATAGAAAAAAATTTAAAAGCTCTTTGTGGCGATAAAGAAATGGACAAATGACTCCTGTAATGAAATTCAAATCTCATAACATATCTAAGATGTATAAAAATTCCTCTCGGAACATCATGGAATTTATGTTTTCCTATTTAACATAAACTGTCAATATTTTTTTCACGCAAATATGAAATTAAAACTCAGTTTGAATACATGCGATTTTAATTGCTGTATTAATGTCTTAAAGTACATATCTTTACTTTTAAGTCAATGATTTATAGTCAGTTTCGCAAACATATGTGTACATTTTTATTATTAAAGGACATGATGTTGTTTTGGCTTGAGGTTTTTGAAATCTCAAAATGCGTAAGTAGCAAACTGATGATTTATTTATTTCAGAAAATATTACGGCATAAAATTGAAATTTGCATCATATTGTAGTTAAAAAAATAATCGTTCCAATCATAATACGATTTTGATCGATAAATTAATTATTAGTAGTTTTTTAAAAATATAATTGAATTATATTTCTCAAAAATTACTTTCACACAAAATAAAAATAATCTGCACTAGCATCGCTTAAAATTAGATTTTATTAATTTGTTGTCATCATGTTAAAAAAAGCTCTGATTAAAAAATAATTACTACTGCAAATAAGATAGTTACTGCATCCAGTGAAATGTAATTTTCACCACATGATTTTATGAAACGAAATAAATAGAAAAATGATATTTGATAGAAATGCGATAACAAATTGGTAATTTAACCCCAATTAAAGTTACAACTTGATTTCCAAATTATTCATTTTCTGAATTCTTAGGAATTGTCTTAATTATTCAAGTCATTAACAAGTTAAATCCATTTTGAAATAGTCACGAAACTATCAGATTAAGCATACATCAATATTTAGAAAAATGATGCTTTTTTTTTCCTGTATTAAAATCGGTCAGGCTCCATACCTTTGTTTGACATCTAGAAAAAGGGAAAATGAAAGTTTAATATTATAAATATAAAGAGAGAGAGAGAGAGACCGATAGGGAAGTCTCATAATTGTTCCAAACCAGTTTTAACTGGTTAATGACAAATTAATTAATACAAATAATGACTTAAAAAGAATTATGCTCTCACATGGTAACATGAAAATTGCGATTGTAGATTTCATTTTTTCATTCTAATTTCTTTCAGTCGTTTGAATTAAGATCATAAATTTAAAATTTTTTCCTATATTTTCTGCAGGGCAAAATTATTACCTTGGCTAGCAGCAAACTGAAAATTTTGAATAAGATTATAACGAAACTCCCTGGAATTGAATTTCTCCTGGAGACTCCCTGGAATTTCTTCAATAGTTTTTACCATATAAAAGCAAATGTTTTAAGACTTTTTTAATTGTGGAATTAACAGCGAATGTGAAATTTTTAAATATAGCTTTTTTTTCACAGCCCGCTGAGAGAAACTTAAATATCAATAAAAGTTTGTTTTCTTATAAATGTCAGTGCAAAGATGAAATAAAGGTAGGTAAATAAATATGCATTTTTTTAAGCGAGAATTAGTTGCTATATTAATGGATAAAATTAAAAAATTATGCAAATCTAGATTATTTAATTCCAAATGTGAAAAGAATATCGTATACTTACAGGGTTTTGTAAAATTATATTTATTTATAATCTTTGTATCATTATTTGAACTTATGTAGAATTTTTTTATAAGGCTGCATATAAGTATTTAAACTATCATCGCGATAGAGATTACTTTTAGATGTCATTATTCTAGAAACTCTAAGACTATGAAAGTTTCCTCTCCCCCTTTTCTGGGCTTGATTTAACTATTAAAAAGTTAGTATCTTTTCATAGTATCAATATAAAAAATAAATAAATGAAATAAAAACTAAACATTTTTCATTTCTTAGAAATAAAAAAAAATGAAATATATCCGTTAAAAATCCTTCCACACATTGTTTTCTTTAATAACATTGAAAAAATTATAGTTTCTAATTGTGAATTTTTTTTTCTGTAAATAAAAATAAAGGTGTAAAATAAATAATATTATTATATCCCACACTAAGTAAATTTGTTTAACGATTTTTTAAATTTTTTTTCTGTATCGAAACACATACACAATGTCAAAGTAAATATTTTTCCTGTAAACACTACGTACAACAAGTTTATAAAGGTGAATAAATATATTAGCTTTGTAACAATATTTTATCCCGCTATTATGTTTTCATTTTCTTTTCAATGATCGTATCACTATTATCGTTTAATACAAAAGGTTTTTCCTTGTTTTGATTTCACAAAACAAGGTTTATTAGTTATTAAAATGCATGCGTTAAATAAATCTGGAACAAAAGTTTTTAGAACAATCTTTTAAGATTTCTCCCAACATCAAGTCAGAAGCAAATAATAAAATTCAAACTTTTATTTTAAAGAATTTAATTTTTTTAGTGAAAGATATTCTCTAAACGAAAAAGATAGTAATGCATTTTAAAGTTTTTTTTAAATTGAATTTTAAAACGAATTGTTACTTGGACAAAAACAGGAACTGATGTTTTTAAATTATTCAACCTTTTAATAATGCAAGAATACTGATTATAGATAAGTAATTATTATTCTTATTATTAATTATAGTGACATAATAATACTTATAATTAATTATAGTGAATGTTTATACTTAATATTTAACAATATTTATTTTCGAATTAAATAATATAAAGCTTTGTTAAAAATGCTGTTAATTTAATGATATATTTTTAAACGTAAATAATAAATCCATTATGCTATAAAACCTAACTACTTAATTTATAACCAACTTGTCAAGACTACATATAAAAGTTAAACCATTCTCCATCGAATTACAGCAATTATTTCATTTTAAAGTAAAAATTAAATCATTTATAGTTATCATAATTTATTATACAAGGAATATTGCAAGGAATACATAAAAATATTAAATATCCTAAGGATATTTATTTGAATTAAAATAAAAAAAACAAAAAAACCCCAAATTCCAAATTAGAAGACGAAATTTGATTGTATAGTAAAGAAAGTAAATTCTTTATTTTTTATTATATAATAAAGAATGTTTAACTGTCTTCAGTTTCTGAAAAAAGCCATATTTTGCAATACTGTTCTTAAGAACTATTCAAAAATTTAAATTAATTTTGAAATATTAAAATTCTAAAAAACATTTTCTGAGGTGTGATTTCATTCTCCAAAGTATAGATGTACGAAGTTTATTCTAGGTCAAACAGTTTGCCCTTTAGAGCCGAAATAGACAAATATGAATATTTTATTTTATTACTAACAGTATCATATTTAATTAAAGATTCCCTAGAAATAAAGCAAGAAAAAAAGGAAGTCAAGATAACACCATCAAGACCTATTTTAAAATCTGAAACTGATAAGTCAAACAAAAATACAAATTGATTAATAAAATGGTCCATAAAGAAATAATACACGCTTTTCAAATATTTTATTATAATCTGTTCTCATTGCTCCATCATTGTGGCTTCTTTGCGCAAAATGAATGAGACTTCTTTTTTGTGGGTGTAGTACGCAACAAAAAATAAAATGTCAATTAATTTGAAGTATGCCATTTATAATAGAAAAAAGGTATGTGAAAAATAATAAAACATATTGATAAATGAAATAGGATATTGTTTACATAATGTAGATAATAGAAATAAACTGATTTATTTGGAAGTCAGTTTTGTTTTTTACTAAGTACTAGAGAGCATTAATCGTTAATGCTAATTTATTTTGTCAATTTTGAGACCCGAATATGGGTGCCAGGTTTGGAAAATCTCCAAAAGTGAACTGGAACAAAGAAAACAGCGTTTTTCATTTTTGTTTTGAGGTAAAATAATAATAAAATTTTCTGTGCTGAAAAAGGCTTCTTTTAATAAGTCCTAGATCCTCTTTATAGGATATGGTATTAGATTGTTCTAATGATTCAACATAGTCATCTTTTATTATTTGAAATGACAAATATCTCATTTTCTTAAATTTTTTTCGGTTCGATATGTAATGGTTGATTATGATTTAATCGTTCTATGATTATATGAAAAATATATCATAGCAGCAATAATATTATAGAATTTTTTAAGTGATAAATTTGTAAATTAAATTTTGCTTGAAGTAATTTAATATACAAATTCTTTTATTTTCTCTATTTGAATTATAGGTCTGAATATAATATTGTATACTTTTATCAGTCTATATTATGTTTTCAAGTCTATGTATAAAGATTGAATTCATTTTTGTTTCTTTTTCTAATCCATTTTAATATTTTATGCATATTAATATACTCCCAAAGGAAATATTTTTAATAATTATGTACATAATTGCCAGTTATTAATATTTTGTTGCCAGTAATTGCCAGTAATTTCAATTTCGGACATGGATTTATTAGAGTTCTATCACTTTTTTGTGAGCCAGAGGATCAAGATGCTTCGATATTAAAAATTGGAAAGACTACTGAAAGTTTTTAAAATTTAAAATACATATATAAAAATATGTTTCAGATTGCTTTTTTTTATTGAATTTATTGAATAAATATTAATTATTAGGCCTTTCAGAAATGTTTCATCTCCATTTGTTAATTTCCATAATTCAATTTAGAATTAAAATCCTCCGTTATGGATTACAATACCAACATCTGTAGTATGGCACCACCATTAATATTTTAACAATAAATCAATCAATTCTGAAATAATAAGAATGTCGCGGATCTTGATTATCGAGGTCGGATAAAGAAAATGAATAGGCGGTTTTAAACATAGGAATATGTAAATAAATTTTCTTTCAGGTGGATCTGCTTCTTAATCTTGTCCCCATTTGTTAAAATGTTTCTAATGGAAAAAATTAATGGATCGGTGAAATATTTTTGAGAGGTGAATATTTCTGAAGCACTGTATTGTCAATTAAATTCAATTGAAATATAAAATCTTATCTTATGAATGCTCACTTGGTCTCAAAAGTTTGTTAACCTGGGAAAAATAAATATAAAAATTCTATTTTTTAAAGACTTTTACAAATCTATTAAAAAATTGAGTACCAGCATTACTAGGAAAATGGAAAATTGTGAAGCTTTCTTACAAATATTTTGACCAAATTGGAATTTTAAATACTTCCTAATATATTTAATAAATATTTAAGAATTTTCTTTTAATTTCTAATTATTCTAGCTTAATTTCCTCATCGTACGCTTTTTATTGTTTTAGACATTAATGATTTGTTTGTTTGTTCAGATTTTCTATTTAAAAATTACTATTCTTTTTAGCACAGAAGAAAAATGCTCGTATAAATATTTTGTCCTTTTTTTACTCATAAATATCAGTTTTTTTATGATCCATAGTTATAAATATCTTGGGATGTCGTTAAAATTTATTGAAATTAGTAACGATGGCATTACAATTATAAAAAAAGAACCATAATTATACTAATTGTTATCTTATAAATCTTTTTTTCTCAAAATATTAAAACAGCAAATTAGTTTCAAGTATTTGTAAGTACTTTAAACAAATTTTTAACATTAATGTAATCTTACCTTGATTTCTTTTAAATCTAATTCTTAAATTAGAAATTTTTTGAATAAAAACAGCCACGGAACTCATCAAGTTATATAAAAGCATACACAGATATTTGGCTTTATCATTGTGTAAACTGAAATAAATGTTGATTCATCAAAGAAATGATCCTAAATTAGTGTAACCAGACTAATGGCAAAAAATGTGCTACACCATAATCTTAAATAAGAATCACTGAAAAATAATTTTGTTTATCAAGAAAGTTAAAAATTAAAATTTAAAAAAGCTTAATATCTTTCTCAACAAATAACATTTTGACATCACGGATAGAGTTCACAAGTATTCTATTTTTAAATTCTGGCATATATATTAAAAATATCTTTCAAAAGTAACTACAATTAAAACTGTTAGAGCAACAAAGAATGGTTATAATTAAAAACAGATCAACAGAGTTTGAAATGTAGCTATTTCAGGGGGAATATACGTTTATTTAAGAAAAAAAAAACCTGAATGATATTTATTAAAAACTGAACAAATCTGTATTCTTTTTCAATAACAAAAGACTAATTTTTTATGCAAAATCCATTTTTATGTCATTTTAAATTTAAGATAATATAAATTGAAAATTTTGAATGGTGAAATTTTTTACTATTAAGTTTTTCCGATAATAATGCATTTTTCAAAAGGTTTTTAGTGAAGTTAATAAAAGTTAATGTTGTTAGCAATATTTGAAAAATTTTAAAGTAGTTATCGGATAAGGGCCTAGAATATACAGAAAGGAAGTTTGCAATACGATATTAGCTTACTTGTTACCAGATCAGTCAAAGAAAATTCATTCGGTTCAAAAGTATTTCACACTAAAATTTTATTCATTGTGTTAAAATAACAAATCAAAAGTTCTCAACATGTTATATATTTTCGCATATTTGAGTTAGACTCATTGGAATCCACGGCAGATGTTTAGTGTAGTATTAAAATTTAAAATTTAAGGAGTGCATTCCATTAAAGAGTATGCAATTTAAAGTTTCCTGTTTGAAGTTTTGAACAGAAAATTTTGCCAAAATACCAATCCCGCAGATTCTAAACAGAAAGTCTTTAAATTATTCTGTTCCTTTTAACGACATAAAGAGATATATAAAAACCATTCTAAATTTGGAATGGCAATCACAATGGGACATAATAGAGACAAACAAGCCTCATTTTATCAACTATCCCATTGGATTTTGTCCCAATTTATCTAGCAGAAAATACGATACAGTTATTACTAGTTTAAGAATTGGCCATACTATACTTTTGCGTAATTGGTTGTTGGGTCAGCCCGCCAATCGATGCTCATTAATCCGATTACTTTTCACAGTTTGGCTTCTTATAGAGTGCCCACAATTTAATTCTCAATGATTTCAATGATTTCAATTTACTTTAAAAGGCATCCTTGATAAAGTACCTCATTTTAAATTTTTTACTGTTTTAAAAATAATTCTTTACTTTTACCTTATATAGGTATTGTTCATTCTCTTTTAATGCTTCAAATCTATACAAAAGTTTAGTTTTTTTTTTCTTCTTAATCTTAAATAGAATACTTGTGACATTGGTCAGAGCTTTTGATTAACCTTTTAAATTGTGACCTGGCATTTTTATGAACCATATGTTTGCATATAGGTTGGCGCTACACAGTCAAAAATGGTTTTTAGAGTCAGTAAACTCAATCAAACTTATGAAGTCATGCTAATTGTAATTTTCCACTTTGTAGACATTGTAATTGCATATTAAGAATGTACAAAATAATTCATTACATGTCAGATAAACATTGAATTCGACAATATTCAGTATTTTTTATTTAGACATTTTCTTTTACCTCAAACATCATATTTTGGGAAAAAGATTCATGAAATTTAGGTCACGCCCAGCAAACCAGAGGCATATAATCAAGCAAAATTATATATCAATCAATTGTAAAGCCATATGATTTTCTGAGGAATGATTTTTATACAAAATGCCATTTAAAATATATAGATGGAAAATTGAAAATTTCAAAGCAAAATAACCAACATTATCAGCAAACTTGCTCTAAATTTATATAAAAAATAATTGCTTTCGCATAAATTTGAAGAAAATGTATCTTATGAGTCATTGAATACTCATGAAAAATAGGGAGAAAAAATTAACTGGATCACAAAATTAGTTACAAAGATTAAAAAGACAACCTTTTCCGTAAATAGTCCCATTTTAAAATATTAAGGAGGGCTAGAAGTGGGAGAGATATTTTCGAATTTTGGAAAAATTCTTCCCCAATAGAGTTTTATCAGAGGGGAAAATTAAGGTTTACCCAAATTATTTACGAAATTTGGTAATTTAAATTATCATTAATTGGATATGGTGTTGACTATTCCCGAGTTTATTAACGATCTTATGTAAAATTAGATCTAAAATTGGAACCATTTGTTCTGTATTCGAAGTTTCATAACTGAAGCTTAGATAAGAACTATTCATCTATCCACATTTTTTAAATAGATTAAATGAATAATTATAATGTTTATAAGTATACTGTTTGTTCAAAAAAATACTGGACCTGTAAATAAACCAATCAATGTCTGACAATAGCACTTTTTAACGAAAGATTTCTATTTCGAAATACTTTCCTCACTAATTTGTAAGTTTGATTATTAGATCTTGAGATGTCTAGTCATATTTCTATGGATTCAGAAGCAGTTAGAAGAAAATAAAATTCTATGTCTGCTTTCTTTACGTCAATCCTATAAATTATTTTGATTCTAATGATATATTCTATTCTAGGTTCGTTTCCATGCAATTTAAATATATAAAATTCATACTTGTTTACTTCCAATATCAACTTGAATTTAAAATGTAAACATAATATATGTTGTTTATCTAGATATTTCAGACTCTATCAATTCATATTTAAAATAAAACATTTTTAATCATTTACTATCAGGATAATTAAAATAAATTTCTTTCAATGATTATATTTTATCTATAAAGGCGGATGTATCAAGATTTAATTTTTCTCTAGAATGTGTATTAACATAGAAAATCTGCAGCAAAATTACTTTGATACTTGTTGAAATTAAAAAAAGTTACTACACATATTAGTATGAGAATATCTTAGGATATCTTATATTGTAACGAAAAATATCTGGTATAACAACTACACTATTTTTTTATTATTTTTGCTTCTTCATTCCCATCCCCCTCTCATCCAATCATAAAACAAAAACTGCCTATGTAAAACCATCAATGTGTATTTGAAATCATGAATAGCCCAAAACTCAACATATTTTCTTTCACAATTATTCGTACTAAAAAGTGCATTAAAACACTGATATCTTAGAAAATCATTAATCCAATTTCTAATGAGCTATTCCATTTTCCAATTGAAACGGACAGAAAAAATTCATTGCAATAAAAAAGAAAACAACTGAATTTCATCAATTTGTAATTAATCGCTTTTATCTTGGTTCATTATTTGCAATTTAGGATTATTTTTAAATTCAAGTTCGAAAAAACTGGATTAGATTAGAAGTACTTGTCTGCTTTTACAGAAAATTGAAAAAAGAATTCTTTGAGAAAAATTACTTTTATGAAGAATTAAAAAGAATATTTTAAAACATCTTTATTGCATATATATATATATATATATATATATATATTGTACTTGAATGCTTTCCAAGTTTTTTCTGCTAAATATAATTTTCAATTGCTTTTTTTATGTATTAAAAGTTACTTCTTTTTTAAAAAACTCTTTTATGTTCGCAAAAAGATAAGTATTACTTTTTTTTAAAAAATTCAGCTTTCAGATGATTTTTACTTCATAATAAGGATATATAAAGCTTAAATCTGATTATCTAAATTTTGATATAATTTACCATTATGAAAAATTATCATTAATGCTTAAGATGCTTATAATTTTTTGAATGCTGTGAATAATGTTTTGCTGCTATTCATGCTTTGTGATGAAGAAATTGAATTTAAAAATAAAACGTAACCCTTTATTTTAAAATATAATAAATTTTTATTAATGAATTTTTTAGATAGTAACGGATTTTCAAAATGAAATGAAACTTTTTAAAACTGTCTCCATTGTTTGGCATTAAAAAAATGCATAATTCAATTAATTTGAAATTATTTCAAATGGATGTTTTGAGTCATTTTATGACTTGATTAAAAAAAGGAAATTTATATAAGAGTATCTATAAAATTAGTAGGATAAAAGAAAATAACATATTATATATCTTTTTAAATAACAACAAACTTTGGTTTTAAAGAAAATATAATGCGAACAGTAGAAAGTTGCTATAAAAAAGTGAAGTATTGAAAGTATGATATTTTTCTTTCATAATTAGGAATTACGCACATTTTTCAATCTCTTAAAAAAATTAATACCTAAGAGGAAGGAAGTCCCCACCTAAAGGAAAAAAAAAAGCAATTTCATAGTTTCGGGATAGATGTAAGTTCATTTTTTCTACTGCATTATTTGTCTTCATGCTTTTTTTTAACTCTAATTCGAAGTCATTAGAGAGACACTAGCAAAAATAATATCCTAGACAATTTAAAAACTCCTGTTGCTATGGCGACACATATAGAAAATAGTTTCATCGTTATATGTGTCTGCAATGGTATTTTAAATTTAAAATGAATAATACTTTTGAAGAAATATTATTGACAGTGAATTTTTTTCGTTTCCGTGTTTTAAATATTCCGTGCAATCTATTTTTCCAAAATAGTAAGCGAATATCACTTTTCTGATATAAATTTATAAATGCAGCACGAAACATTTTGATTTTTTAAAATTTATTGTCAGAATATAAAGTTATGTATGTAAAAGTCAACATTTCCATGTTTTTGTTTCAGAAAAATTACTTTTTTAAAAAAAAGAATTATTTGTTTGACCAAAAACTAGTCAATAAATGTTAATATTATTTTTAATTCCGTTTTGGTCATTTATTGCATTAAAATTAATGTTTTTCTGGAAAAATTTCCCTCTTATGGACATTTTGCAACTATTTCTTTTTTTTTTCATTTTCTTTTTTCTTTCTTTCTTTTTTTCTTTTGAAAATTTCATGTTCACAACCCGCGTATAGTCTATATGCCAAACTTTGTTGCAATCCGTTCATCCATTTGATTTCTATGATCCAATTTATAGGTGTTTTAATTTATAGTTTAATTATAGTAAATGTACACATTTGGTAGAATTTTTTTAAACCGATTATAGGATGGAATAATTATAACCAATCTGTATATTAGATCATATTTTGAATTTTAATTTAGAAAAGTGCCGAAAAGTTGCCTTTTGATGTAGATAAATAAATTATAAATACGAAAAATATTGGGGTAAGTCTTCAAGTGTCGCAAGGACGTTTAATTCTCATAAAATTGAAATTTTTGCTACATTTTGATTTTTTTACGAAATAATCCGCTACTGATTTTTAATTTGTTATAGAGGGGAAGAGTTAGTTTTTGGTATGGATAAGATATATAAAAATTGTTTAAAAAATATTAGAGTATATCTTGAGGGGCCGCATGGACGTTAAGTTTTCCCAAAAACACATTTTTGTAACTTTTTAAGGATTTGTGCGTGTTTCTATATCGAAATAAAAAGCTTTTCATTAGCATTGTCATATGAATAAAAATATAAAATCAATTTTACTGTTGCACTGGGGTAATATTGAGTAGTCCTCGGAGCGGTTGTTATTGACGTAAGAGAGAGACTTATGTGCGTCCGGTGACAAAGGCAGAGCTCGATTCAAATTCGTAGCTTTGCAGTGTTTAGTTGAGTTGGCGTCTCCCTTCCGTCTGTGTGTAATTGATTTCTCAGTTGTTAGTTTGTGCTTGTGTGCTTTTCTCTGAGTAAAAGATTTGGAAAATATGGAGTGTATCTATTTTTTAGAAATCTAGTGATTAGACTGAAGATGAACACACTACTGATGAATTTAGAGTTACTGTTGTATGAGACATAACCTCAAAGTTGCCTCATGGAAGGATCCTTTTGTAAGCGAAATATGTGACACTTTCGTTCCCATTATAGAACAAAAATTATCAAAAGATTCTATTCCCTTTATTTCTAGCAAATAATTTCATAAATGATAAAGGTTTATCATGCTAGATACAAGAATCTATTAAAGTCTAAAAAAAAAATTACAGTAAATTTAATTTCAACCTGACATAATTTAGAGAAGAAACTGAAAGTTTATTTAATATAGCTGACTTTTATTAAAAAAGTGCCAGTTATGGAATAAAAGGTTCTAAATGTCAATGCTCTAACAGGAAAATGGTTATGGGTAATATTGAAATTGCTACCTCAAACGCTTTGAGGAAGAAATAAGCAAGAAAGAGTAAAGAATTACAGAGAATAGCTTAATCAAGAAAGGGCAAAAAATACTATTGTATCGGAAATGATTGCTGGCTATAATGACAACGCTGAAGATCTAAGTATTTTTTGATAGAGAGGAAAGAAAACCAGATCCATCAAATAGAAAAGAAGCGATAAAACTATCAAATGTTTGTGTGGTTTTATATTAAGTTAAAACTAGGCAGAAGACATCTTCAGCTGATTCAAGTACAATAATGGACTTTGTTATAGACTTTTCCTAGAATCCTTGGCACATGCAAGCAATGGAAGGAGCTAATGGCCGAATCTGCTCAAAATATCTTTGTTCAATCAAAAGAGTAGGATACATAATTAACTCATTTAACTCAAACGTCATTTAGCCAAAAAATTTTTAAAAAAACTGTTTAATGTGGCAATGAAATAGAAACAAACATTTTGCAACTGTAACATTTGTAATCGTTAAGGATAAAGAAGTATAAAATTTAAAATTGGACATAAAAGTATATTTTTATTATACTTTATAATTAAAAATTTTTTTTAAATTGTAACGCTTATCTATGTATTTAAAATAATATTTTGTAACAATTATGTTACAAAATATTATTTTAAATACAAAATTTAAGGCAAAAAAATTCATAAAAATATTTTATGGAAGTTTTTATGGAAGTATGAAAAATCTTCATTTTATTTTTACAAACTTTAAGCTCTTTTTAACACCTTGAAACACTGTTGCATTGCAACTAGAATTTAAAAAAAAACATTGATCCTAAAAGCTAATTTTTCACCACCATTACCAAACTAAAATCGAAGAAAAAATATTGTATAGCCCCTTTTTAAAAACTCCTATTTTTTTCTATTTTTTTTACAAAATTTAAGTTCTTTGTGGTTCCTCAAGATGATGTAATGTTCGAACCAAATTTGCAAAAATGACTTTTGAATTTAAAAGGTAACTTTTTCATAGAATTGAGAAATTAAACTCTAAGAAAAATTTCCATTAATTCCTCTTTTTTTCTTACACATTTCAAGCTTTTCTCGGCACCTCAAAATAATGTAATATCGCAACCAAATTTTTCCGATATTGTTTTTGAACGCAAAAAGCAACATTTCCGCATTATTCTCAAACTAAAAACTTTAGTAAAAATATAGCCCATTTTCGTTCCCCCTATATTATATCGTTTCTAGTATTCATATATTCAAAGAGATACTTATCCCTTGAATAAATAAATCAACTATTAAAAATACTTTTTAACGAAATATGTCTATTTTGGATTACTTTAATGATTAATTTGTAAAATTTCAAGCATTCAAATAAACACTTATCTTGATACAATATCTTAAATAAAAAATAATAATTTCAAATCTTGAAGTATACAAAATATAGTTACAGTATTTTAAAAAATTCTGTTTGAAGCTTGATTATTTAGACCTTAAGATGTCTAGTCATTTTCCGATGGATTTAAAAACAGCTGAGGAAAAATATTTTATTTCCTTCTATCCGTATATAATAAAAATTTTACTTCTAATGATATATTCTATATTCAGCTCCATGCAATTTAAGGTGTCTGAGTACGTTCGGAGTACTTTTTGATAAAAACATGCTGTAGACATACTTTAACCATATTTCTAGATTGAAGACTATTCGAAATTAGTAATAGGATGTCAATATTTAAAATAAACATTCACTTTTTGAAAATTGCTATTTAAGTCGTAAATTTAAGCAAATTCTTATAAAACTTCAAATTAGCGACACCAAAAACTATAATTCTCATCCTAACAACACTTATACTAAAATTAACTACATATATTTTCTAAGGAATGAATGACAATCGTATGGTTCTAATAATAAATAAAAAAATTTCAACCCGTCAAAAATTTATCATCAAATTTTTAGTAAATTTATGACATTATTATTCAACAAAAGGCTGTAAAAAACTATTCACTCGCTTCTTGTAGTTCATTCTCCAGAAAAAAATATAAAGACAAAGTCTATAAAATTTCATAGATATATGATTATAATATTGTGTGATTTGATTTGAAGTAAGCAAGAAATCAGTAAAAATAAGATTTGAGAAAAATGCATTTAAATTATACAGCAGCTTTTTTTAAAAATAAATGATCGGTGTACATACTTAAAATTCACCACACTTATATCGTATAACTTCTTGCTGCTAATTTATTGGTAATGTTTTTTTTTAAATTATTTTTTACTGGTAAAATTTTCTTTTGGCAGTGAATGCTGCTGAAATTCATTTATTCTCTCTTTGCCGAAATTATCAAATGTTCTGAATTTGAACTAGGATAGAGTCCAAGAACCTTAAGGATATTTTATAATCCTATAACATTTTCGTATGTATGTATTACAGACATAAATTCCCTTAATCTAAGGATTCAGAGCTCATCAAAAACATGTTCAGATACAAATTAAAACAAAACCCTGTTAAAACTCTCGCTGATATTTTGTGTTTGTCTGTGTCAAACATTATCAGTATTTAAAACTAAATTTGTGTTTATACAAGCTTTCTTCTGATAAAGCCTTGTAAAGAAAAATAAAAGGAAACGAAAGAACAAACAAAAGTGGGAACGAAACCTTCAATGAAACCTGCAGAAACAATTTCTTCCATCAACAAAAACGAATGAGGAAAATTATACGCAAATTAATGTAAAATAACTTTACAACGGGAACGAAGAAAGTGTAAACGTATACAGTGTGTTGGGCATTCTCAATCTCATCACTCAACTTCAAACAAAGAACGTATTCATTTGCATTCTGAATCACATCCATTAAACTAAAACTTATCTGCTTCGATTCTGAATTTCAAACATCACTTTCTAGCTCTAAGCAATTTGTCGAAAAAAATACACGCACACGATAATTTGAAATTTGTGATGGTAGATTTAATTTTTTAAATCTTATTTATATTTCACGAAACACAAATTTAATTTTAAAATTATTCCTATTTTTAAAAAAAAAATAAAAAAAAAATTTGTTAAATATTTTAAATTGTTAAGTGGATTTCAAAATTTAAAACACTTTCCGAAAATGGCACTATTGTTAGGTTATAAACAATTTTCAATAATTCAATTAATTTAAAAATGTTTAAATGGACGTTTTAAGTTATTTTATGACTTGACAAAAAATGGAAATCGATATTAAAGTATCTATATAAAATTTAAATAAAATTCTTACATATCTTTTTTTAATATAAATAACAAGGAATTTTAATTTTAAAGAAAAGATAATGCCTTAAAACGCTGTAAGAAATTTCAGTGATATAATGGCAGTCTAGTATCTTTCTTTCATAAATATGAATGATACAATTTTTTTAAATCACTTTTCAAAAAAATGTAAGCAACGGGGGGGGGGAAGAACAGACAGAATCGCAATCCGTTTTCAAAAGCTATATAAATGAGAAAAATCCCTTTACGTAAAATGTTTCCATAAAAAGAGGGACAAAAAAAGGATTTTTATAGTTTAGTAATTTCAGTACGAATGTAAGTGACTTTTTTTATACTGCATTATTTCTCCTTATGCTATTTTTTGGCTCTTATTCTAAGCTGCAAAAGAGAAACTAGAAAAAATAATATTCTAGACAATTCGAAAATATCTGTTGCTATAGCGACGCACATAGAATATAGTTTTAACGGGATATATTATATATATGTGCATGTGTGTGTCTGCAATGTACGTTAAATTTAAAATCTGTAATAGTTTTAAAGAAATGATTCTATTGTTAGTGCTATTTTTCCCTTATGTGTTTTTTTTTCATATTCAATGTAATCTATTCTTCTAAAATAGTAAGAGAATATCACCTTAGGACTATAAATATATAAACGCAGCATAAGAATTTTTTACTTTTGGAATTTACTTTCTAAATAAAGTTATTTATGGAAAGTATTATTACAATGCTTTTCATTCAAAAATGTTTTTTTATAAAAGATTTATTTCAGAATTAATAATGCATTTAATAATGGTTTCCACACTTAAACACATATTGATTTCCTATTTAAAGCAATCGATTATTATCGTGTCTTTTATAAAATACATATTTACTTGTGTGATATTGCCATGAGTATTATAAAAGCATAATATAAATCAATGAAAGTTTATGTTCTGAAAGATTCCAATATTTGCATTTAAAATTTGGCTTCAAAACTAGGTATCCCAACACTCCAATACAATGAAACTGCAATTTCTTATGGTAAAATATATGAAAGAATAATGATATAGAGATTATTATTTATGAAATTCTTCCAACAAATTTCTCCACTAGAAATAATAAATATACGTGTCTCTTGCGTATTATACCGTACTGCTACAACTGTTATATTTGATTCATATAAGCTAAGGGATTGCTAACGATTATTATAGATTTTAGTAACAATCGTATTTAATAAAAATTAAGTGAATGTTTAATGTTTTTTCATAATTATTCCTGAAAATTATTAAATTTTAAATTTTAATATCCAAAACGTTGTTTCTGTAATTACGCAGCTTAATTTTTTTAGTACATTTAATTTTAAAAAAATATTTATCAAAATATAAAAAAAACACTAAATTTCATTCTGCAATAAAATTTAAATTTGCTTTGATGATCGAAGAATTAAAATTACTCATAAATTTTGAACTAACAGAAAGTATTGAATTTTCGAAAAAAAAAAGTAAGAAATTTGTTCATTATCTAATCGAAATTATAAATGGTATTGGTAAATAACACCAGTTCTAGTACCATGAAAAACAACGTGCAGTAAAGATTAAAATACTCAGTGATTAGCATTTTAAATATCATAATAGAAGAGATGCCTTCACATAGAGTCTTAAAGTAAATTTACTGTAACATTCAAAATGAAATTTGAAATAGATATTCTAGATGCTTAAAGTTTTATTATACTGCACAGTCACGAGTTTAGATTGTATTAAAAGTGTTCATGCAGACAATGAATGTAATAGGTGTAAGGCTGTTAAAACAATACAAGCTTATTGTTTTCCATAATTTACTGTTTAGAAATAATTTATTATGGTATTCAAGTAAATGATATGAAATGCATAATAATTTAGTTAAAGATAACATAACTAATATTCCCGATATTATTCTGAATTACAGCTATAAATATTGTAAAACTACAATCAATCAATACAACAATTTTACTACGGCTTCAGAATTTACTAATTCTTCAGATAAATTATCATTTTTGGAAGTAAATAATCTCATTTTCCTAAAAATTGCAACAATTCTATAGCTTGCTTGTTACTATTATGTTACAAAATCCGCTTTTCCCGATTCTATCTAACGTTGGAAATAATCAGTTGTCTGTCTCATTTTACATATAAACGAATAATTTATCTATATCATGGTAACACAGATGGATAAATCTGGCTATTCGTTTAATGACAATCCATCATTGAACATTCGTTGCTTTTGAAAGTTATTTGCCGTATCACATGAAATAAAATACATTTCTAGTTTAACCCTTTCAGGGGCACTATGCCAAAAATGATTTTTTTTCGAAACAATTATTTAAATCTGATTATATCCTATTACTGACATGTAATTTACAGTTAAAAAAAATTAAGGTCCTTAGGGGGCTGGGGGGTAGGTGACATACTGGGTATGTCACCGCGCATCTAGAACATGTTTTGGAGCGAATTCACAAATATGCAACTCGTAATTAGAAGGTATTTTTATGAAATGAAAGCAGTTTTAGGGATTCATGACGCTTTTTAACATGAATGACGCAAAAAAATGAGCTTTTTGAATTCGAAAATAAAGTTTATCGGAATAAAATGAAGACAAATTACATCATATGAAAACATGCTTCCATCTTGAATTTTTTATGTGGAAACAGAATACTTTCTAAGACTCGTGCTGCCGTCTATTGGCAAGATAAAGACTTAAAAAACGTTAGGAAATTTTATGTAGTTACTTCAACGCGATTTTCTAGTTTTAAAAAAATTGTAAAAAGGTGACATATGGAGTATGTCACCGCCCCTGAAAGGGTTAAACACGCGTCTTGTATACTGCTAAAAGAAAGTTAATGAAATTCGGTTTCCAGTTATTATTGAAAATACGATTTTGTAGAATTGTTTAAAGATATGTATTTAACTTACATGTCACTGTTAATAAAACTGTTCTCCAAAGAACATCATTAAGTTTTATTTAGAGTTTTTAATATAATTTTTTATCCTGAGAATATAAATTATATATATTTTAAAAAGTAAGCCATTAATTGCTTCAAAAAATTACTTTTAAAAACCCTTCCAAAGTTTATTTATTATTTTTTTTCTTTTAGATTTTTAAGAAATTTTCATTAAATTAGGAACGTTAACATTTTGGAAAGTCAGTCTAGAATGCAACACAACAAATTGATACTTAAACATCAATATGTTCATGAGATTATATTATATATATATATTAGGATGTTATGAAATTCTTAATACAAAAGAAAAAGCTTTACTTTCATTTCCACATAATTGTATGAAATGCTTTATTCCGAGTAAGCTAACATTGAGAAATATTTTAAAACTGTGTGTGCTGTTTAAAGAAATACAAGGGATAGATGAGAATATACGAAACGACAGTGAGAGCAGAAACAAATACTTCATTCAAAGTATACGTCTTAGGCCTGAGCATAACGATCCCAATGATTAACAAACTTAAGTATTCCTTGTTCCTTGAACTCATGTAGCCTTGACGTGACCCTGTCCTTCACGTTTTGTAGTTCGCCTTCCTAGATGAAGCGCTTGCATTTCAGTGGTATTTCCGGAAGGTGTGCAAATACATGAAAATCGTAGGGTGACATGTCCGGGCTGTATAGTTTATATTCAAGCTTCTCCCATTTCAACTTAGCCAATTCTGTGTGTATGAGCAAGGAAATGTGCTGACGCGCGTCATCATGGAGCAGAATCGCGACCTCCATGAGTAGATTTGGTCTTTTGCTCTTGGTCGAAATGTGCAACCTTCGTAGTGTCTCATAGTATAAATCGGAGTTAGAGAATCTGAAAAAACATCTTATAGAGAAGCGCTTCAACTTAGACCATGAATTAAAGGACACTGTGAGGGACTTGTTGTCACGGTCACATGAATTTTGGGAAGAAGGAATCCTTCGTCTCCATAGTAAATGGGATGGTTTTGCCCCCGCCTATTGGATATATTTTAAATAAAGACTTCATTTATACTTAAGGTCATTTCATTTAATGCCTTTTCATTTGATCACTCTTTGTATGAAATTACGTGTTTAAATATTTATAAAAAGATTTGGTAGATCCTGACATAGAATGAATATTTTATTTTACTAAACGCGAGATTTAATTAAAATAAAACAATTATATATATATATATAAAGATGCACGGAAATGAAATATCAATTATAAACCAATTGTTTCCGAATCTCATGAATTCCGTCAGTGTATTACAGCTGGAAACTATTTGTGCCGTATATCATATCCTAGACTAATATTTCTTTGATTTCTTTCTACGTCATAAAGAATCATTTTTAAGCACCACCAAATGCATTAAGAAAACTCTCTATATCTTGCAACTCTGATAGATCACTCCATCGATTTCTTTGATAGACAGAGTAACGTTGCAGTTAAAGTGAATTACTATTTAGAGTATATTCAATTTCTATAACTGGGCTTAGAAGAAATGAACTGTTGGAATATGTCAGTTTTGTGAAAAAATTATAAATATAATTTCTTAATCCTAATCCTTAAATGGTGAATTAAAATTTTTAAAAAAGACTACACAATGATAATTTTCAAGTTTTTTTTTCTTTCCAAATATTGGGTGAAGTATTCTGTTTTAAAATAAAATTCTCTATATTAATGATTAAAGAATAATGAATGAATGATACTTATAAAATATTTAAATGATTATCATTAAGTTAAAATTTATTAACTAATTTTAATGGAAATTATCACAAATTGTTAATTAAATAAATTTTAATTGCTGATTATGAAACAAGTTAAAGGAATCTATGAAAATTTCAAGAATTAGTATCAAAATAAAATAATTCACATTTAAATTTGTTGATAAACATTTGGGCTTCAAGTTTACTTAACATCAAATAAGATATTTATATGATTAAATAACACATTTATATAATTAAAAAACATATGGGATTTTAAATATTATGAATTTCCAAATTAAATAAGATCATTTTAACTCACTGCTTTATGTTTAAGGTAGTTTTTTCAGACTAAATTAATATTTCGATTTACTTAAAAACAGTCTCTATTTTGAAAAGAAAATTTTGATAAATGGTTATATAACATTCAGTAATTTGTGCTGTAAGATGAAACTTTTATTTTACTCTACACGAAATGCAACGAAGGAAATATTTATTTATATTTATTCAGGAAGTAACTTCATTTAAAAATGCATTAAATCTTATAAGCCGATAAATTTTGATATCTGAGAATTCCTTTTAGAATTATCAGAGGAGACTATTAATATATATATACGGTATCCTAGGAAATCAACTCTTTTGCAATTTATTTGATGCCATATAAAATCATTTACCATTCCCATAATATGTTACTTTGTACTAAGGCAACACGAAGAGTAACATTGCTGCGAAAGTGAAACAAAATTATGTTCAATTTCCAAAACTGACTTTTTAGAGAAATTTAATCATAAGAATAACCAGTCAAACTTTGTTGTTGTTTCGTGGAAAATTATAGACGTATTTCACTTGATTGGATTGGCTTTTTTATTAAATTTTTTACTGAAATATATGATATTACTATACATTTTTGATAAATACCGTAAAAAATATTTTTTATAAATGTAATATAATTTGTTAAAGAAATAAAGTTATTTTTATATAGAATATTTTATATCTACTTAGCTTTTAACTTATTGCATGTGGTGTTTCGTGTTATGCTATTCGATTACATATCTTCTATGATTCTATGCTTATTTGCGGTATATGAATATCTATAAAATGTAAACCATGTTTTTTACCCAACTTGAAATGTAGTAAACATGCATAAAAATTTATCTCTCTTCGTCAAAGCATTTTGGAAAAGGTATATAAACATAGACTTGTATTTTTGTCGTATTTCTAGGCGTAGCATAGCGGTGAATAAATATATTTTTCTTATTTCAATTTTAAAAGAATTCGTTGTAGGAATGGGAATTCTGAAACGAAATATTCTGCTATTATACTGATATAAATGTATTTTAAATTAATTTTGGTCTAAAAATATATTTAAATAGCTTATAATCTAAAAAAATACATTTCTGCCATTTTAATAGTAAAGCATATTTAAATATTTTATATAAATGCTGAAAAATTAACAGTGCTAAAAAAGAAAAAAAAAAAAGCTACTTTATGAGTTGGTGAATTTACGTTACTATTTGATTTTGACGTAGTTTCAGCATATGTAGTACAGAAATTCATTAAAATTGCTCATGAAATATTCTATTGAAATTGCAAAAAAAGCAATAAAAATAAATATAAATGATATTGAATCATTCATAAGGTGGCAAGGAAAAATGATTTTAAAAATAAAGACTCTGTATGAATATATATTTATTGATTAAAACAACTGTTGTTAATTTGGCATTGGTTGCCCCTAATTAACTATGAAAGGAATATAGAGACTTGAAAAGGAACTATTACTGAAACTATGAAGCACAAAGGAACAGTCTGTGAAATATAATGTAGTAACATTTCTGGAGATAATTTTACCAACATTTCTGGAGATAATTTTACCATCATTTCTGGAGATAATTTTACCATCATTTCTGGAGATAATTTTACCAACATTTCTGAAGGATTTTTTTCATTGTAATTATTATAATTAGAACTACGATATGCTATTCCAATTATAGTGAAATAGCTGTTCTGGCATCACTACATCAAAAAATATAGAATTAAATGTACTGGGGGAAGTGGACCTGTTCTTTTGTCAGCCAAGCAAACAAATGCATATCCCAACAATCTTTTCTGAAGGCTTATGATAAACCGTGTTTAAGAAATAATTCTTGATAGTCACTTTGCTTAATCCTGTAACATGAATTTCGGTTGCCAATCCCTATAACAATGTCTCTTCCATCTATTTTCAGGAAATTTGTCAAACAATGTGCTACTTTTGAAGTCAAATTATTAATCAGAAATATAACATTATTTATGAAAATTGCATCAACTATTAATTTAATACAATAATTAAATTTGCTTTAAAACATTATGTATTATGGAGAATTCGTGCATTTAATTATGTATCACTCCTTTGAAATTCACTATAGAACTTTAGCCTCATTTCACTCATACGTATAATATCCGGTCATCTTTATTTTATTTAATGCCCTGGATCTATAATTTGTCAAATTTACAATACTCAAAGAACAAATAGGTATCGCACCATGGCAATATAAAAAATCGCATTTGTAATTTTTAATGCTGAAATGTTTTAGTATTTTGTTACGATTTTACTAAAAACAATTAACTCAACAGTCGATTCACCAGCTAGTCAGGTTTAGAAGTACCTATGATTAATACTGAGGAGAAGAAAATAACAAAAAAAAAATGAAATCTAAGATTGCAAATTTCAAGTTATCATGTGAGAACATTATTATTTTTAAGTCATTATTTGTCGTAATTTGTCATCACCCAGTTTCAACTTGTTTGAAACAATCACACGACTTCTTTACTGGTCTCTATTTTTCTCTCTTCCTTACATATACTTATAAATAGGAAAGTTTGGAGGGATGGGGGGAGGGATGTTTGATACTCAATAACGCAAGTATACGGAATTGTATGATATTTAACCCAAAAAAAGATTATTGTCAGCAATAGAGCATAGGCTAATTTTTATTTCGGTTAATTGAGTTACAGTAATCAGGTTAGGCTTATAGCATGATTTCGACTGATTATTTCAAACGATTCTGTTTATTTTCTTAGAGTATGTTGTATTTGAAATCAAATGGTGTTAATTAATCCATATTTCGGTTTAATTCAGAAGTACTTTAAAATTGAAATAGAACAGAATAAAGAAAATTTTAAAAAAAATTATACATTGCATTACCCCAACTGGCGTAGGAAAGTCAAGTATTTGCGTTAAGCCAACTCACACTGAAAGTTCACGAGTGATTATTGACAACAGTGTTTCCATTTCAATTAAAAGTTTAAAAATTTATCTGTATAATACTGATGCAGTTATCTCAATCCCGATAGATAAATAAAATAGACTTCACTTGATTTTAAAGAAACACAGCCATGATCTGCTGATTTATTTTACTTTGGGTATAAAATGTAAATAAATTGTTTTTAGATTGTGTGTTTTCGTTACAAAATTGTAGTTATGTTAGTTATATAATTTTCGTATATGCTTTTCCGTTTAAACAAATCGTTTTTAGGTTAGTTTTATTTATTTTTATTTGTCATTACTTGCTAGTTTTTTCGAAATGCCCAGAAAACACAAATCTGATCTTTCGAAGAGAAGCAATTAAGCTCTGGCTTTGAAAGTAGCTAGAAGATTATGTTTGTAATTTTAGTGAGAACTTGTGGATTATCAAACCCTCTCCAGCCGTGGTATAAATACAAGGACGCTTTATCAGAAGATATCTCACTGACAATGACTTGATCATTAACAGTCCAAAAACAGCAACCGGGGAATCCTTTTATATCAGTGCAAGTTAATAGAGCCGAGTGAATATATAGGCGTTAAACCCCAGCCTGTAGGACATCCGAGGAACCAGATGGTGATGGGCGGAGTTCTGTTTTGCTCGCAGATGATTTTAGACAGCCACAGCCGAATGCTGATCAGATCGTCAGTTTTTATACATATATGCATCAAATTTTCCGAGCGAACAATGTCGCGGGTAATAGCTATTGGGTTGTTCGGAAAGTCATTTCGTATTTTTTTGTCAAAATGAAAAGAAATTTTCGTTTAATGAATAAATTATTTATTAAATTATAAAATTGCCATTCTGGTCTAATAC
>JAPMOQ010048154.1:377870-414037 GCA_026543055.1 Argiope trifasciata
CTTACTTTTTATTTAAATATAGTATTTAATTTATATATTATTTTATAATAAAAACTGAATTACCCGATATAAAAATCATATTTTCATATAAATCAATGTTAATATTCAATGTTTCATCGTTTATGCCCAAGTTTTAAAAGCAGTCTAAAAATACATTCTATGATCGGAAGAAATCCGAATTTCCCTTACAGCTGTCCAAGATTATTAATGCCTTTTTTGTCCCCTTTTTTGTATCTAATACCCACAGTCATTTTCATTTACTGCCCTTCAATTACTATGAATAATGGCACATAAAATACAATATCGCTTAATAGCTATTATTTTATTGTTAAAAACTTAAATGATTTCATCCCATTTACTTCGAAGATAAATCCAAATCTTAATTAGGACATTTATATTCTTCTTTAAAAAAACGAATGAAAAAAAAAACCCTCAAATAAAAAGGAAGCAAAAATCGGTACAAACAGCACCTCCTCATCGACAAGCGATGTTTTTATTAAAATTTCACGCAAGATCAAATATACTAAGTAAATGCTCCAACAAATCGTATGCACAGAAGTTGTAAAGATTAATCGATATAACAGTTTCATCGTATTCTTCATCCTGTCTTGCGAAATTAACGGATTAAACTCTTCGCGAGAAAATATTCGCATGAAAAAGGGTAGGGGGGGGCGAAAAAATAACTTGACACACCCTCCACCTCTTAGCACGCTTGGGATCCTTCGATAGTAGATGCTTTCTTATGTCAACATCAAACCTAATGTCAACAAGAGGAGGACGGGATCGCATAAATAGCACCAGGTGGCGCTTCTTAGAGCGTCAGCGGAAAAAGTTGTTTCGAAGGAAAACAGACAGAGAGCGAGAGGACGGTAAAAATAAAATAAAAAAAAGTGGGAAAAAATAGAAAAAGTGGGTAAGAAATGTTTTTGGAGAGGAAAATTTCAAAGACAGTAGGAAACGAAAAGATGGGTGGAAGAATATAATACCTAGCCTAAGGCGCAGACTAAGTGTCTTGCAAGCTGGGGACCGAAATGAAATGCTGCGAGAACTTTGCCAGATGTTGTCTAGCTTCTATTGCTTGGTTATTTGCAGCCAGTGACCAGTTTTTGAGCCTTCATTTTGGAGGGGCGGGAAACAAATTGAAACGACTGAATATCATGAATATATATATATATATTATATATATATATATGCTTTTGAAATTTTAACTTGTAATTTATAAAGAATTTTTTTTAAGTCAAAACTTTTTAAATAATTATCATTAGCACAATAATTAAACAATAAACTTTACTTTTAATTGTTTAATATTTGAATAAATGTCTGCTGTAGCTGAATTGATGTACATGATTTTGATTCAGATCAGTGTGCTATAATTAAAAGCTTTTTGATTTATAAGAAGATTGGTTTTGTATTTTATTGCAACAAAAATAGTAAAATTCCATAGAAATGGAAATAAATATAATTAAAAACTTTCTAAATGCGAAGCACCATAATAAAATCTTTTGATAAGACATATTATATATTTTAATTATTAATAATTATTTCTTAGAATTGCCGTTCTGTATTTTAAGAAATTAGAAATGAATGTAAAAATAAACAGAATATAATTTTATTTAAATTATTCGATTAAATGTGGTTGCACAGCAGATTTAAATACTGGCGCAATAAAGAATTAACTGTATTGGTTCTATGAAAATGTGAATTAAGTAAGGTGTGATCAAAAGTGTCAAATATCTTAATACGTTCATAGTAGTAATTAATCCTCCTTCAAACTTTTCGAGAAGAATTTACATAATTGCAATTTAATGGGCTTGGACAAACATGTATCAGTCAACATGTATAATGGGAGGGAAAAAACCCATCAATCTTGTTAAAATAATGGCAAAAACTACTCATATTAAGAATATCCTCAATGGTATCACAATAATCTACTCATTACATAGTTTATCTCATGGATAATAATACAGGGTATTGCCGTTACACATCAGAACATAGATATTCCTTTGAAGCTATTTTACCATCTGCATGATTTGCTATTTCTTTTGTATACCACATATTTCTGAATTGTCAAAATATCTTAGATGTTTGAAACAGATTTACTGCAACTTGAGATATAAACAATGTATGGATGTCCCAAATCTTTTTTAGACTATAGCAATTAATACAATTTAATTAGCTAAAGAAATGTTCTAGAAAATAATTATAGTATTTAAAACACTTTTCTCATACATCATAATCACTTTTTGGAAACCTATTTATAAATGTTGATCCTACAGTCAGGTGTTTGATATTCTATCGATACGTTTAAAAATCAGTATGTGATAAATACATAATACATTTGGAAACATTAAAAGTTTCTATTTAAACACGATTCCGATACGTTGAAATACAAAAGTTTTCGAAAGATTGATTTTGAACAATAGATGAGGCTATAGTTTATTTCACCAAAAAAAGGTTTCCAAACGAAAAAGCAACTTCCAAGTCAACTTAATTACATTTAATTAGTAAACTGCTGAGTCTGCTGTCCATCATTCAGAAGTACATTTGCTAGACGAGTCAACATACCGTTCACAGAATTTAATAGCATTTCGTGCGTTATGATAGACACATTTTAGAGATGGCGGCTTTCAGTGCAACTAGATATGCCAGTTGGTCATGGTACACTTTCGAGTTCATGAATCCCCACAGCCAAAAGTAACAAGGTGTCAGATCGGAAGCTCTTGGATGCCATGCGTTATTAAAATATCGACTAATAATGAACCCAAATATTGAACTTTGCGCATGCTGATCAATATGAAGTGGTGACCCATCTTGCCTAAAGGTGACTGTTTGGAGTGCCTGTCGCGCTTACATTTCAGGACTAATCTTTAACAGTGCTGTATATCGTTGACCAGTGACAGAAATAGTTTTGAAACATGTCTGTGTGACTTCCTTGAAAACAAAAAAAGAACCAATCATGAAATCGGCAGTGAAGTCATGCCAGACTGTAAATTTAGGCTGTTGCAAGGGTTCCTCAACAAATATTTGTGTATTTTGCGGTCCACACTCGACTGTTGTGATGTTGCAACTTTTACTTATACCGTTTCAAAGTTATTTTCAGTTCTCCCCAGACCTTTCAGTACGACACTCCTGTCTGTCACGAAACTCCTCGAGCACTGCACTCCTCATATGCAGAAAACGTCGACATAGATTGCAACGCAAAAGCATCCACTGCAGAGAGACGTTCACATCGTGTACGTGACGACAAAGAACCCGCATCTGCAAATTTCATCAGTGCAGAAGACGTTATAGGTCCTTTGGTTTCTCGTATACCATTCATGTAGCGATATGCTCGCAATGTTGTAGTGTTTCTCGAATTCTTATTACACAGTTTAACTAAGAGGGCTTTCTCAACTGTGGACAACATTTCGAAGCAAAAAGCTTCGACTACCTTATCTGCAGCAGTTGCTCTTTTTTTTTTTTTGCAATTTGTTGCTTTACATAATCCTAAATTTGAAATCCGACAACATTATCTGTTGATGGCCAACATAACTATTTTTGTTCTGTTGTTACACAAAGCCCGGTTGCTTTATCATCCGATAGTTCAAACTGAGTTTTTTTTTTTAAATTCATTTTCGTATTATTCATATTTAAAGTTTGTCCTGACTTTTGGATCACCCGGTATATAAAACACATACACAAATATTTAAACACGACACTTATAGTATTCAAAGATCTAATATATTTAGAAATCATGATGATAATAGTGATTTCTGTTATAAACAAAAAGTGTTCCGAGAATGATACTGCAAAATTCTGGTCACAGAAAGGAAGAAGTCAAAGAAGAAATAGGAAATCTTTTTTTGTAAGTTACATCTATTCATAACCATACAAAGTGGCAGATATATATCCCTACATGGAACATTTGTTTAAGTATCGAGATCAACTAATAACTACTAAATAGTAACAAATATGCTCTTAAGGTTGTTTGTATATGGGTATACTTTCTATGCAGTTCGCGCTAAAATAACACCATTTATTTTACGATGTAAGAGTAAAATTTCGATTAAAATTTTCATCTCACAAGTGATTGGATAAATAGAATAGAAACGAAGTAAACCGCATTAATTAAGCTACAAAGTACTTAACTAGTGCCACATTGTAGCATCTATATACCACTTTTATGACTACAGCTGGTATAATTTGATTTTATGTGGGTTCCATATTTAGAAAGCTGGATAACCTACATAAAAGGAGGAAAGATGAAAATTAGCATTAAAATTACTTAACAACTTTATACATAGATGTCAAGGACTTCTCCTTAAGGGGAAGGCAACAACAGACTTTCCGCAGAATAGAGACTGCTGAAAAATGCATACTTGAAATATAATTAATATAACTAAATACTAATTATTGAAATTGTTAGGGTAACTATAAATCTTAACAAATATTATGGAAACAATAAAATCATTTATGTTTAAAAAAAATTGATACTTAATTACTCCCTTAAGTAAAGTTTGGGATTAAAGGATTATTTTACAGAATTTTTCTGAAAAATTACACAACTATTTTTAATGCAATCACTTGAAATTATACTTTTTTTCTTTAAATAATTTGGAACATTTTATATATTTTAGTTTTCATTACGTCTGTTGAAGGATTCTTTCATTTTTTATCATTAAAATGTAACTGAAACACAACTTTTAGTTTAAAATTCTTTCCATAAAAAGTTTTATGTAATGAAATCTGGATTTTCAAAAATAATACTTAAACGATATATATTTTCAAAAAAGATTTCCAGGAAAAATTGAACATAGCATGAATAATTTTGGAACGAAAAATTTTTTCTTGTAATTGCATTTATCTCTGAATTAAGACATCATTTTGGATTAAAAAGTTTTTTTAACGTGATTTCTCAAAATTTAGAGCTCCATTTCTTTTACCGAATTTTAGAAAGAGCACTTTTTTTCTCCTTTCTTCTTATTTTTTCATCTTCGATTCATTGATTCCGATAATTATATTCATCGAACTTCTTTGTTTCCTTTTCTTAATTCAATTACATATATCCTCTTTTTATCCTTTATTATTTCACATACAGTCACACAAATATCGCAAAAATCTAGTACTATTTTCTCATTCATAGTTCTATTTATTCTTGCAAGGATAAAAAAAGGAGGGAATCATTTAAATGGAAATAAAAAAATGTGATTCATTTAAAATTATTCCTGTTGAAAAACCTGAAAAGAATATCCGAGTTTAGATTAAATATAAATGAGCTGATAACGATTCTTTATATACAGAATATATTCCAAAAAGAATAAAAAAAACTAGTCATTTTCCCCCTTTTTCCTATCTATAAAAGGAATTCAAATCTATACATTGATGCATAAAACTTATTTCTTTTTTAAAAATTTCCAATTTTTAAGCAGCTTCGTCTTTATTTGATGTTCAAATAACTACGGTGGAAAATTAATTTTTTTTTTCATAAAAGATATCCTTTCAAATCAGCAAACTTCTTAAGCTCAAAGACGTTTGAAAATTTATAACCAAATCTCCTTCTCTTTCTCCTTTTGAATTCGCAGTCAGACATAATAATTTTAACATTAACAAAATTCTTTCTTTTCGTAAGAAGGAAACAAACTTCAAAGAGATTTCGGAAATGAGATTTTTATTGGCGTCAATTTTTAGTCGATCAGAATGAAAATCGCATTCATGACAACTTCCTTTGAGACGAATATTTTCTCTCCTTTCTCAGTTTCGTGGAATGGTTCGTCGTTTTCTAGTTATTGACAGCGGAAAATTCAATTTTGTTTCTTTAAAGTTTACCGTGCAACTGCGATGCGCACTACTGAAGGTTGAAAATTTGGCTTGCTTCTTTGCATATTGAGAATATATCAACGATGCAAGTGATACGAGCTATGTACTTCTAATGGAATGTTATTAACAGCTAAAAAGTCAAAAATTGAAAAGCAGAAGGAATATGAAAGATGGAGTGCATTTGGAATGCCTTTTAGCTGACGATATTTTGAAATAATTTGTTGCTTAGCTCTTAAAATACAATGATTAAATCATTAAAAATGTTTTGGGAACAAAGGGGAAGAATGAAAGGGTCATTGGAATTTAAAAAGAAAATTGATAATTTTAATCTTCAAACATTAGAATTTATTAAAAATGTGTAAAGAATTAGAGAAACCGGAATGAAATTTAAAATTTGAATCAAAATGAAATAAAAAATAATTTGAGGAACCGAGAAAAGAATTATAATCAAAATGAAAACGAATAAGAGAAATCAAGACACAATTAGAATTTAAATCAAAACGAAAAAAAAATAGTCGAACTGAAAATAAAATCAGGAGTATATCAAAATAAGGAATGCCACATAATGAGATGCTATCATAATAATGACATGATTGATTGAATAACATTTTTTTGTATTTGACTAAAAAAATTCTACTGATTAATTTTAAACATATGTTTAAAATTAATGTTCCCAAACACACGTTTATACACAAACGCAAGTTTTAAATACATGTTCTTATATCGATAAAAGTTGAAACATTGTTAATTTTATACAACTGCATATTTATATTTAAAAAAAAATTCCGATGTTAAATGAAAGACATAGATTTACTGTCTTATAATTCTTTAATGCTGAGCTCCCATGGAAGTCCCCTCTAAAATTAGGATGATAATCCCTCGGTATGGTGGTTGGTTCTGGCCGCCCTTGTTGCACTACATCAAATTAATGCCGGGCCCTTACTTCCCTTGGAAATTTGGGTGTAACTGCTGGCTCACCATCTGGGGGGTGCGGCATGTGAAATGCACCCGGGTCCTGCGGCTCAGGGGCGCCCCAGCGTGATTGTGAATTAAAATAGTGATCTGAACAATAACTTTTAAGCTAGCTCACCGTCGACGCCGTTTTAAGGCAATGGTCGAGATGATACCTGTTAAAAGGGGGGAATGGGGATTGATTTATGAATAAAGAAATCCATTTCAGACATATTAAGACAAAGCGGCGTGATTTCTGAGCGCTATGGCTGACTTCAAAAGGATTTGTAAATCATCAGCTATTTACTTTTTTTCTACATTTTAATGTAATATTTTTTATGTATGCATCTATATATGTTTGTTTATATTAAGTTGCTCAAACAAAAAGTAAAACGATAGATTAAACGATCAACTCTTAGCAATGCATATTGCATTACTGCTAAACCGGCCTTGACCGGGATGAAAAGAATCAAGGAAAACGTTTTAAATTTGCTGTCTCCGGATTTGGATTTACACGAAGTTCGTAATAAATATTATAGTCTTGTACAAGTATACAAAATATTGCTAATATAAGGTAAGTAAATTTACAATCTCTTACCTCATCTATTAGTTAATAACTTATAGTTATAGCATAAAATAATTTGATAATTGATTCTATAATCTACTTATAACTGTCAGATATAACGATGTCCAGGCCAAGGAAACATCCTTCCGGATGACAAAAAAGAAAATTATCAGAAAAGAAAAAAGAAGAAAAGCTAAACTTCGCAAGTCACAATAAAATCTGTTTTTTTGGCTACAAAATAATTTTGGCAAAGAAGTTCCTCCAGTTTCAAAAATTGCGATTCAAACTTTAACTGGGAAAGAGAGTTCAAGATAAAGTAAAAAATTCTGCAAAAAAAAAGTTGAAATTTGTTGAAGAATCTGGTGTTTATACAAATGTCACTGAATAAGAAAATAACGACGAAAATGACAATAACAAATATGATCAAGCGATATAATCCTGGTTTATGGCCATGTATTGTAACTGATAAATTCAGAATGTTGTGTGTTAAAAACGGACCTTGTAACATAAAGGAGTTTTCGCTAAAAATGCTGAAGGTAGATAATTTTCTATTACATACTACTTTAAAATAACGCCAAATGATGCAACTCAACTTCACAGTTGGTTAATTTATTCAAAGACGCAAAGACTCTGTATTTTGTTGTATACTGTTTTCCAAAAGAAGTAGATATGACCAAATTATACGATTTATAGGTGACTATAATAACTGAAGAAAGTTGTCAAATGTAATGCAAGAGCATGAACGTTCTAGTAATCATATTAGTTTGTTTTTTGCTTGGACAGAATTATTAAAGCGGTTAAATATATGTTTGACTATTGATAAAACAAATGAAGTTAATATGCGTAAGGAAATGACAAGACTCAAATTACTATTTCATGAGTTTAAGATATGTTTCTAAACCTCTGTAAAGTTTTATAACAAAGATGTAGATGAAAACCTAATCCAAGAAATTTGTTTTCCACGAGATTTGATTTTGAATGAAATAGATGTAAATAACGTACAAGACATATTGCGATAATAATAACTAAAACGAGTTATTTCTAAATCTATTAACTGTATTAAAACTTTTATTTAAATTGCAGCATGTGGTCAGGACGCTTAAATGCACTTGCTGTATTAAGCATAGAAAAAGAAATCGCAAAAAATTGCAATTTTTCTGAAATAATTGATGTATTAGCGAAAACAAACTCACGCATTAAATAAACATGCATCAATAATATGTGCTCGTGGTTTCTTTGTTTTTTACTTCACAAAAAAATCAGTGCCCCAAACGGCTTCTTGTATTTGAGCCCCTTCATTAAGAAGGCGGGCTCTGTGAAACTGGTGGCGGCCCTAAGAGATCAATAACAGTTTCCGCCAGTATTGCTTTCTCTGTGATCCAGTCATTCCGCTTTATCGAAAAAAAATCTTTAATCCCCATTAATACAAGATATTGTACAATATCATCGCTATGTTACTCTATATTTTAGTTATGTTTAGTTATATTATATTAACGTTCCGTTTTGAAGCAACACTGGGGCTATTTGGGCATTTTGAACCATGACGAGGACAATACTTAAGTTAGCAACCCCCCTCCACACCTGAGGGATTTAACTTGCAACATACCCCCCCCCCCCTACATGACGATACTTCGATGGATCGGGTACCGAACCTGAAACCTCTGGTTCCGAAGAAGAAAATTTACCATTATGCCACAGCATCCCGTTCAATATTTTGAACGCAGCAAATTAATATAAAGTTTCCACAGACTATTATTTAAAAAAATTGTGCTAAAAGGTAGAAAATGATTTTTTAATTTCACCATTCTTCTCAATAAGTGATAAATAGATTTCTATTAAAGGCGATTCAATTAGAAATGGCTTTATACCTTTATTCTAAAATTTAAAGGATATTATATTAATTTATTAATTTCATTTCTGAAATGAATGAAATAGTGATATAGAAAAGAAGAATAGAGACATTCTTTTCATGAAGAAAAAAGAGAAATAGTGTTATACTTTCATCATAATTACGTTATTATACACAATTCTGGAAATAAAGCTTTAAAAAACTTTTATAACAGCATCAGTTACGCATTCACGCAACTCCGAAAAAATTATGTATGAAGTGATTTTGAAAAATTTGTGAAATGCGATGGGCAACTTCGAAGTTAATTCATATAAATTTGATCAAATTTTGCGTATACCGAGATAAGTTTTAGTCAGCACTGTCTTGCGTTTACACTTAAAATAGAAAATGTTTGTTCTATTTCAATAACGGCAAAGTTAGGCAATAGAAAAAGGAATCTTGCAGTGTAATCTGTATGCTATTTTAAGAACAAAACTGAGATCTCAATATACAAAAAATTACATGTTTTATTTTTCTAGTAATAAGATTTACAAAAGACGTAAGGAATAATACTTTTTCCAATAAGGAAAAAAATATCTATATGTGTGATTAAATTGAAATTGGAACGTTGTTAAAACATTATATATGCCCTTATCAATTTTCAATGAATACTTGTAGATTTATTTCAAATATTAAATATTATAGAAAAGTATACATTTTACAATACATTGTAAGCTTCCTAAAATTTATCACTTTAAAATATAATTTTCAGTCAGAAATACAAATCCGATATAAATAAGGATTCTCTATGCGAAACAGAAGAATGATATAAAACATTTCTGATTCCTTCCCTTAGGATATAAGAAATCAGAACATTGATACGTCTCAAATTCTTTCCAGACTAAAAAAGAAATAACTTAAATGCATAGTAGCTGTTCCCAGAAATTGAAAGTTCCAGTAAGAATTCTTCTTTTCAATATTAGAACTCCCGATGCACATTCAGTAAAGCCTCAAGTTTCATATATCAATTTTCAGAAACTCCAACAGCTGGCATTTATGAAACGAATGAAATATATACTTGAATTCAGTCATCCATCACAATAGCGTGAATGTGTAATGGTTCTGCATAAAAATTCTTTTTTTTTAAGTTCTATAACGGATCCTTTTAAGATTTTAGTTTATTTTTGTTGCCGTTATTAGACACCAGGTGTGAAGAAGTTTCAGAGGGTAGACACTGTTTCACATTGCTCGCATGTGTTTCTGATTTCAGTTTATTTCAAATGGCGCACTAAAATATGTTTTAACAGCACAGACATTTTTGCATCGATAATAATAAATATAAATGCGTTCTTGGAATTCTACAGGCAAGAATATCGTGATGATAAACATTATTTGCACGAATATATAGAAACTTTCGAATTATACTTCACTTTTTTTACAAGGAAGGGATTTTATGTATAGGGAAAAACCGATTTCTCTGAACAAGTATAAAAGGGATTTCTTTAACACCTGCAACATTAGACAAGATTAACTTCAAGTATCTTTTAAACAGGGTGTGAAAATGGTACGAATTTTCATCACTTGTTGTAAGAAATACGGAGTCAGCAATTTTGTTAAGATAATTTTGGAAATAAATTAATAAAAAGTAGCAATTTAAAAATAAAATAACAAAATATTTTAGGATGAAGTTAATATAGACAAAATTAAAATAAAAACTGAGAAATCAATTAAAATTTAAATTTAAAATATCATTGCATATTGTTTTACAGTTTCAAAAATTGGTTTAGAAACCTTTGGCATTAGTCATATGCACCCAGATGGAATAATGGTGTAAATTAGGTGACGTTTGCGTCAATAAATGATTTTATTAATTACCATTATTATACTTTTAAAGAGGTTTTTATTTATATAAGTTAATCTCAGTAAAATTATTCTTGAGATGCCAACATTTTAAATTTAAAGAGTAGTTCCTTCTACGGAGTCAGTTATGAAAATTTGAATAATATTTCTCGTCTTATGAAAACACACGCTTTTATCCTTCATAAACCGTCTCAAAGAAGACATACCAATGAGCCAGTGAAGTTTCTCCATGATTAATTAATCTAGAATTATGGAATTGCTCATTCTTTTAAAATAATTATGTTCGAAATTTCATTAATGTGTCGTATTTGATCTTAGGAGATAAAAAATTTGTTTTAACTTAAATGTAGATTGCAAAATTATCCCTCTATATATGATCCCTCAGGGCTAAATGAGTGCAGAACATTTTTATTTCTCAAATGTTTTGACTTAAAACAGATAAAATATCATTATTTGTCCCATTTCAATCTTTTTGAAAGTAACTATTTTGATGAATTAGAAAAACTTTTATTGAATATTTATTTAGGATACTGCCTAAATGATATATGACACTTTTTAGTGCACACAAAACCTCACAGCTGAACGATTCCATTTTATGTTTTTTTTTTTTTTTTTTGCATTTTTAAGAACATGTTTGGTTTAACAGAAAAAGGTTCATCTTATTTGAAATTTAATCTTTTTTTCTATAAATTTAACGGGAACTGACAGAAAATTATAAAGATATCTAGTTAAATAAATATATTTCTCTAAAGAATTTTCTCTAACTTTCTGTTAATTTCCATAAAAGTTTTAATTTAAACCGAAGTTAAATAAGTCATATTGATTAAGCTTTACAATCGCGGACGGAAAATTGTAAAGCTACAAAGAACAATCGACTGAAAAACAAACGCTTCTATAAGAGTACTAGATATGTCACTTTAAAAAATGATACTTAAAAATATATTTTGCTGAAAAAACTATGAAGGTACCAAAGGATAAAATATTGAGTTAATGTTTTAGCGAGCATTAATCTAACTAATTTGCTGGTCTCCAAAGGCGGCTTGTACAAAGATGTATTTTTCCTAAATTGTAACCACGAATTATTTCACGGGGACAAAGAAATAACCATTAATAGTTTGCAACAAGAAAACATCTTATCGTATTGAGATAGTTATTAAACCTTCATTTCACAAAGTAGTAACTTAATTCAACGATTTATACCAACGAAATTGAAAGGCTCAAATTCCCATCTATACTTAGATAGCAATAAAGAAATATTTATGATTTATAAATAATTAGAAAGGCAAACTTATTTGGTTCAAATAATTTGTTTGGTGGGAAGTCTTTATTTTAAATCAGAATACATTTGTATACATGTGAAAACTAAAATCTAGATTTACCCTGTGGTAATCTAAACCCTAGAAGGTCTATCGACAAATGTTAGTTTTGCAACTGAAGAATGTTAAATAAATTTAAATCAAGGAAATAGCCGTTGCAAAAAAAATTTGGAACTTATATAAAATTCATAACCATGAGATAGAAAGCTAAAAATATAAAGACAAAGGAACTAAATGAGAAATTAATTCTGTTGCACATTATTAAAGTTAAAACAAATTTTAACATAAAAATTAAATGCATTTATTATTGACATAATAATGACAATTCAATAAATCACTATTTCATAAGTAATGAAATGCCCTAAACATCCATCCAACAAAAAAACTATGGCTGAGGACGGAGAAGTTAAACCTTTTTTTTTTTAATTTTTGTTATTAGAGATAGAAGCTAATGATGGGTTTAGGCTTTTGAAAGTTTGCTGAGAATAATCAAAATGTGACTGAATATATAATTGTACTGAAAATTTTAACTCAACGGTTCCTCTTTTGTTTGCCAACTCCATATGAGTTTGCGAGCATACAATCCGACGCAACTAAAGTTTTTGAGAGTGGGGATTTATTTTTTGTTTAACTGGAAACCAGAACGTTCCATTATCCAACAAATGCTCGTATTAATAAAGTGAAGAGAGGAATGAATATTTTATTTAAAAAAAATATTGTTCAGTTTCCTCCGTACTTTAAAAGTAGAAAATTGTTTAACATATTAGTTATGTGTTTAAAATGTTAAAGATATGTAATTTAAAAGTATTCCAGGTCGTACTAATTCATTATTATAACTTTTCTTATTCCCATACTGTCACCTGATGAAAAAATTTGTTATGAAAAAAACATTTTTTTCATCTTTTTTTTCTGTCTTAGAATTGAAAAATAACTCGTTCGTAAATGCATCATCTATCATCGTTCCTCGCGAATCCAGAACGGAAAAGGTAACTTATGCCATATCCAACTGCAAAGCGAGAAACATGAATTCTGTATATTTTTTGCATTTATTTCTTGAGAAAGATTACTGGCTGGGGAATCGATACTTTTTGGCTGGTTCACTGAGTATTTGCGGCATCCATTTGTTTTCTTCTTATAAAACTGGGAAGATCCAAAGCCTATTCATGTATGCTCAATATAGCTCATATATAGATATATAAAACTACAGCTATATTTCCATCTGTCATCCTTGTTTCTCGATGCAAAAGATCCTCCCTTCATTTAATTTTCATAAAAACTCTGTCTTCTGAAATATCAGGGAACTAAAGTTACTGTACTCATACTACTGTCTTCTTGTTGAGGGACTAAAATAATTTTTTGTAACAATAGTTTCTTGTAAGAAGTTGTTTCCATATAAAGCGGAATTATTTAGGCTGATTGTTAAAAGGAGCTCTCATACTGACAATCCGACTTCTCTTATTTTTTTTATTCATTTTTATCTTTTACGCATATAATATTAATCCATTCATACTTCTTATTAAAACAGCTCTTTATAAAGACTTTGCCTTACTGAAAACTTACTGATTTTCTTAAAAGTAAGGTGCATACCTTAGATGGCTATATTTCTATCTGCCATCCTTGTTTCTCGATGTAAAAGATGCTCCCTTCATATAATTTTCACAAAAATTCTGTCTTTTGAAATATTAGTGAACTAAAGATACTATACTCATACTACTGTCTCCTTGATGGGAGAATAAAATAAAAAAATTCAGTAAAAATGGTTTCTTGTAAGAAGTTGTTTCCATATAAAACGGAATCATTTAAAGCTGATTGTTAAAATGAACTCTCATGTTGACAATCAGACATTTTCTTATTTTTTATTCTGGATTACTATCTTTTACGCATATAATACCAATTATTTCCTATTTCTTAACAATACTGCTCTTTATGAAGGTTTTGCATTACTAAAAACTTTTTGTTTTTCTTTAAAGTACGGTTTTTACCTTAGAAAAATCTTTTGCGAAATGTGGTTTGATTTATTTAGTTTAGTTACATTAACGTCCGTGTTTGAAGCAAACACTAGGACTATTTCGGGATGAACCTCGTAATTTTGAACTGTGGTCAGATGGTAAGATTTTCATATGAACTAGCATCCCTTTTCCAAACTTTCATACTACACTTGCATCGTATTTAACGTGCACAAGACACTCTTTCACGACGGTCCATCAGTGGCACTGGGTCTTGAACCTGAAGGTGAACCTCCAGTTCTAAAGCCAAACCTTACCATCAGGTCACCACGACCCAAGTATATTATCAAATTTGGAAATAATTAAATAGAAACAATTTTTTACTATGAGAACTTGGAATAACTTTTTAAGCTAACATATGGCTAAGTGATTTAAGCTAACATTTTCTACTTTTTTTTTTCCAAATACGTATATATTTTAGGGAAAGATAGTATAAACAATGGCGAATTTAGATCTCTTGAAGAGTTTTATGAGCTTGATAAAATAATCCAGTTTTTTATGGTATCGTAGGAATCTATATATTTTTAAAACCTTTTGTTTCAAACATATTATTTTTTATATATATTCTGCTATTTATGATTCATCTTTCATCAATTTAAGAATTTGGTAATTGGACAATAAGTTTGGTATTAAGTTTGATTTTAAATTGAATTTTTATAAAATAAAAAAATTTAAACCTATTTTTTAGTAACATAATATATATTTTATTGCATATCGATTGCCATTTATACTTCATTCTTCATCAATTCAAAAATTTAATAATTTATTTGGTTGTATCAATGGCATCAAAAATAAATTTGATATTATATTTTTATAATTTTAAATTAAATTTTTATGCCATAAAGTAATTTAAACGTTTTTACAATGATAGAGCATTTTTCCAATTCAGAGTTTCATTAAAACATATTTAAAAAGTAGTGTTGATTCAAAGGTTTTAATTTTTTTAATATTTCTTTGTGGCAATTTATATAGCATGGGAAATATTACATCCTAAATTTAATGTAACCCCAAATAAAAAATAATATTTTATAAAGTAAATAAAAGACTAATTTTATGATTCATTGTTTGATTTTAGTAAATATTGCACTTTAAAATTAATCCGTGTTTCTTTTTCATTATTTCACTTTCCGTTTAGGATTTCAATTTCCCTAATCTATAAACTGCTTTTCAATAGCTCCACTTCTCTCTCATTCATTTCAGTTTAACTTACTTACAATTTGCATAACTTTTCATTGGTAATTTTATTTTCGTATAAATGAAAAGTATCTTCAAAAACCTTTCAAATTATTTAAAGTATCTAAAAGTATATTCAAAGTATCTGAAATTATTTTTATCTATTTTATTCTCTCGTAGAAATATTTCTACCCTTTAGAATAGATTAAATATCACTCTTTATGTACTTCTGCATTTCCTCTATGTTATAATAATATTTAATAAATTTTATACGTTTATTAATACAATAACATTTTAAGATTTCTATTTAATTTTTGATTCGATTGACTATTATCCTTTCAAAAAAGTAATTTTTAAATTTTGTAACTTCCTTTTATTACAAATTTAAGATTTTTTTAATATGAAATTTTTAATAGATAAAATTTAAGAAGTGCAATAATGTACTTTAGTAACATCATTTTAATTGTTACCATTTAATGTTTTCCTTTTTCTTTTTTAAACAAGGAAAAACGGTCACCTCAAAACTTTCTCGCATATTCTCTCATAAACTTGTGCGAAATAACAACTTGAATGATATTAGCTTAGAATGGCTATGAAAAATAAATTTGGAACACAATTTGACCTTTTTACTGTATCTATCATACCATATTTGGCGATTAATTCATGATAATAGTTTATGACATTAAAAAATCAAATTGTGTTTCAAACATGTTTTCTCAATCGATTGAAACAAAAATTTGATTGAAAACTGTACTTGAGATCACTGAATCCCCTAACAAATTTAATATATTTAAGTGGTTGTGATTTTGAACCATCGCGTATACGAATTTCGGTCTGAATTTCATGTTTCTGAAGTTACAAACCGATAAACAATCAATGTACTTCTTCTTTATGTGGCCCGATATGTCACCTATATGAAACAAACACGAGTCAAGTCGCCAAACGAAGCGAGTTAACGTAAGTTTGCATTTTTTGGCGATTTGTTTTGTTGCGCCCGTATAACAGAAAAGTAAGACAGTCGACAGCTGGATTAGGTTCACAATTTGACAGCTGTCTACTCTGTAGACGTTAAATATGTGTACCGAATTTTATCAGTTTAGCTCTTTTCTTTTTTTATAGTTATCGTGTTAAGTTATATAAAAACAGCCAGATAGACGGATCACCTATGAATATATTTCATTACTTTTTAGAAATATAAATGCCAAATTTCACCTATTTAGATCTAAGAGTATTTGAGTTATCTTTGTCAGACAGTCAGAGTTTTCTAGTAAAGTGTTTTTCAAACTCAGGAAAGTCTAAAACATGAAAAAATATATTGCGTCAAAATATTGAGTTTGATTTTTTTTTTCGATTACTATATTTTTTCTACCCTACTTGTACGAGAAAGTAAAAATAATTTATATTATTTAGTTATCGTGTTATAAAAACAGTATACATATGTAAATTTATTTTAAGTAATAAAATAAAATATTTTAGGATATTCATTTAACGTCAAAACACAAACATTTTAAATGCAAAATTAAAACTGTTAACAATATCAAATACGCTTGATGTAAAATGAAATAAAATCATCTTCCTTAATTTCAAATTTAAATAAATTACAGATATCATAAATTAAAAAATAATATTGAATTTTAACAAACAAAAGTAAATTTTAAATTATGAAATATTTGACTTATAAGCAATTAGATTAAATCTAGTTATCTCGTTGGATATGCAAACTCTAGGCAAAGGAGAACAAGTAAAAAACATAATATCTATTTAATTTTATTATTAAACGTTCTTTTATTAGTAAAATGGGAGCATTTAAATATCATTTATCTCTTCATCAAATTTGTAAATACTCACTCGATAAATATAGATAGTTCAAATGGATTTAATAATCATGATTTCAAACATAACAATTAACTAATATAACCTTTTGATAACCATTAACTAATTAAAAAATATATTGCTCTAAATACCTAAAAACTATCGAATTATTTCGTTAATTTTTATACATTCCCTTACAATAGGATCTTGATTAACTGGCGTAGATGACTTATTAACTTAGAGAAGCTCTAAAAATCGAAAGAAAACGACGGAATTCTTAAGAACAGGCTGCGGCGTTGTAATTTCTAGAATCCTATGAAAACGGAAGTTAGAAAATTGTTCGTCGTGTTGATTTACTCAAGAGGTAAACAAGCATTTGGTAGAAAGACTTTATTGGTTGCCCAAGGCCAGATGGGCTGATTGCGTTTGTTCTGTTTATTCTGCCACAACTGCCCTTATCATGGAATCCTCATATCATTTACCTTTACGACTTAAGGGAGAACTACATTTCTCCGATGAGGTCTCTGTTGTGGGTAGTATTTTATTGATCTTTCTCATTGCGGGAGATACCTTGAAATACGGTTTACATCACTTTTAGAAGTACTGAAGAGCCAGGGTGTGTTTTGTTTACCAAGAACTAGTGAAGACGAGCTAGGATCTCATTTTAAACACAGATTTGTTATCGGTTTGTAATACATCTTGGAAGATGTTTGAACAGGGAGAAGTGGTTAAAATGAATTTGCAGCAAAGTTAATTGTGTGTATTCATCAATTGCACTGAAGCATTTCTAATTAATGCTTGAAGGTTTTATTATTTTTTAAACGCAAACCTGAAGTAGAAATCGATGCAGTTTCTTCAAATACCTCTGGAATATTTCTCGGTTGTTTTATCTTATATTGTTTAAAATGTAATTTTCTTAAATTTTAAGAGATATGAAAAGTATATTTAAGTGCAGTTAGAAAAAATTAAATAAATAATGGTAAAGTTTTGGAAAAACGGATGATTGTTTGATTTTAGTATAAGTAAAGGGCGTTATACTTAAAAACTGTATTAATAGTATTTTAATAACGCGATATAATTAGAAAAAAAAAGATGACAGAATTAAAATGTTATTTTTTTTTCTTTTTCAATTCTGACATTTTTCAGTTTTTTTCAAGCAACAAAATGCTTCAAATTGATACAATGGGATACAAAAGTTTCTAAATTTTCAGATGCTATATTTTTTTAAAATCTGATGATGTAATATACTAATGTAATTCAAACGGAAAGATATAAAATTCTGAAAATATTATAGTTCTTTTCAATTCGTAGAAATTATAAGAAATAAAAGACAAAAATTTCAGTTTATTCTAAATGAAGAAAAATATATATATAAATCTAAGAAATAGAACTTAGCTCAATGAAAATAATTCATTCTTAAATCTTACTCATAATTCGAAACACCAGTTAAGCGAAGCCTTTATCCCTACCCCCTTCCCCCGTAGGATTCCATATTCAATAAGACAATACGTCCAAACCCCCCCCCCCCCAAAAAAAATCTACGGTAATATGACTTAATAAACAAAATGCCTGCTTTTTTTACGCATTATATATATTATATATGTATATATACGATATTTTTAGTAACGTTTCAATGTTTGTCAAAAATATGTTATCATTAAAGAAATTCGTAATATGGATATGGGCCAACAGTTAATCTCTCATCAGATTTATATTTCAATTCAAAAATATAATTAATCGAAGTAGATTAATATTTTAATACATAAAATAAATTTCCTATTTATTATAAAAAACAGAATATTATGCTTGATAATAATGATCATAGTAAGAATATTATACTGGTAAACGAAAATGTTGAAATTGACCGAATTGTTGAATCTTAGCTTTGTATTTTTTTTATATATGACAAAAAAAGATTCCATTAATTTTTCTTCATTTTGTATTTATTAATTGACAAAAATAATTTATATTATATGAAAACGCACATTCAAAATTATTACTATTTGCTGAAAACATTTATCTAAACTATTTAACTTATTCTGTAAGTACTTAAGAGTTTAAAATTTTTTCAATATAAAGAGCTTTTTAATTTATTTTTAAAGGTTAGTTTAAAAAAAGAAACTAAATGTTAAAATGCCTTCAACATTCTAAAATATTTTGATATTGCAATAGTTATTTATTTTATATATGCTAATTCAACGCACTAACACTGATTTCTTAGAAGAAAGTTGAAATACATTATTATTTGCTATCCATTAGCAAAGCCCTCCCAGACAACTTCTAGAGAAAAATAAATTTTAATAATGCTTTTGCGTATCACATCCTTCTACGAAATGTCATTGCCTTCATTATAATTTTTTTCTCGGCATTCTGTTACTTAGATTACATACGTTGCCTCGAGGCAGACTTCATTATATTATCTCAAGATGCTCATTTGTGTTGGAAAAGAGGGAGATATAAAAATAAAATGATAAAAAAAATGTTGAATAAACAAACCCTTTAATTAAAGTAATGACAATTTTTCAGGAGCATCCCAAACGGGGAGACGGAGAGACAGAGAAAATAATATGTATTTTGCTATCTTATCACTGTAGTCGTTGTGATTTACTCTCAATGCAGAGCTCCGTTCTATGGTTAATTATATGGGATGGAAAAGAATTGTTTCATAATGACTGGCACTCCAATGAAATGCGTCTGGAAGAGGAAATGGACGTAGTTATGCTCTGTGATATTTCGGTGCTGCACCCTTCGCTATTCTCTTCCATCCTTTATTTCAAACTGCCGCTGAAATCGGTGCTTAATTACCCAGTTTGCAGGAAAAGTTCACTGTTTGCTTATAAAAGAGAATTGTCGACGGTGATAACTTTTCTGAATGTGATTTTGCTGCTGGGCAATTAAAACTTGAACTGAAATTGGAAGATGTTTGTAATGTTTTCGTGTTTGTTTCTGTTTTATTGAGATGTTTTATCGATTGTGTACCAAGTGTCTGGAGCGATTTGAATGCTTAAAGTAAACAGAATGTTTCAAGACATGAAAATAAGAGATCAGATTAATAATTATTTAGATTAAAATTGAAGTCTCTATACAATTTGAAAAATTCAACCCATGTAAATTTGGCCATAGTGCATTCAGAGTCTCAGAAATTATTTTACTAACCAAAATTTAATTATTAGTAACTTAGTAACTAATATGCCACTATTCATTTTGATCCATGCTATAATGCAAATGCGAATTATTGAATTTGCTAGATTATTCAATGTTTGCGTCATTGTACTTGTTCGAAACTTAGAAATAGTTGCCTCTTTACACCTTATGCAAATTCAATCAAAATTAGGCGAATAAAATGGTTACAAAACTTTTGGAATGTAATAATTTGGCAAGAAATTTTCAGAAGACGGGATTTGCAACTTACTATCATGATGGAATATATAGGATTTAGCATTTTTCTCTAGGGGATGTTTCGATTACTAGTAAACTAAAACTAATTGCATGCGCTGTGCGTAGTTTAAATGGAAGAGATTCGTCTTGACTTAGCGGTTGCTTGAAATACTTTGCCCCTTTTGTAGGGAAAAAAGCGTATTTTTTCATTTTGAATAGGGTTTTAAAAGAACCAGGATTTTTTCAATCAGGTGATATAAAATTCAAAAATATTGATTTAGATAAAATAATGTTAAATATTTGTTGCTGGACAATGAAATCATGATAAAAAATTTGATACGAATTTCCTTAGCCAGAAAGGGTTATATTCTTATTTATTTTAATTTTTCAAATTCAGAATTTATAACAGTCATGATGATATATTAACTAATAAAACAAATGCTTGCCAATTATCTGAAACAGTAAACAAATATTTACGAGTTCTATGCTTATTGTTTTTAATTCCTGAAATTTGGAATTTTGATCATTCACAGCAATATATTAAATCATATATTAGAGCTATTTGTAATTTATTTCAAACTATAAATATGAATTCATTACTATGTATATTATAGTCTGTGTGATTTATCTTAATTTCTGATAGTCACAATCCTTGTGATTTTCAGAATCTTTATTTCTATTACAAAATTCACCAAATTTACCACCAAGTCTTGAATAATAAAAATTCTGACGTCAGCAATGACGGTCATTAACCTAGAATTCATTCAACATCTATCAAGAATACCCTTAAAAATTGATTGAGATTAATATCAGGAATCATTATTAATAGGAAGGATCAATATCGTGAATATTTCTTACAATGACTTGTGCCACTAGAGCAACCTTTATTGCAATATTTCAATTTTTTCTCCTACAATTGCCTACTACAATGTTATTGTGATTTCTGATAGTTGAAATAGTTTTAAATAATCATGTATCTCATATAATAATAAAAATGCTTTTAGAATCCAGACTCGCAAAACATACACTGTTGAAACACGCTATCTAAACAAAAAAGACTGTTTTAAAATAAAGTATGAACATTCTGCAATTTGATATAAAATATATACGAGTAATCCTGAGAAAACATGACAACGGGAGAAATGGCGAAGCTCAGATGATAAGATTTTTGGAAAATGCATAAAAATTGTATGAACAGGTATCAAAAGAAAGAAATGGCATCAGCAGAATTTCTTTTATGTGGAAGGCAGAAATGCTCTCCAGACGGGGTGAAAAATGAATTTTTAAGGAACAGGGAACGAGAAGAATTCTAAAAAGAATATGTGTGAATTTTTTCACTCTAGAGAAAGAGTCTTTGAGTACTTCTATTTCAAATTTAAGAAAGAGAAAATAGTCATTCTCTTAATATTTAAGTGTAAACGATACTATGAATTAAAGTAAAGTTGAAGTATTAATTTGTAACAATGACTTTCACTTTATCAACAGTCATTTCAAAATTCAATGGGAAATTACAAAACAAGATACATAAAAATAAATTAACCTTTCTGTAATTTTAATATGTTATGAATATGTTTTCATGTATGCAGCTTATGAATTTAACCAATGATAAATTCCGGTTTTTTAAACATTACCTTGAACTATGATGTTCACAGAAAATATGATTTTAATATCAAACCTCATTGAGGATAAAATTAAACTAATCAAAATAAAAATATTTTTTTCAAAATGTACTAAGTTTGTTTATTATAAATTACCGGAAAAAAAACCCATCTAGAGGGGTGTCCCATAAACTTACTCGGTTAATTTTTAATAAAAGTATTATCCAAAAAAATGCCTTGCATGTAATTAGCTTAAAGTCGTTATGCAATATTAATCTTTGGTTTTTATTTAACATATTTGTTCAATCCATTCTGTCAACCTTGGCGATTAATCTCTGATATACGGTTAATATTATCCTAAAACAAATATACATTTAGATGCCTTTTTCCAAACCGACTGAAACAGAAATCTGACAAAACTATATTCATAGCTACAAAATATCATGCAAAATTTTATAAGTATTCATCTTTGCAGTTTACAGTTATCACGCTGATAAATTTCCGAATGTATAACCCAACAGACTCAATCACTCGTTGGATTTGGCTCAAAATTTGATATATACTCTACACTATAGATGTTAAATTTGTGAATCGAATTTTATGTGCATAGCTCTCTGTACTTTGCAGTTAACGTGTTCACGTATTAGTTCGAGAAACTGGAAGATATGCTTCCTCTGTCAGGAGTTTTTTCAAATTTAGACATAAGTCTTCAAATTTGGTATAAATGCCATATATCAATTTTAAAATTTGTTGTTTAAAGGGGTTTTTTTGATGAACATTTTGATGAACAGATGAACATTTTCTAAAATAAATGTTTTACGAACTGAGAGGTCTAAAACATGTAGATCCATCAAAATTCAATTTCGAATATTTTTGACGGTTAATATAATTACTCGCATACAAAGTATAAGGGAAAGTAAAAATTTTAAGAAACCAACTCAGAGTCCCTGAAAAAGGCGTTTGATTACATTTTTAGGTTATCACAAAAGTTGATTGGCGCAAAAACATGTCTAGAATAAATCCAGAATAAGGTGTTAAAAGTGTTCATTAATTTTTTTGAATAAAAATTGACATTTTTGAGATCTGTCTGTAAACACCTATATCCCGAAAAGTAACGAATGTGGATAATCTAGTCTCAACGATAAACATTGTAAAAAAATTTTAATATGTTTTTTTTTTCCACAAAGGATATTCAAGAGAGTTTGATAATATGCTAGTCTATATATATACATATTTTCAAAGACGAAAAGCATTATTTAATTGTTCTTCAGTTGCCAAAATTATCTTGATTTTTTCAATTTTAATCATCATTTATTATAATAGCACTTAAGAAATTAATATGATATTCACTATGAACAACTGAAGAAATATAAAGCAGATTATTCTAAGAGTGTTTTATCGTCTTCAAAAAATTAGAAGTCGCTTTGAATAATTTCGGAATTTGAGCATCCAATAACAAATAATTGAAAAAAAAAACTAAGTTTTACCTTTTATAAAATGAATTAACGCATTTTTTTACATGAAATTAAAAAAAAACGAAGATATTTTTAATGCATGCAGCATGAGTTTAAGTAATTTTCCGGAACACTTAATACTTTTACAGAGAATTTTAAATTGCAATCGAGTATTTTCAGAAAGTGCTTTAAAAAGTTTTACATTTCCATTAACGAAACTTTTTCAACTATTCATAACGCACACAATTAAGTAATTAAATCTTCAAAGAAAAGGGCTCAGCGATTTCTTATTTTCGAGTAGTTCTTCCAGGAATTAATTATTTCAAAATTAATTGCTTTCTTTTTGCATAGTTATTTTTATTCTTACGGAGATCTTGTATTTAATACCATTAAATGTTATTTTTAATTAAATGAAAATAGCAAAAAGTTTTAGCCTTTAACGTTTCAAATGGTGAAGGACAAATTACGAGGTTCAATGTTAAGACGCCTTTATTACTTAATAAGAATTTTGAATTGAATTCGAATTCGTTTAAATTTGTTCGTTCATCTGATAAAAAGGTTGGAATCTTATTAAAGTTTTTCAAAAGGTTAAGATAAAAAAAAAGAATAGAATCTGAGAAAGGAGACATGGGCAACTTTATGAGTATACTCAAAGAAACTATAAAATTAATCTGATTCAGAATTTATTTAAAGTGTTGAAAAAAAGTTCATCGTACTGTTAATGCACATTACAAATTAGTATGTAATAGAAAATCTAGCATGTAACTAGAAACTAAAGCACAATAACAAAACTTGTGTGTTGTAAAAATTGACAAAATGACATTTCATTGTATCTAAAATTGTTGGAAAATGCTTCAAAGTTCATATTCCCCCAACATCTCAGAGTAAATATATATCAAGTATCAGTTTAATTGAAAACTTCTGTATAAGTTGATAAAATGTTTTATGTAAATATTATATATATATATATATATATATATATATAATTATATATATATATATATATATAGAGAGAGAGAGAGAGAGGATTGTGTATATATGTCTAAGTAATTTGATGAAGTTTTCTTAGAGCACTCGTTCAATACAATCTGAAACATTTAGTATGTATCCAAGAAAATTACAAAAAAATATAAAAGTACGTAAATCAAAATACTTTTAAATGCAAACAATTAATAAAAAACTAAAAATTATGTTTATTAGTTTACTTGCTCCTTTAAATATAAAAATTTAATAGCTTTTTTTAATTGTAAAGTAAGCAGGTACGGATCAAAAATTGTCAAATATTTTATGCAATTTATCAAAAATACCATACTATTCTTTAATTTTGTTCATAAATCGGTGTATTTAATTTTTTATAACTTTTAATATTTTTAGCATAATTATGCAGACAAAACGTTTTTCTTTGACGAATTTCGTCAACATTCGGATAAAAAAATCGCATGTTTTATTATAAATTGAAATGTTTAATTTCTATGTTCTAGCTAGATGCCTGTTTAAAATAGAGTTAACACAAAATCTGATTGGCAGATGTAACTCTCGATATTTTTTATAATCGAGAGATCTCAATACACTGATTCTTCAATGATTCATGGCAAATTCTTCAGGATTATAATATTTTCTTGATCTATATTTAGCATACGAAAATGTAAGAGGCGTTTCAACCACGAAAAATATAAATCAGCATTTTAGTTTGTAAATAGAACAGTTTTTTTTCCCATTAAATAATAACTTTTTTCATAGGCAAAAAATTGTGAATATAAAATCATTTTCTCTCCTTTTAGAACAAATCAATGAAATATTCAATTCTTTGGATATAAATCAGAATTTTATGAATAGCAAAATTTAAAGAAGTCAATTATTTAAATAGAAAGAAGTTTACGATGTATACTTCATTTAGATATGAACCTAATTACAAATTCTATGCTTAAAACAGCTTTCTTTTTTAACAAAATTATCTTCCATTTTTATTTGGATATTTTTTCTTCTTTGTTTCAATAATTTTTTGATGATCAACCCAATAGACGAATAATAAAAATTACATGAGCATAAACATTTTTATTTTGGAGGAAATTCATATTGAGGATAAATGGAAAGTGTTTTGCTTCTCTTCTGGGATATGCTGTATCTTTTATGAAATATTTTGAAGGCATATTGATATGCGCTTATTCTATTTCGAGACTGTTCTTAAATCAGATTATTTTTCAGTGCTTACGCTTATTCCATAAGTAAATTTTTTGATACTCTATTCTAAATAAAATTGTACGAAAAAGGCACATATTCTAAAATGTTTTCAGAGTACTCAACAATATCAACAAATACTTTCTGAAATATCTTAAAGGAATTTAGAAGCACTGAGAAAATGTTCCTTAATTAAATTACTTTTAAGTGCAGGTACATTTGGTGTAAGAAAATATTGTTTACCCTATAAATTCAATTTTCAAATTTGAAACCAGGCATATGTTTAAAATTTTTGGAAAAAGAAATTAATCATGCCCCCATATGCTTTACCCTATATTAACCCATTTTATCCCACTGTCCTATCCGGAGGACAGCTGAAAAATAGCATGTAGAAATTAGTAGTTGTTTGTTGCGAATATTTTATCAGCTGGAACATGTAAAGTTATGTCTAAGCTTCTGTTAGCATGAGTTCTGTCTCGCCCGTCCGTCGCCTTCATCTGTTAACTTTGTTTTTTCCTGACATTAATGAGCGTCATATGTATCTGTTCTTTGCGATTGCAGAATTCCCTTTCATTTTGTTTTAAACACTTGGCTGGTCAGTTTTTATGTGAGAGCAGTCTTCGTTTATAATCCTGCTGGTTGGTTAAAGCTTTATTGTTATTAGGTAAGTTGTAGCGCGTTAGTTTTTAACTGTCCTCCAAAAAGGACAGTGGGACGATAAGCATATAAATGATGAGATATTTCTAAATTTGTAACTAGAAGTTTAGAAAAAAAAATCCTCCCTACGTTTCTGCCCCTAAAGAGTGATGTCTGTGCAAAGGTTTTTGAAGTTAGAGGAAGCACTGGAACTATTAAATAGTTTAGATTCAGATGAGAGCGATGTTGAAATTGCTGTGTTACCACCAGATGCCAGTGAACTAACTGACGAAGATGAAGGGGACGACACGGAAGTAAATACTGGTGAGATTGTTGTAAATGACGTTCCTGGGACTCTGGAAGTCAGAGTTGGAGATAGTATTGAGACTGAAGCGTCCACAAACGCTGGTGTTTCGACAACAAAGCACAGACGAAAAGCTGAAAAGTATCAGTCATCTTGGATAAAGACGAAATCACCACAATATTCAAAATGGAAAACACAGGTTGATTCAACTGCAAATGACTTGCTCAAGCACATGGAAACTACATTGAAAGAAAAATCTCCAGTGGAACTTTTTGAGCAGTTTTATTCTAACGAAGTTTACGATCACATAGTAAAAGAAACTGTGCGATATGCAACAGATGCAAAAAACGAACATGATTTCTTGACCAGTGCTGACGAAATACGTGTTTTTTTAGGAATTTTGCTTCTAACTGGTTATCATTCAAATACCTGTGAACGTGACTACTGGTCAGATGCTGAAGACCTTGGAATTACCCTGGTGAAAAATGCAATGTCACGAAACCGTTTCCAAAAGTTGAAATCTTATTTACACTTTGTGGATAATAGTACCGTAAGTCAGCATCCCGAGGACCGATCGTTCAAGGTAAAACCTTTGTTTGCCATGCTCAATAATAATTTTATGAAGTTCGGACACTTCTCAGCAAATCTAAGCATTGATGAAATGATTATCATGTACTACGGTAGAAATAGTCTGAAACAGTTTATCCGAGGTAAGCCGATACGCTTTGGATATAAACTATGGGCTCTCTGTGGAAGCGAAGGATATTGTTACAACTTTTCCCTGTACTGCGGTAAGGAATTTCATGCAAGAAAAGATACTCCTCTTGGTACCCGTGTTGTGATGAAACTAATAGAGAACATTGGGAATCCTTCAGGTTACACTTTATACTTTGATAATTTTTTTACGAGCATTGATCTTTTGAAAAGTCTTGGTGAAGAGGGTTATCGAGCCACAGGAACCATACGAGAAAATCGGATAAACCGCGAATGCCCCTTAGAGGAACCTAAGTCCATGCGGAAGAAAGAAAGAGGCACGTGTGATTTTGCATATGACAAGAACTCAGAGATTCTCCTGGTGCGATGGAATGACAATAGTATTGTCACTACTGCTACAAATTTCAGCACTTTAGAACCATTCTTTGATGTGAAAAGGCGAGTAAAAGGACACAAAGATAAAATTAACGTGAAGATGCCTAATTTGATAAATTCGTACAACAAACATATGGGCGGGGTGGATCACCACGACTGGTTGGCTGGACTGTATGCCGTCAAGATACGTGGAAAAAAGTGGTACTGGCCACTTTTCATTCGTACACTGGACATGGCAGTGGTAAATGCATGGATAATGCACAAAGCTGTCAACAAAAGTGATGCCCTAAACTTGAAGGAGTTCCGAAGAGCTATAACAACGGTGTACCTAAAAAAGTCTACGAACAGAACAAAAGGTAGACCCAGAATATTTTCTATGCCTTCTAGTGCAGAAGACGACGTCCGCAAGGATGGTGTTGGCCATTTTCTGTTGAAGAGGGAGAAACAGCGCCGTTGTCAAAGAGAGGATTGCAAAGGGAAACCCAAAACATACTGTGGGAAATGTGATAAAACACTTTGTCAGGCTTGTTTTGGGCCTTTCCACCAAGTTTAGTATTATATTCAACTGAAAATTGAAATTTTATGTAAATAATGAAGTATTATTCGGATATTGTAAAAATTTGTAGTCGGAAATTGCTTTTCACTAATGAAAATAACACTGAGACATGTAAGTGCAAATTTTATCCCCTTTATCCCAGTGTCCTATTTAGAGGACGGGTCAGATTTCCTATATAAAAAATTTTTTCTTTTTACATTTTGTTATATTTAGTATATTTAGGTTTAATATACCTCAGAAAATATGATTATTCTCAAATTTGAACAAAATAAATAAATTGGGATAAAATGGGTTAAGGTTTTCTTCGTCATCATTAACAAGATGAATGACATTAAAATAAAAACATAAACAAAATATAGTAGTTGAAACGAATTAAAAAATTAATAAATAAAGGGAAAAAATGAGATCTAGAATCTCAAATTTCAAATTATCATTCAAATTATCATTTTTTCAGCCACTAATTGTTTAAGTTAATTTAAATCATTAGCCAATTTAAAACGATTTGAAAAAATCATGAAACTTCTCTATCGGTCTCTACCCATCTATCTATCTCTTTCCATATATAATACTAGCCGCCTTTGGCGACCAGCTGGTTCGCCATGAGTAATGCGTTCTAAAATTTCCAATTAAATCACATATTCATTAGCTAAAATTTAAGAAATAGTTAAAGTTAAAAGATTCAGATTAAGTTATTAGTAGTTAAATATTCGGTAACTTTATTCGGAAAAACTTTTTGAGTTTAATGATCGAATAATTTATCAATTATGCTACCAAAATATTAAAAATGTTTTTTTCAGTGATATTGCCAAAATGTTAAAATGTTTTTTAAAGAAAGCGAAAAAGGGAAAAAATTATCGAATTAATGATACAGCTATTGCAAAGGATTATAGAAATATGCCATTAAGTCGGGATTTCAATGTATATCCTATCTAAATTCAATCAGGTTTACTGTAAATAAAGATAATTTATGGAATTAATGATATAAATATTGCAAACGATTTCTTAGAATCCTTTGTCTTGCCTTTATTTTTTTAGAAGATATCACATTTTATATTTATGTTATTTTATCCAGTCACGTGCTGAAAGTTGTATTTCTTTAGATTTGATTTGCGATGATAGTTGTTTTTTTTATTTGAACTTCCGGCATTGTTTTATTTTATTTTATCCAGTCACGTGCTAAAAGAAACATGGTTAAAATATTTCTTTAAAAATTCGTTAAAAATAGAAGCTTGAGTTATACATTAAAACACTGATACCATTAGAAAGCTAATTTTTTTTATCTTTAAATTGATGTTAAAATCATGTTTGTCCGATAATAATTTCGGAAGTTATAGCGGAAAAACGTCGAAATTTCCCTTAAATTTTAATTAATTCAAATTCTAATTAAAAATTCAAAAAAAGGGCTCCGAGGTGCACATTACCGACCTCCAAGGCATACATGTACCAAATTTGGTAGCTGTAGGTCCAACGGTCTGGCCTGTAAAGCGCCAACACACACACACACGCACACACACACACACACACACACAAATTGAGCTTTATTATAAGTATAGATAATTTCAGTTTTTTAACTTTCATTTTTAATTTTTCTAGCTGGCAAACGGAACTTCCGAACTCGACTGATTTTGAGATGAAAAAAACCTATAGTTTTTCAAAATATCGATGTCTGATAGTATAGTGATGTTTCAAACCAATTTAAACTGGTTAATGACTTAAATCAATTAAGACAATTCGTAAGAATTTAGGGATTGAATAATTTGAAAATCAAGTTTTAATTTTAGTTGGCGATAAATCGCCAAATATGACAATCTTCTGCGTTTTTTTCTAATAAACTGAAATGCGAAAAATTAAAACCGCAAATGCGATAAAGAGCCATTTTGCTACCTAAGCATTTTGAGGTTTCCAAAATTTCAAACCAAAACAACATCGTGTTCTCACATGACGTGCACATATTTCTTTGTAGATTTGGCATCACTTGTAAACTGTAGACGAAAGAAAATCATGTTACTGACCTCCAACCCACCCGAAGGCACACGGATTAACCTCACAAGACTGAATGACCTGACCGACGCAACAGCAACACTAGTGGGAACTGTGGTTTGAGTCCTAATAGACATCACCGGCCTCGGTACAACCCTTCTTGTAAAGAGTACGCCCCGTCATCGATGGGAGGGTCAGTACCCCCTCCCATTTTATTGTACCCACCAGGTTGAACCACTATTCTGGAAGCATTATCATTTCGAGGTGACCCCGGAGGGCACAAAAGAAAGTAAAATAGCCAACTGGAAATGAAGACCTGAAAAAATTCAGGAACAATGCAATGATATATAATATTATTATTAATGTAGTATTAGTTACAATACACTAATAACAATATAATTTTAATTTTAATTTAATGTCATTAGAAAATAATATCAGAACACCAATTATATAAATTATGAATCTTGATTTCGGTTTGGTACTTTACCAAATCAAATCTTTGCTCTCTGATCGACATTACAGTAGCGGAGCAGCATAGAGGAATAGCATAATAATAATTTTGGGAGAAGTAATTTTACCACAATTCCTAAAATTTCTAAGAAAAGGGTAATTGATTTAAAAAAATTCAACATTCATTTACTAAATTATGAATAAAAAAAATCATTTGTTCGCTTCGATAGTATAATATTAATTTGCTCAATTCTATAATTAATAGAAACAATATTTAAGTAAGTAAGAGCAAGAAAAAAAACATCGAAAACAACTGAAAACATTAAATATTTTCAACATTAAGAATTTAAAAAATCCGCCTATTAAAAAGAATTTAATTAAGAATTAAAAATAACTGCCTAGAACAAGTTACAAATTTTATATATATAAATACTATGGATATGTTTATTTGCCACCGCAGTTGAGCATGACTATACCAAGGAAGCACATCCTGTTGCATGATATCAAACGGCATTAAATCATTTGTTATCCTATTATATTATAAAATATTGTTACTACTGTTTAATAACATACAATATTACATAATGCCACTAGAATACATACTCATAAAATACAAAACGTCTTTTGCAAATCTAGATTAATATACTCAGAACTATCAAAATATTTTAAATAAAAGTACAAGACATTGCAATTTTCTGCATTTCAAATTTAAAACATTATTGCCAAAAGCATTGTTCAAGAAGACATGAACGAAAGTTTTCGACTTAATAATGAGAATTTCGAATCTATTTATTGAACAGACAGAATATTTGAACCTATTAAAATCAATACACTATCGAAATCGCGAAATATTGGAAAGGGGGACCCTTCTATCCTAGACAAAGTATTTCAAACAAACATTATTGCCATAAACTTTAATACAGATGATTTCTTTCCGATTGGAACGGAGAGTAGCTCGCCCGTTGTTTTAAGTGATCCTGCACCGCATTTGATGATTATCGATATGTCAGGAACAGCTCCTATAACAATACTTCAACCCGAGGTCGATAACCCAATGGAAGAATGAATATGCTCAATCGATGGGTTGAGTAGTTTCACAGCAGTGATCGCGAGTCCAAACTCGTGAATCAGCACGTTTATGAGACCAGAAAAATAGCCTCGTTCTAATGGAAATGGATGTATGAAAGAATAATGCTTGGTAAGGGCGTTGCTATTGATCGATTATAATCGTAATTTATGTTCTGAAATAAGATTACTATAAAAGTTTGCTCCATCGAATAATGTAAGTAGCATTAGTAGATGGTAAAAATTGAATTGAGGGAAAATGTACATTACAGAAAGGAAAAATCTTTTGTTTCTTCCATTTGAATCACAGTTTCATTACAGTTTGGTTAAGCTTATCAAACAAGATGAAGGAAGAATTTTCATCTTGGTTTTAATTGCGTTTATTGATTGGCATATGTTGACATCCTTTAACAGATGGCTGTATGTTTATCATCTTTACTATTGGTATATGGTTATCTAGAGCGTAACATTATTAATATGGCAGTCATATATATTTTACCAATTTACAGAATAATTGAGTCCTATATATTAGGACTGGAATATGGCACATACGACATAGGACATCACGTTTTCTTTCACCTAATTGTATGAATATTTGGAGAGGGAAAATGAAACAATTGTCAATTTATGATTCAAAATTATGAAATTAAGAAATAATATAGATATCAATGGAATTTTAATACAAAATAATAAATTAGTCTATAAAGCTGCAAACCTTAATGAAATATTATTCATGGATTATATTTTAGATCATTATGTTACATAACACGAAGAATTAGACGAAGTTGATTAAAAAATTAAAAAAGAAAACAAAATCTTGTAATTTATGTATTTGATAGCAAAATATTTATTTTTGTACATTTTGTCATCAAAATAGATTAGAAAATGTTAACTTTTGTCTAATTTATTTTTTGTCTTATCTCAAAGTACAAGTTATTTCTCAAAATACGTTATTTTCTGTCGATTTTAGTACTGAAATAGAAAGAAAATCAAAAGCATGAAACAAAAAAATACAAAAGACAGCAAAAAATATTAAGCACATATTAATACTAAAACAAAATCAGTAATTAAAAATTTTTAATCAGTATATCTTACAATAAATGAGTAGAATTAAAGTGTACGTGATTAAAATTGTTAAAATCGATGCATTTGATCAGAATACTGTTTACAGATAAAATTGTCGGCAAAATGAATGAAATAGTTTCATGTTAGAATTGTTTTCCGTTACTATGAGCTCTTTCATTTGCACATTTCTTGAGAAACAGCAAAAAATTGTATAATGAAGTATGCTTATTTAAAAAAATTGGTCTGGCTTATTGCATTGTATAAGTAATAAAAATTTACATGACATTTATTTGTGAAAATGGCATTGCGATCTTTTACGCAAAAACATTATATATATATATATATATATATAATGTTTTAACATCCTTTGCTGCTCCAAGGATGTTAAGTCGCCAATAAAGATGGCGGACAAAATAAACAAACACTTCTATGAAACAGTTATGGTTACCACTTTTTGCATTAAAATTATGATTGTAACCGATAAGTATTAGAATTTTTATTTTTATTTGAGATTTATTTAATCTATTACTTTGATTTTTATTTTTATTTTTTTAATCCTTTGGAATACTTTCGCTGCTTATCTTAATTTTGTAGAAGCTTTTCAAATCGGCTGAGCTGGTCTGTTTTAGAGCACGCGATGCCTGTCGGCCTCTGAAGAAGGCACCGGGCAGAATTTTTTAACTTAAAAAACATCCTACGGCTAAGCTACCGACGGAAGCTTAAATTTAGTATCTTCGCTAGCACCATTGAACATAAGGACAGTGTGGATAACTGGAATAGTACATTCAAAGATCCTCTCCTAACTTCATCAAATCTTAAATGTATATATATATATATTCCACTCACGCTTCATCAATTCTGCAGATTCAAAATACTTTTACCCGGCATCCATCCTTGCACAATTGCCAACATAAGAAATTATTAATGGAACGAACGTTACAGCAGCAAAAGAATTACGAGAATTTCGAAGAATTCCATTGCAGCTGTCCTTTCATGTGGGAACGCAGACGATTTCTTAAATTATGATTTCAGACAATTTTTCGAAAAGCATAACTAACAATTAAAAATAAATATTCCTATTCGTATTTATACATTAGAAAAATAGAATTGTATTTCTTATTAATTGTAAAAAAAAAAAAAAAAAAACTTACAATTATAATACAGAACAAAATTAAAATCCTAAATCGATATTTTTTATTTCACATCTTTCATAACATAGTTGTAGCTCATGTGCAACTCAACTATTTTAAACAGTAGCAAACAAAAACAGAATTAGGGTTGTTAGAAGAACGTTCCGTTGGACTGTCATTTTGGCGAGAAACTCAGTGGCACACTATGCTTCATTTCACCCAAATTAATATAAACAAAGCAACGACATCAAAACCGGACTGTTAAAACAGAAGATTTTTAATTTAGCAGATTTTTTTTTCAATCTTAACCATATTAGCAAAATCAAGCAACCATAAAATAATTTTCAAATAATAAAATCAGTACACATCAATAATGTTGATATCAAATTTAAATCAAAGATGAACACTAGTTGAATAAAAATACTCTCTAGATTATGCAAATTGATATAATATTAATTTGAAAATTATTTTCCTAAAAATTATTGCATTACAAAAGTTTTAATAAGAAAGAGTGTATTTACGTTATATTATTTCCACAACTGAAGATATGCTTTCTTGTATATTCTCTTGTTTTTATTGCAATTAAATATATGACGCTGAAATCGCTAGATTTCTTTCATATAATAAAGCGACAATTTGATATTTTTTAAAGATCAGAATTATTATAAAAAAGGCAATACATTAAATCAGATAATAAAATCCAAAATTATTAATATAATATATAAATTATTTCACTCCAATCAAAACTACAGTAAAATCAAATCAAACCCCCAAAAAATAATTATCAAACTATAAAACCAACAAACACCAGTAAGATTGATTTCAAATATAAAGCAAGGAAAACATACCAGTTGAATTTAATCTCTTCATGTTGTAGTAGTCCACCAAATTATTTATGAAGAGAAAAACAAAAACTACAAACAGTTTTGCCTTCCTAAATTTAACTTTCCCGCGTTTAAAGCTGGAAACGCCTACAAAGCTATCTCGTCATCATATGAAATAAATATGAGCGATCTTAGCGCCATCTATTAAGTTGTGATAAGAACAAAAGAAACTAGAAAGGAAATCTTGAATAATGAAAATATTAAAACTTTGACAAATCTTTATTAATACTTCTACAGTATAATAATTTTTACGAAAATAATTTTTAATTTAATGTCTTATTTGTTTACATCAGATGCAGACTATTTACATTCAACTGCAGTGTACTCTCCTTTTATATTTGATTTATCTTTTTGAAATGGTTATTGGCTTCATAATAAAATAATTATTTTATAATGGTTTTGATTTGATTTTACTGATGTTCTGATCGGATTTAAATAAATTATCTATTAATTTAATATTATTTTCTTTTAATGACTGATTAGGATGACAATGCTTTGTTTATATTAATTATGATTTTTAAAAAAACTCAATTTTGGGGGAGTTTTAGGTCACTTTGGGTCAATGCTTGGACGATAATCGTAGTCAGACCCTTTCACAAAAAAGTTATGGTTTGAATCCCTAGCTGAAGTTGACCTTCGATAAAATCGTCAAGCCAAATTCTTCCTTTACTTCTCTTTTATTCCATCGAATTCATTTTTCATTTTAAACTTCATATTATTTATTTCTGATTAGTTATATTTAATTTATGTAATATGACTTCATAGTCATATTAATTTTCATCATTAGTCATATTTAGTGACATTAAATCAAATAATAAAATCAAAAATTATTAATCTAATATATAAATTATTTAACTTCAATCAAAACCACAGTAAAATCAAATCAAACCTCCAAAAATAATTATCAAACTATAAAACCAACAAACACCAGTAAGATTGATATCAAATATAAAGCAAGGAAAACATACCAGTTGAATTTAAACTCTTCATGCTGTAGTAGTCCACTAAATTATTTATGAAGAGACAAACAAAAAACTTATTACAATCTACAAACAGTTTTGCCTTCCTAAATTTAACTTTCCCGCGTTTAAAG
>JAPMOQ010048154.1:424037-516277 GCA_026543055.1 Argiope trifasciata
TGAATTTTAAGTATTTAAAAAATATTAATAATAAAAATTTTAAATGTATTTTTTAAAGAATGTGTTTTTTGTGAAAATTTTATTACGTAAAACATAATTTTACAAAAACGTATGCATATATTTTCATAAAATATTGTATATATATTAACATAATTGTTATAAAGTCAATGAAATACAGATTTAGGCATAATATTAGTAGTTTTTGATTTTTAGCCCTTTATTACCAGTATTACCTACGATTTTTACAATATGTTTAATACAAAAATGCTCGAAGAGCCTGAACTTTTTTTCAGTTGTATATTTTTCTTAGCTTTTAGTTCATTGTCTTTATAAAAACAATAACTATGTTATATACATAAAATAATTTAAATTGGAGAATTTGAATTTAGTGCAGAGTGTTTTGAATAATGTACTAATTTCATCTAATTTTACCTAAAATACCTCAAATTAATATATTAAATATAAAAAAAATTCCAATTAATATTTATTGTTAGGAATCATAATGGTCAAGAAAATATACTAAAACTGATAATCAAATCAAATTTTTTTAATGAGACTCCGAAACCAGGCTCAGATACCTGTTGCTTATTTTCAAACAGGAACATTTAAATAATGTGCATTTTCAGTAGTTTGCTTTCGATTGCATAAATTGAATTCAAAAATTAATTCATGTTTTCATGAGTTCCTTTTCATTCTAATGAAAAATAATTAAAATTTTCAAAATTTTCATTAATTTTGAAGACTACAAAATTCTACTTAAGAAATTTGTTAACTTTGATAAACCGCTTGCAATAATAGTTTATCTGTAATTATTAGGGTTTGGATAGTTTAAATAGGTAGCATAATTAGAACTTTACTGGAGCTAATATTTAGAAAAAATATTTTTCTAAGGTAGTTCATGGTTAAGTGAGGAACTTTCTTAATTGGTTCATTTTTCAATTAAATTTCAGCTAAACGAAGAGACGAGATGCAGCAGGCATCATTGGTGAAAACTTCCTGCTATCATCATCATCATATATATATATATATATAATTCTCATCTTCATCTCCTTTATTATTAAAAGTCATTTTTCGACAGTATGATAAAACATATTGTTTTTCATTTCTTAAACCTTCCATATAAACACTCAAAAACAAATCTCTTTTCACTAAATTGTATTGTGTAGATGGAAAGCCAGATTCTCAGCACCCATTTCAAATCTAACTCGGAAAGTAATTCATGTCTACAGAGATTCAACTAAATCAGGATCACATCCATTCGAATACGCTGCAGTTAATCCGTATAATCATGCCTAAATGTACGTTAAATCCTTTCATGTCATTGATCTAACGCAGGATCAATTCAGGATGAACGGGTGACATGTCCACGATTTATTTGTATTTTGCTTCCACAGAAAGGGAAAGGTAGAATAAAGCTGGATTTACTCGTTCTTGTCAACTCAAAGCTTTATCTCTTTCCTATAAATCGAATCCTGTAAAGTATTTAGTGGATTGATGGACGTAAAATTTATTATGTATCAGGAATATGTCAACGAATAGTTTGGATATTCGTCGTCGAAATCCTTTCTAAAATATGAGGTCGGTTTGATTCCTTAAGCGGGCAGATACTATTAGACAATTTTGGGAATTATTCCAGTTAGGATTACGAAATTTTCAGGTATATGTATTAAAATGTAAATACGACATTTAAGAATAAAATACATTCTTTTTGATAAATTTCAAAAATGTAATTTTTTAATTAAATATTTTAGTCATTTTAGATTTTTTTTTCAACTATGCTTTATTATTATTTATTATTACTCAATGCGAATTTATTTCGAACAAAACTACGTGTGATTTTGTAATTCCAATTAAATGCTAATTTTATAGAAATACTTTTATGCAGTCATTGAATTTCTAACCTAAAAAGGGAGAAAATTAATGCACTTTATTTCATTCTTTGAACGAAATCTTACTTATCAATTTTATTTAATTTCTTCAAAAATTAAGACACTTGGAGCATTTCAAAGATATTTAAATCAAATTATAATATCATTCTGAGAAAATTCATCAATATACCTTTTTCTTCTTAACCCTTCAAATATTTATTTCATTAAACAATACTTTTTATAAAGCTATTTTAGTTTAATACAAAGCATATATTTTGGAGATGAAATAATAAAAATAAAATTGCACGTTTAGATTCACTTTCGCTTATTTCAAAATCATTGTCGAATTAATCCATTAATATTTTTACAAAATAAAATCAACGAATAACTATAACTTTATGAAACTGTGTATAGATTTGAATTTTGAAACAGATTTGAATATTATGCTCCTCGAAGTTCAACAATTTTTCATAATTTAGAATTGAAAATATAAAATAATCCGAATTTCAGTATTATGTTTCTGCTCTAATTTTGATATGCATATCATCTAAGATATTATTATTTATCAAATTGTTAAAAGAAATGTGTTAGAGTATGTAAATGTTGGTACTATACAAATTGACTATTAGAATTATCCAACGCAAGTAAATATATATTTTAGAAAGTGAGAAATTATTTGTTAAAGATATTGTTTGGAAATTTTGATTAATTGAAATTTAAACTAAATTTGGTATTTTTCCACCATATCATCGGCAAGCATTGTAACTGAAATTTTATCCTTACGCCGTTTTAAAATTTAGACAACGTTTATATTTAAAAAAAAAATGTATTAAAGTATGTGGATTTTTCTACTATGCAATTTGATTATTAGAATTATTCGATTCAGTCATGTATATACTTTATGAAATTATAATACTTTTGTTAAAGCCATTTCATAGAAATTTTAATTAATTTTTTTAAGTGAAGTTTTTCTATTTTTCAACTATGCAAGTTCCGTACAAGTTGTACCAAAATTTGCACAATTTTTACATGATTTTAAACAATACATTTCCTAAGAAAATCAAAGAATTTTCCTTGATCCCTCATATATTAAACCACTGTATTTACTTCTTTGTTGAAAGTCAATGATGTAAGATTCTGTTAAATATCATAATAATTAACATGGGGCTAAAGAAATTCAAATTGCATTACAGTGAATGGTAACGTATTATTTGAAATACATTTCCCAAGTTCTTAATATTTTAGTGAGTCCTGACGTGACTCAGCTTCAGTAAGCCCAATTATCTTCGAGTCACAACTTACAGTGTAGAAAATCATAAACATGAAGTTACGTATGAGAATTAATTTTAACTAAACACGATCGAATTTTTGAATATCAACTTGTATTAAAACTTCTAGACTTGAAATTGTTTTAGGCAAAGTAAATCTATAATTAAATGACCAAATTATAAAGCTTTGAATATCGCAATTGATGAAGAATCTTGACCATTCTTGACTACATCTAACAAGATCTACCTATCAAGGGACTGTACATTGTCCTGCTTCTTCTACACATTCTTCAAATTTTAATATAATGATTGTTTATATCGAAATTTTTATATAATAAATGCTTTCACTTAATTTCAGGATAAAACTCCCTAAGTTTTAAAATAAATTTACATCTTTATGTTTTATAGATACAAATTTGAAAGATTTGTATATATAGATAAAATGTTACTAACTAAAATTTTATTCCATGAATAGTGAATAAAATGGTAAATTTTTAAATTATTATTGAAATGGACACTTGCATTTCCTCACGCAAAAAGAAATTTCCTCAAAATGACTGCTTTATTATTTTTATTTTTCGTACTCTGTAAACAGGAACAGAATTTATTTTGGAAACACAATACATTCTAAAAAAGGTGTAGTTACCGAAAACATTAAAAATATTTATTTAAAAAATGTTAAATGTTTTAATTTTAAATGTTAGAAAGATGTAATGAGAAAAACTTAAACAATCTTTTAATGAATATTTATTTCGTTTGGATATTACGGAATCACACTTAAGTTAATAGCTGTTAGAATTTAACAAGCAAAAATAAAAAAAACAACATCTATAAAATATTATTTTAAGAATATTTCCTTATTCTTTTTGTGTTATTCAAATTAAAAGTAGTTTCAGAAACATGGAGTCGCATTCCAATAATTCCATTCTTTCGACTATACGCATGTGTTCAAGTTTAGATTTTTGATAACATACTGTCGATAGCTTGATGGTATTGAGGAGATTATTGTATTCAAGGACAAAATACCAAGTGGTAATCAGAGCTAATAAGTCCAACCAGTAGGGTTTTTTTTTTTTACTTCTGTCTTCGGTTAAGCGTAAACCAGTACAAAAGTCAAATTTTTTTCACATAGTGTTTTGTCTTATTCAATGAAACTCAACTTAAATTTATATTTTTAAGTGCGCTATTTAGGGGAAAAATCTGTTTACTTTGCTTATTTGGAACACCATGCAGGAAAAGAAACCAAAAAACGGATAATAACTGTTCCATTTTATTGAACTTTTTTATATTTCACTTCTGATAATTTTGTTAGGAGTAGTTTTTTTTATAAGTCATAAAGATTTCAGATTATTTTTATACCATCTGGAAATAGTTAATATAATTTTTCACTCGGATTCAATTTAATCCTCATTTTCAAGTAACTATTTTGAATAGTTAGAGCATAAACAAATAAAACTGTTACAATGAATCAGAAATGCGAATCAATTCTAGCTTAACTTAGAGATACGAAAAGTTCCATTAAAGGTCTTTCTGTAAAGAGAACGACAAACAGGAATTTCAAACTAAAGACGGCAATTCCTTTTTTTCCCATCGGAATAAACTATCTATTTCTTCATGCAACTAAATGCCATCAACTAATGCTACAGGAAACTAATGCCATAAATAAGGTCGAAATCAATAATATATCGTCATTTGAAACGTTAAAAGAAGGAAGAGAACAGTGAAATAAAAAGACTGATTCAGTCATCATTTCTAATTCGAATAGCAGCAGAATTATTTCATTTTCTTGCCCTCAATGACTGTTCACTAATGCAAGTGTAATTTAAAATCGATGGAGTTCAAAGCATGTGACCATATTCTCATAGATTTGCGTCACTCTTTCGCTGTTGCCAAACCGTGATTCGTAATGACATAGGTTATTAACAGTCCTTTCTCCCACAATGAAAACTTTAATGGAAATCAATGTCTGCTGATTAAGGCAGACGATATTATTCGTTCTTTTTTCGTCAAAAAATTCCTGCTACGTCACCAAATTTTGTTTCGACAGGCGAAAATGAAAAGATTCTTTTTTTTATTTCTTTAGAGTTCTTTTTTTTATCTTTTTCATTTTCGCCTGCCATCTAACGGAGAAAATTTTCAATTAGGATCTCTCTTTAGCGGTTAAACTGTTTTGATGTCTTTAAGATAATTACTTGGAAGTTCTTTTTAGCGTTTTGGGGAAAAGACTGAATAATGTAGTTTCTTTTATTTCTTTCACTTTTCTCTCTCTCTCTGTCTGTGCAGCCATTTTTGAATTTTACGTTAATTCTTCCCTCGAGGAAAGGTTACTTAATTTTCTCACCTCGGAGAATTCATGCAAATTACATCGTTTCTATATTCATAGAAGAAAAATCTTGAGAATGGAATTATTTTTTTTCATTTTTATTTGCACTTTTCGTGTCGTTGCTTCTGAATTCCGTGTTCCAAACTCATTTCCAGATTTTAAGGATGATTTAGGATTTTAGAAAATGTCCTTCTAGAAAACTGAATAACTTGGTGAAGGCAATTAAGACGTTTATGCCATCCGAATAAAAAATGTTTGCTAGTTAGACACAAATTATTGAAAATTAGAGTAATTAATTTTTGCTCAACACAACTTAATTTTTCACTTATTTGTTTAATAATACATGACTTCATATTTGATTTAAAAAATCGTTTTGTATAATTTTTGATTTAAACAAGAAGTTCATTATATCTGCGACATTTTTTTTTGCTGCTGATTTGAGTCATAAAATTAAGCACAAAACTTTTGAAACTGTAAATGCTTGTTTAGAAAGTTTTCAGAAAGTTTCATACAAGCATTAAGGAATTTTATCCATTAAAGAATTTTTTTCCTTTAAATTAGAAATATGATAAAATATTGCCTTTCAATGAATCATATTTACGATGACAGTTTCTCCAATATTTAAAGTGTATTCATGAAAAACCATTAGCTTATATTTATGTTTTAAAAAGTTATTAGCGTACAAAGAGTTAATAACTCCTTCACTGTTTGATTTTGTGCAACGAATTCATGATACATTCATAGTAATCATGTCAAATTGTACTTTGAAACGTGAAAAATGCTTTAATTCATGCCTCATTTCTATCGAAGTTGTCATGTTTATCATCCAAATCATAAAACTATATATTTACCTTGATATAGAATTTGGTTAGAAACCAAAGAGATGGATACGAATTGTGCTATTTTAAGCACTTAAATGGAAGTCCCATTATTCCTTAAGCAAACTCATCAATTGAAAGATAGTAATTGTTACATAAAATGTGTTAATATGTTATAAAATATGATAGAATTTTAAGGTAGTTTAGATTAGAATTAAAATCATATGAAATACATTTAAAGGTAGTTTTAATGTTTTTAAAATTTCTAAAAGATTTTTTGTAATTATCCTAATGTGTGAGTTTTTTCAGAAAAAAATGTATTCAGCAGAATTTTATGATAGGTAGTTGTATTATCTTACAAGGTATTTAATTTCGAAAAAAAGCTATTCTAGTTGGAAAATGCTAATGAGTACTTTTATAGAAATCGAAATTGGCAAAAAATTCAGATTCTTCGTCTTCAAATGCTTTCTTACTTCAATCAATTTCATTGTAATTGTCATTTAGAAAAAAAATATGAAGTTTCAATGAGAAGTTAAGAATTATTATTTCAATAACTTTGCCTTGATTCAAACTTTTTTCTCTTTATGTAAATATTTATGGACAATTTTTAAAACTCTATGGTTTTTTGTTAAATTTTGAATCCTTTTAAAATAATAGACATATAATTTTTAAATTGTTAGTGAATTTTTCATCTTGCATAGTACGAAATTTAATAAAATTACAAAACCATAGTTTAAATCAAATATGAAGAAAAATAAATAAAAAGTTTTTTTTAATTTACTCCTTTTATCAAGCTATTTCTAAGTTCAATTGCTTATTTTGTTCTTTCTTTAGCATTTATAACTTTCATTTCGAACTTTTCTTCCACAGATTAAATCCATTTTGCTCAAATACAAAAAAATCAATGTTTCAAAGACGCCGCTGTCCTATGAAGATAGCATCGGTAATGCCTGAATAGATATAACTACTACTACCAAATCGTCTTTATCGTGGGTTTCATGTAACTAATTTTCATATCATCAAACGCTTTCATTTTACTAATGTTTTAATGCTAGTGCATAAGAGGTGACCGCACAGTGTTTAATTCTTACAGTGCAACTAACTAATGTAAACAACATGTTACTGAAATACAAAATTATTACTAAAATTATTGTTATGGACTTTTGCTTGTTCTGCTTTTCTAGCTTATCCATTTTTCCTACTTTGTGAGTACTTTTATATCAGTACGAATCAGCAGAGAGATCATTGAAAATTATTCACATTATTGGTAAGTATTGTAAATATTTCGCAACATTAAATTATATGAGATTAAAAATTCCATGCTTTTTTGCTTAAATTAAATTTTTAAATATCACATATTTATGTTGCCAAAATAAGAGCTTTTTAAGCCTCCTAATTTCATATGTAGATGTAAATTTAAATTATGTCTGCCATGGAAAGTGTTAGTAAAAACTAACGTATTGACATTTATACGTATAGAAATAACTTTATTGTATATTATTAAAATTTATTTTGAATGGCTAGGAACAACTTCATTTTATAAAAAAGGGAAAAAAGAACAAAAATTCTTTATATTTCGTTATTATTATGTTTCATGTGCCTAAACTTTGAAGATTTAACTTATTTTCAAACCGAAGCTTAAAATTTCAATTATTGGTTAAGTAAGCTGCTTATTTATCAAAAAAAAAAAAAAAAAACAATATTCTAGGGAAATCCTTTCTATGAACAGATTTTGATGGCTTTTCTTTCTATTAAATTTTAGTCTAAGGACTTTTAAAATGTTTTGTAACAGAATGACTGAGAATAACTATTTTCTTAGAATTTAATTTTGCATTTTAACAAATTTAATAAAAAAATTTAACACAAAAAGAAATTAGAATTGTTGAGAAATGAATAATTAACTTAATGAACAAGTATATAAGTCTGATATATCTTAGATTTTATTGTTAGTGTTCATTATTGTATTGGGATACTTTTGTTTATGAACAGCATTGTTTATCTTAATATGTTTTTAAGTAAGGTATTGCGTAGAATTTTGATGCACTTTTTAGCACGTTTAACTTTAAATTATTATGCTTTTTTTGTAAAATATATATTTAAGGCAGATGGAAAATAATGTAATCACTTCCCTGAAGAATTGTGAATAACGTTATTTGGAAACAGACACATTCAGGAGAATAAACTAAATGAAATTTAAGGCGAACTAATTCCAAAATATATTATGGAAATTGAAAATTTTGCTTATAATATTTATGTTTTAGCGAGATATTTTTGTTTTTTTCTGTCGTTATTTTTACATAAATTAATGAAATTTATTTTTTTATAATTTTCTATTACTACAGTGACAACGAAGAAAAGCCATGTGCATTTTGCGACTACAAAAATAACGCTTTACTGTTCTGTAACTTTGAAATGCCATTTTAAATATCATCAAATGTAAAAATACTGGGAAATGGAGAAAAAAAATTATTGACATTTTTCATTGCAAATCTAACAAAGGGAGGTTTAAAGTAATATAACCGAAATAATTATTTTCTAAAAGGACTTATATTTAACTATTCTTTAACATTTTTGAATAAATGAACATTAACGCTAAGAGCTGTGAAACAGTATTTTTTCAACCGAATTTCCTCAAAACAATGATGATTAAAGAAGGTGTAATGTGTTTTGTGGGGAGAGAAGTACAACTTCATCACTCAGTAATTATTATACACAAAAACAAATACCAAAAATATTATCCTATAACACTGAACAAAACGAATGAAAAAATACTGGGAAATGAAAAAGATTTGTTTGAAAAATTTTCTCTGCCGAATTATGACAAAGAAAGGCATAAGATCAAAGATCAAGCTGAAGAGCATTTGATATACTTTTGTTTAATTTTTGAAGCTACTCTACCCAAAAAGTACATTTCAAATTATTGATTTCTTTATTACAAACCATAGCATCAAATTTTCTACACATACGTTTCTTTGAAATATTTTCAAATCTTAATCTTAATCTTTTAAATCTTAATTAATAATTAACTTAGCATCAATTCTATTACATTTTGATTCAAAACAACTGACGACATCAATTAACAAACTTTCAAAGAATCCATATGTTTTAAGGAGATATGTTATACATTTAAAACAAATATACAAGTAAAACATATACACATTTCAAACATATAAACATTTAAAACATATATACATTTAAAAGCAGGAAATTATTGAAAATGAAGGAAAAAAGTAGTCCGAAATCTGAAAATAGATATAATAATGAAATATAAAATACATAATTAAAGGCAGAAACTGAAAAAAATGAAACAAATTTTATTTTTAAAACATAAATGCAATTGTGCTGTTAAAATTTTTTTATTAATATTTATTCAAAGTTAAGAAAAGTTTTATTTTTCAGAATTTGAACTCTACAAGAATAAAATTGTCATATCATACAATAAAGTATTTTCTGGTGAGAATTTTATGAAATATTGAATGAAAATACTCGAAATATAATATTATTTTATTCATCGTAATTACTAATGGATTTCGTTTCGTAAGATCCGATTTATAATTAATTACTAATATGAAATTGGCAATTATAATGTGAATGAAATTTTTTATTTTATGCAGACATAATTAGATTGATAATGATTTTTATACATCTCTCTGTAATTAATGTACTACTAAAATGATGCATTTACCTACTCATTAAATATTTTACAAAAAGTCATTTTTGGGCTTAAATTTTATTGTTGCAGAAAAATAGCCTTTCAGAAAGAAAAAAAAAACAGATATTGAAAAATCTATAATAAGATACAAATAATTAAACGAATCAAACATTATTTAATGAGGTTGTGCCCACGCAATTATTCAGATGTAAGAAAGAATATATTTTCTTTATCTACATTATTTAAAGATTGATAAGTACATTTCGTTAAATAAAGCTATTTAAACTGTCTCGAATTCGTATCAATTAAAATGTTTATGTTTCGATACGTACAGTTCTATTTCGGGAATATTCTAATTATCCTATTTAGAAAAGAAGAAAAATATAGTTGCAGTATTGATGATTTCGAACGGGCAGTTTGATACTGCGATTATCACCATGAAGATGAATATAATTTAATATATATATGAATACAATGCATTCATTTTAGAAAAAGAAATCGGATAAACAAAAGTAACATATTTTCAGATTTCATTATAATTTATAAATTATCTTTTAAACTTATGACAAAAAGTACTGATAACACTTTTCAAAACTTTTAACTTTTAAATACAAAGAATGAACAACATTAAGATAACTTAATTATCATATTTGTCTTTTTTTCATTTTTTCTTCTTTTTTATAGTAGTAGGGTTCTTTATTTTTGTTTCTGAATGTCTAAAGAAATAAGAAATAAGTAATTACTAAGCATTGATAAAACCTATCCATAATTCAAAATTGTTAAGGAATAATTTATCTGCTTTTATTATAACATGCTACAAAATTTTTAATGAACCTCACTTAGTTAATATTAATAATATTTAAGAAAATCCATCCGATACGCCAATGGTGAGAAGTGCAATAACGGATAACAATGCTTTATTTTACATAAAAATGTGAAGCAAATGTAACAAAATACAGCCTTAACATATCCAAAGCAGCAATTGCACAACACAGCAACATAAACAGTAGAATAAGGAACAAAAATTACACAGTGCTCAAAAAGACCTCTCAACTAACTATTCGTCTTTAGACCATTGATTTATAACTCTCGTGACAGGGTATCGAATGTGCTAGAAGAAACATTGGAGCTCGAGTCCTAATACAGTCCCAATAACAATGCGAAAATAATCCAACATTAAGAAAGAAGCTTTCATTTTATTGACTGTTTGCTAAATTGTCGTTAATTTTGTATGAAAGATATTCATTCAAAAATTATTACATTATTTGTAAACTCTCTTCTTACCGTGTCTTAATAAAACAATATTATAGAATCCTAATAATTCCATGATAATAAAATAGTCTAAGAAATTCAACATGAAAATAAATCCTAATAAAAGAAGATCGAAAGAAATCCAATAATGTTCTTTCTATTCTCTGAGGACTAACGGCGGGGCCTAATATAGACATATCAAAAATATTCGAGCACTAATATGTGCATTTCAAAAATATTAAAATATTCAGAAACCTTTTGTTTATCACAAACTTACTCAATGACTGACAATTCTGTGCCGATGGTTGAAGGCCATTGATTCGGCATCCTTTCAACAAATATTACAATACCGGCAAAACTTTCTTGCTATTAAAGAATCCTACTCCTATAAAAAGAGCAGAATATTATATCAATGATATCCTTACTCTTCTCGAAGGAAATTCGATACTTATTTGCCTTAGCAAAGCTCTTATCTGTTAGGAAGAATCTAAGACCATAACCCACAATTTATTCTTATCTATGTTGGCTGATTTTGTCATTATTGGTGTTAAGAAACTTTAAAAAATATTTATTATTGGATGATGCAAGCCAATATCTCAAATGTAACAGTGCTAATTTTTTGTTGAAATTTGCATAGAACCAAATGACATTTTTTAAGAAATAAAATTAAGCAGGTACATTTTTACTGACTACTATAATTGCTTCTGAATCCTCCACTTAGTAATCTCTATCATACAATTCATGAATACCCTATTTCTATTAATGTTAATTATAAATTCAAGGACAGCTTTAACTCCTAAAGCGTGCATGGAACTCTATAGCTAAGTCTAAATAACATAAAAGGAACAACTCGTTAAGTTACTGTCACTATGATGTGCCATCATCTGTTATAAATTTCACGATGAAATTTGTTACATAATGGCAGTTATTTAATTAGGTTTCCAACATACATCGTTTGATATAAATAAATATTTGCAATTCATTGCGAACTCGGTTGGGGAATTGCAGCAATCGTACTTTGACTGTAACCTACATAATTAATTTCCTTTGCTTGCAACTGTAGTATAAGCAAGGTATTTCAGAGATTTTAAATTGTAAGGAATGGATTTATTGTTTTGCATCAATTGTAATAATCGAAGAAAGAAATAGTTTTGATTAAATTCATAATGGATGATGGAACGTAATATTTAGTTTTTATTTTTGACTTGCATTATTTCAAATCAAATCATTATTTTTTTTCTATAAGTTTGTCAGAAATTATTCTACACACATCTTGCATCATTAGAATCAAAAGCTATTTTGAGAATGTATTTATAGAATGAATCATCAAATTTAAACAGCAGTGCAATAAATCTTACAAATCTTTTATTGTGATTTCTACAGATCTTGATATTTTTAGTATGTGTTTTGTTTCTTTAATGTTTAATACTCATGATTTTTAAATTTCTAATATTTTTTAGAAGTATTTACACTTATTTGTGTTCAATGGCTAAATTTCTTATGCTTAATGCTTTTAAAATTCATTTTATAAAGCTTTTAAAAACTTAATATATTTTTTTTAAATTCTGCAAATGAAATATAAATTCTTGCTATAGTTCTTTTCTACTTTAGGACACACAGAAACATAATATTATAACTTCATATTCATATATTATTTTTAATTTTCATTGGTTGCGTTTTTTATTCTTTATGGACTTCATATTATAGACATCATATTATTTTGGTTCATCTAGAGATATTTCGCTATTTTATATTTTCTACATTTAGAATAAAATAAATATTAAATAATTATCCATAACGCATTCAATGCAAAAAAATCCTTAATCCAGTTTTTAAAATACATAATTTCATTTTTTTCTCACATTCTCTTTGATTAAATTAATTTATTTGTCTACAGAATTTACAGAGAAACGGAATTTTAGAATAATATTAATAAAAATAAAACTGCTTATCGTAGATAATTTGGTTTACTGACGAGTAACCAAGCTAATTAAGATATGGGATATTCAAAAAGTTCATTTTAATTTAGTTAAAAGGGCGATAAACCAGAAAGATCTATTATAAAGTATGTTTATACATTTTAGAACGAAGGGTTAAGGGGGGGTTAACTGTATATTTGTATATAAATAAAATTATAATAATTATATATTTATATGTAAATAAAATTGTAACGACTGTATTTCTTTATGTAAATAAAATTGTAACGACTGTATTTCTTTATGTAAATAAAATTGTAATTATTGTATTTTTGTATATAAATAAATTCATAATAACTGTATTTTTAGGTGTAAATAAAACTATAATAATTTTTATTATAATATTTATTATATATATTTTTGTATGTAAGTTATATATTTTAAAATTTTAGATTTTTTTTTCTTCCATATGTTCACATAATCATTTTCGGAAAAGAAAGTTTTTTTTTCGTAAAACATCCAGTGTTATTGATTTCTTCCCTCTACTACTGCTTTCCAGAATTTATCAATCTTCAGAATGAATTAATCAATTTATTGAAGCTCCCTTTAAAAAAATGCAGTTATAGCTTCAGAAGTATGACTTGTAATTTTGACGATAAAATTTCATTCTCCGAGTGTCATTGCGTAATGAAATGGAGGTTTTACTATAACTATTGAACGTTACACTTCTTCTTTGTATGTTAACTTGGCCTTTTATTTCTTCTCTTTTAATTTTCCATTATGGGGGAATACTACAGTTGCATTAATTACATAGAGCGAATATTGCATACGTTAATTTCTGAAATTTTCACTGCATTGACTGGAACAATATATATAATTTTTATTTTCTCGTATGTAAAGAATAAGGAAAGTATATAAATTGTCAAAATATCCGAACTCCAGTTTTAAAGAATCCCATTTTTTGGATCCTGAGTTAAAAAACAAATTTAGCTAATAGTTAATGGTTAGTTGTCTGAAAATTATTATTCAAACCTGCTTTGAACTAGATGGTTCAAATATGGTATATGGTCTTTACATCAAATTTTCTGATTTCTATCAATTTTGAATAAGATCTGTTTAGTTAAAATTTGTCTGACAGGTTATACTATTAAAATTTAACGCTATACTTATAAAACAAAAAGAGCTAGATGGATAATATTCGGCATGTAAATTTAGCATTTATGTGTAGATACTACCAAAGTTAGATCCAAAACAAACTATGGTTGACTTTTTGTCGGTCTTCACTTTCAGAAACATGTAAACACCGTAATTCAAAAAAAAAAAAAAAAAAAAAAAAAAAAACGGAATGACTTAAACATATCAAATTTGTCATGGTAATTTATGATCACAAGAGTAATTTTGTGTGATTTCAATCGGTTGAAAAAATTTGTCTAAAATCCAAATTCCACTTTTTGAAACCTATTAATCCATACCAGGGATTAAACATAAAAAAACTCCTCAAAGACGGCATACATCATGTTATTATTCCCTTAACTTTTCCAAAATTTATATTAACCTTATTTTTCCAAATACATCGTAAAAAAGAACCAGTGTTTAAAAATTAACTGTAAAAAAAGATGATAAAATATTAGCAGCAATAGTAAAAGAATTATTTCAGTTTCACTTCAACAATTAACACATTAAAATTTAAGCCAAAATTTAAAAAAATTTCAGGGCTGTAACATTTTTCTGCAGTTACCAAAAATTAATTTCTAATTAATTAAATTTTTAAATCAAATTATAAAATATCACTCATTAATACATGTGCGTCAAATTTTTTAGCTCAAGATCAAATTGCTTAGCCTGAAGATCATCTAAAAGCACACATTTATCTTTATTATTAATAGATATTTTTAAATTAAAAGTAAGAAATTGTTATGCACAATTTTCATGAATAAAAAATATTAATATGCTTCATTCAAAAGTTTTAAAAGTTTCCTTCAAGGTTATAAAAAGCAAAGCAAAAAAAAAAAAAAAAAAAAATCAAATAAACCGAATTACTAAAAGTAAGATATAAATGGAGGAAGAAATGAAGCTTCAGTAACTCTCAAAATTAAATTGAACGAACGAAATAAAACTCATAAAATAATTCTGATATCTAAAGCTAAAATAAGTGGTGTAGAGAACAAAACAAACTAAAAATACCCGATTCCCTTGCTTTAGGGGAGAAAGTTCCTCTCTCAAGTAGTTTCCCCTCCCGAAACAAAAGCAAACGAGCTTACGAAGAAAACCAAAGAGATCTAAACTCAAAATCGCCGCCAACTCAACACGTATCTGAGCTCTGAGCAGAGCTCGGAACAGAAAGAGCAACAAACAAATCGTGCATCTGGAGTCCCTTAATAAGATAGCGGAGAGAGAGAGAGAAAGAGAGCGAAACGAGATAGAGCCACGGTTGGTCAAACTTTGGGAAAGGCACTTAAAGGTGAAAAGAATTCTTAGGTGATGTGCAGATAAGCCGCACAAAAGGGGCTGAGGAGAAGCAATAGAGTCGGCGCCGTGCTTTTGAAAAGACACCACATCCGACTCAGACATTCAACAATAAGAGAGTTGGCGTCAGCAAGTCCCCGGGTAAAAGTATCTCTGGTTGGGAGAGCAGAGGAGGGCTTTTCTGTCAATTACGCATAGGTCGCTTTTCAAGGTGTAGGATTTATTTGAAAGGAATGGCATTTTTATAAGGATTTGGGCGGTTATTTAAGAGCCTAATGCTATAATCTTGCTTGGCAAAGGAAAAAATGTAGTTAGAGGCAAGTACTTGAGATTCCATATCTGCGAATGTATGAATTGTTAAAGAGGACTGACTTATTTAAGGGGTTATTTGTGAATTTTATTTTGGAAGTGTAATTTTCCAATGTTCATAGGGAATTTTAAATGAATTATTGTATAGCACTATGAATTTTAATTTCCTTTTAAATTCCTCAACAGATAAAAATGCAGAAAACTATTTATTAAGTACACAAACTTATTGGAGATAAAATCTTCCAAGTACAAGGGTTGTGTGAGATATTTATTTCATAAAGAGACATGAAATTCTTTTAATACACAGATTTTATACCAATAAAAAGTAATGTAAAGAGGGAAAAAAGATACCTTTATACTTTACAATATCAGAAATTATAAGAAATTTAAAAAATAACACATGGGGTTCTAGATCATTTGATAAAAACTATTGCATATTATATATTGTTAAAATATGAAGTTTTATTTATTTTCCTCTTATTTCATAAAATTAAAAGGTATAATTTAATATACCGTTTTAATTCAAAAGATTTCATTCTGTAAATGTTTAATACTGTAATGCTGAATTATTTTTCTCTAATACTTATTTCTTAAAACGTATGCGAAATTTTATGATTTTTATCTCAATTTGAAAAGAAGCGATTAAAAGGGAACAAATGAGTAGATTTCTGTGAAATAATTAAACAATTCCATAACACAATTTACATAAGTGAGGATATATTTATAGGAAACCATTCCAAAATTTGAGGTTAAAATTAATTTTACATGTTATTAAATATTATTCAAAAAGTTCAAACTATAAACTGAATTTATAAACAATCGACAACCTTTTTCGATTTTATATGATTTTCTGTGCTTTATTTTATAATTTTTCAGATTGCAAGAACATTTTTAGATGTTATCTTTTATCTTTCATTCAATTTTAAAAGTCCATTATATCTTTAGTCTAAAGAAACTACAGAAATAAGTAAACCCTATTTAGAAAATTTACTAATCATAGCATTTATTATAAAAAGTCTGAAACATGTGACCTTTAAAGAATTCATTAAATATGAATCTTAATTTTTCAATTATTATTTGGATTTTAAAATACATAGTAAAGTGAATTGTGAATATACTGAGCTTACCTGACTAGAATTAATCAAATTAAATAAATTAGTTATTTGATGGAAGCATTGTAATAAAAAATGGCAGTTTCCAATTAAAGGCATATGATTGACATGGCATTTGACTGCACTACATATTATTATTATAAGTAACAATAAGAAACAATTAATCAGATACATAATTATAGTTTGTTTTAAAATTTAAATGTATTTGCTTGCTTAAAAGCAACTAAATTAGACACTCATTTATAATTAGTTGTAAAACAGTAAATTAGTCGAATAATGATTAAAATAAAAAATTATTTCTTCATATACGAGAGTAAATACAAAAATATTATTTTATTCAAAACAAAATCATGGCTTCAAATATAGGTAAAATATGATCTTATTACCTGGTAGGGATATCAAATCAATCTTTGTAAAATTCTTTGTTAAAATCAAAATATATTTACCAACTTCTTTACTTTCAGAAAATGAATTTTTCTAATTAATTTTCTTTATTAAAATTAGATAATTTCAATCGTCTAATATAATTTTATCTTGTGCCTTAAAACTACTTAATATTCAATATATTATTACTGCTTAACTATTTTTAAAATACTGAATCAGCAAATTCTAAAAATAGAAGAAATATTGGAAAATACTTATTGGAAACTAATTACTGAAAATTATGATTAAAAATACAGATAATTTATTTACGTGTCAAAAGTTTCTTTGACGTTTCCAAATCTTCTTAAGCTGATTAAACTAGTACAGGAAATTTGAGACAAAAGTGAAAAGGTAAGATATTGAATTTCAAAATTTCAATGAATATTTACTATATATTTTTAACTTTTACTATTGTTCAAACCAAAATTCTTAAAAAGAAAAGGAAGTTTTTTAACATGAATCGATAATAAGACGGAAATAAGATTTGATGCTTTGTCAACCAATATCTACTACCCTCAATAGTAGTTTATATAGGAAATATTTTTCTCTCAAGTAATTTAATATCATTTTTTTTTGCTTGTATATATATATACAGTGAGTGCGCCAGAGAATTTTACTTATTTGAAAAAATACCCCTGTGGGGAGTTGGGTTAGTAGAGGAGTGATAGGTAGTGCTACTGGAGAGGAAAATTCCCATGTTTGTTTCTCTCTCTAGTCAGTTGCCACCATGCTCTGGTCTAGAGAGCAGTGGGCCTATGGCGTCGAAAGCTCCTTTTCTTACGGTCGCTCACTTGTTGCTACGCAAAGTGCCTTCCACGCGCGCTTTGAAATTCCTCCTGACAGACCCGTTCCTAGCAATAATTCGATTCTGTGGTTTGTTAATTCATTTCAGGAGTGTCGTTAAAGCTAGAAATGGACATCGACAAATTACCAGAACTCCGGAAAATATCGAAAGAGTGAGACAGTCAATTCTGCGTTCTTTGCGGCGTTCGGCTTGCAAACACGCAGCTGTTCAGAGAATTTCTGACACCACTCTTCGTCGAATTCTCCATCAAAACCTTCAATTTCATCCCTATAAATTGGCTGTTGTGCAAGAATTAACTGAACGTGATTTTGTTGCCAGTCAAAACGCATCTGAAATGCTGCTTGACAAAATGCCTGAAGACGCAGTCGTTTTCTTCAGTGACGAAGCTTTCTTTGAAATCTCTGGCTTATGTCGATCTATCACAGACAACAGATCATCCGAAGAACAAATTCGTGACGATATTGCCAAGATACCGATTGATATGCTGTAAAGAAGTGAAATGAATTTCAAAAATCAACTTAATCTGTGTATGCGCTATGGGGGTCGCCATTTAACCGATGTCATTTTTAAAACAGTATTTAAAAAAATTGGGATATTGTCTTCTCACAATTTAAACAATAACTGAAGTATTTTTGTTTATATATATATATATATATATGTGTGTGTGTGTGTGTGTGTGTGTGTGTGTGTGTGTGTGTGCTGGCAAATCACTTTTCAATTTCTTGATATGAAATCACAAAGAGGAAAAATCATGTTGAATGTTCGTGTTTTAGGGGTCGTACACAGATTAACAAAAAAGACAATGATTTAATAAATAAATAATAATTTGGCTATTGATTGGTTCAAATGCATTAAAAATTTCTAGAAAAAACAACTTAAAGTATCGATTACATAAATGAACGTTTGATTAAGTTAAGATTATTTAAAGGAAGGATTACATAAGTTTATTTTCAAGTTCATTGACTGTGCTATTTTTAACTTATTTTCTATATTTCATGATATAAAAGTTTAAAATATTTTTCTGGAAGCATAAATTTTAAAATTTGTATTCAAAACTAAAAATATGAAGGATATTTTATTTAATTATGATGCATTCCTGCGTCGTGTCGTCTGCACTCACGTTGTAAGCATTTGCATTCTTAACATATCCTTAGGAATTTTCTTAAATTCTTAAATTTTTGACATGATTTCATTAAAGGATGGGGCATGTTTTAATCAATGGGCACTTTTTTGTACGGGGTTAATTTGAAAATTTAAATTTTGTATTTTTTTAAAGTTTAATCTCTTGAAAATTTAAATTGACATCATAGCATTTGCACACTTTTAATCGCAACTTTGTAATTTACAGTATATGTCTATGATGGAGATTTCAAAAGTAAAAGTCGCGGTTAAGGTTTTTAAGACACCCTGTTTATATATAAACCATTGGTAATGGCATCGTCTATATATCTCGTCTGAACTATATAAATAATATGTTACAACAGCAAATACCCTAGCATTTATCAGGCAGACTCATTTGTATTCAGTTATTATTATTATTATTATAAATTTCTGGCCTGACAAATGTGTACTACTAAGTAGTGGTATGAATTATTACACTACTTACTCATGTTAAAATGCATGCCACTTGCGAGCAATCATTACAGCAAAAATAAATCGATTTTTGCTTAAAACCACTTTTTATATTGAATCTAACTCGCGATTTTCGATGTATTTCATTTCTGTTAGTAAATTGGTGACATCTGTAAGCATATAAGTACTACAAAATCAAATATACATTTTTTCTTCAAAAGAATTAAAGCCTAAATTTAATAAATGATTGTTTTTATCAAGAAATGCATATTTTTGTATGTATATACATCAAATATATGTATAAAATGCCATCTTGTTTCAATTTTTGCATTTTGGAGCTAATAATGCATAAAAATTACAAAGCAACAGATGATTAAATCTTTAACAAGTTCCATTGAAAATTTGATACGAATCTACGTTTTAGATTCTAAAATAATAAATGAAATTTCATGTACCTGAAATGCTGCACTTTTGCATTCACAAACATGTAAAAAGTACAGAAAGACAGATGGTCAACTTCTTGAAGGATTTAGTTCCAACTTTGATAATTATCAACATTATAGATGTTAAATTTGTGCACCAGATTTCATTTATCTAGCTTTTTATGTTTTGTAAGTATTGTAGAGATTCTTACTCTGAAATAGGGAGAAAAATACTTACAAAAAATATATTTCATTTAAAAATTGATAAAAATATACAAATATGAGGCAATACAAATTTGAGGATAGGAATATACAAATGTAAGCAGCATTCTTCATATGTAGACTCAATTCCAAAAATGTGCATTAACATAAGAAAATATCCCGACATTTTTTCTTTTCGAAATTCACGAGTTCGAATTTTTTTTAAATGCTTATAACATTTTTTTTCAGACTTTTTTCCTATACGAGAAAGTAGAAATTAATGATTGCAATAAAAATTCTGTTTTTTGTAGCAATAAATACAGATTACATTAAGTGGTAGTTTTAGTCTATGCTCGAATAATTACAGACTACCAACCATAAAATGAAGAAGAATTATCTGTAATTAAACACTAGAATAATGTAGAAAATGTCTGAGTAGCAGAAATATTAAGTAGATTAGATACTTAGATAAGAAGTACATAAAATTAGAGTTACGTTTAAATTATTTTGAAACATTTTATCTATTCTACATCAATAAACGAAGTGAGCAATTATCTAGATTTATTTGAATTCGAGATTTTACCTTTTTTATTCTGTAATTATCTCACATTTATTTTAATTCGTATTCATAATTAAATCATTGTATTTAATTAAATCATTTTCATAATTAAATCATAATTAGATCATAAGTAGAAGATAGCACTTATGATCTATTTATAAAAGATGAAACAATACACACAAAGCAGGGCGATTGTAGTATTTCTAATTTTATATAATTGATACACAGCTGTATATATTAAAAAATCAATTAAAACTCCGTCTAGTAATAAAGATAAATGTGTACATGCACTGGAGCACTACAGAATATTTTTTTTCTTAAATATCATTTTACCATTTTCGGTGGTGAATTAATTTGCTAATTTCCTTTAGTAAAAGATTATTTAATTTTTTAACTTCGAATCAGGAATTCAAAACCTAATAATAGATAATAGAACATTCTTTCGTTTCTCCGAAAAAATGAAACAATAAATAAAAAAAAACTACAAATAAATATACTTGTATTAAATTAAATGATAACTGCTCAACTTTTACCTACTAATGCATAATCCAAGAAGGACTACTCACTACCCAGACCACTCCAGAAGACATTCAAAAATATATAAAGGATCGGAACTAACAGCATTGATAAGAATTATGATTTAATCCTAAAATCATCACCGGCCACAGTGCAATCCCTACAATAGCAAGCAGGTTCCATTATTGTTAAGGAGAAGCCAACCTACACTCTTTCAATAGAAATAGATCGTGAAGAATCAACTACCATGATGGGAACTTCTCGTCTCTGTGTTTAGAAGTGTCCGCAGGAAAATCATATTAACCTTTAGACTGCGGCTACCCAAACTCGGAAAAGTTCCTTTGAATACGGCGTTTAGTGTTAGAAACTACAAGATGCTTTCCCCTTCTTTTAAGGATGGTTGTTGAAGATAAGCTCTTCGATTTCAACCACCCGTAGAGTTAATTGGTCATCTGTCCGTTCCGTAGTAAGCGGGTTGCCTTTTTTTGCGGTTTCGTCTCTGCCGAACTCTATAGTAGGCTTTTAATCGCAGTTTTATTTTTTTCTCACTCAAAATTATTTCATCAATTCTGTAGTAAAAAATATTGCATTAAATATTATGAAGTAAACAAATTGCAAATACGATATATGCTAAATAGTTTAGTACATTGAACAAAGAATTTTCAATTGTACTTAAAATTAAATCCATTTCTAAAGCTTTACTGAAGATGCGAATTAAACTGACATTGCTTGAACACAGCATTGTGAATTTTACTTTATTTTTATAATTTTAACTCGTCAATTTTAATAAAATGTAACGATTTGTGCATATTATATATATATAAAGATCCTAATTGTTCATATTTTTTTAAAGTATTCACATATCTTCGGGCATTACACGAATAACAATTCTCTATTGTTCTGCAAATTAAAAATATCTGCAAATGTTTTTTATAATAATATATTATTCCCATAGTAATCGAATATAATTTTTATTCCCGACATAGTTCAAACTGTTTGTAATGTAAATTACTAGTAGCGTTTTTCCATTATATTGCCGATGCTTAAAATTTAAATTAAAAACATTTTTTGCTGAGAATTTTTATTTCTGATTGCAGAGTAGTATTTTTTAAAAAAATATGTTCAGTTTTGTAGACATTCAGTAGCTTAATTATATATAAAAAAATTTTCTACACAAAATTTACTGATAAGTAAGTAATCAGCAGATTTGAGACAATCAATATAACCAACAATAAAGTAAGTCTTGAAATGAATAAGATACATAAGATATGATTCATAAATTAAAAAGTTTATAAATTAAATTAAATTATTAAGTTATATTATTTCATATTAAAAGTTTTTAACTTTATTTTTGAAGCCCTTTTTTCTGTATAACATTCTCGATTATCAGCATTCATTATTCAATACCAGTATTTTTACTAAAAAATGATTTAGATTATCTTTGAGAAATACTTAGAATTAAATATGGAATTCCTGACTTTTTAATGCAATTTTGTTTTATTTCAAAGCAAATATTTCCGGAATAATTCGAGATTTCAATTATTTTTCAGTGGACTGAAACAAAGCTATAAGATTTTAATATTTCTTTTCTGTTACTTGAACGCATGGAGAAACTATTATTTTGATAGATTTTATGAATCTCCTTCATTATTTTAAAACATTCTAACGTTTACAGAATTATGAAATATTAAATCCATCGTTTTCATAAATAATTACAAATAATGATGAAGCCATGAGTTTAATTAAACATCATAACCAAAATATATTTCTAGCAGAAATATATCGAGTTCAAGTATGAAAATTTAAAACTGAAAAAAAAAATGTAGGTATCATTTCGTCTTGGGCACCGATTACCTTCATTAGACCATAGCATGATACGAAACATCAAATAATTCTTGGTTCAAATATTTATCATTCGATTAGATGGACTCAACTATAAACATATATTAATATAAAGCTGTAAATTTTTTGAATAAAATTTTTTAGTTGTTAAGCATTGTTCTGTTTAGTGACAAAGGAAGTCTTTTTAACCTATTCTAGATTGAGATTTAAAAAAATTTATTTCATTTTTATGAGTTAAAAGAAAGAATTTTTTTATTTCCCAAAACATAATTTTTGCTGTAATTGCAATTAATAATTCATATAATTTTTAGGATTAAAGTGGCTTTAACTTTCTAAACTTTTTTTTTTTTATCAAAATATATTTTTTGACAAATATTTTTCTCTAAGGAGTGTATTCAGTTTCTTCGTTTCATTTTTATTTTGAAGGAATGAAGTAATGATTTTTAAATGAAGGAACGAAGGTAAATAACAATGTTTTCAATCAAGTACTAGTCAAAAATGAAATTATGCTATCTCATTCTGTACTCACTCCCCTAGGAAGTTTAAAAGGGAATGTCGCCAAAACACGGTCAAAAGTTTCATTGTCGCCAACAGTGATTACAATAGTGATTCCCGACCCTAAGGAGTGCGACACAATACGCAGGGAGTTTTATCAGGCAATTACGGCTCAGCTGGAAAGCTGAAGTGGGGAAAGGAAATCCAAACTCGTTCCTGGTACAGCAGTTGTACCGAGCCGTACGGAAAGGTAAAAAAAATCCTGGTACAACTGTTGTACCAGCCGTAAGCTAAAGGTTTAAAACATTTAAAAAAATAACTACAACTTTAGAGAGAAGGCGATATATCGGCCTACGAAAATACAAAACAAACATTTTTGTATTTTTATGATGTTTTTGTTAAAATAATAAATAAAAGCGAAACGCAAATATATGTATTGTTTTTGAACACATCAAAACAATTCCAGAAACTTCGCTTCTAATTTATATAAGGACAAAATTAGAAGCTGGGAAAAAAATGAAAACTACAAAATAAATAAATATAAATATAAATGCTAATATTTTTATGTTTTTTACCTAGTCAGATACCTTAAAATACCATTTTGCATTTTCAAAGAGAAAAATACTATGTTTTAGTTGCTATTTTCATCATACATAAATTTTTACCAACTACATTACAAAAAGTTTGAAGATATTTTGCATTAGGAATTTCAATTTACGACAATTTAGCATTATATCATCTACCTATTTTTTTATCTTGGAAAACAAATGAGAGCTTTTTTATTTCTTTAAGAAAAAGAATTATTGTTTACGTCTTTATTTATTAAAACACACAACAAACAAATGAATTTAAACGAAGTATAATACTTAAGATCCACGGAGATTGAATTATATTCGCCCACGTGCAAAATGGAAAGAAAAAGTATTTTATTTTTTTAAGACAGAGATTTTAAGATTTAAAAGGAAAATGTTTATTTTTTAATGCATAATTTTTTTAACTTCCAATTTTACAAACATCCTAACATAAATTTTTACCGTTGTACAGAAAGAATGGAAATGTACTATATCCTTTCTAAAATAATGCTGAAAAAGAAATAATAATCAGAAGAAACAGTCACCTTATCTGATAGAATTTTTAATAACTTTATACCATATAGATATGGAAGTTTAAAGCAGAAATTAATGCATTTAAAAATGATTCAGAGGGAAAATATCCTAACCGTGGAAGTTAAATAATATATTTGCAGATGTTACTTATCAGTATACATTTAAGGAATTCCAGACAGTTGGATAATTTACTATTACTAATAAATATATATATAGATATTTATTTATATAAATATATAGAGAGAATTTATAGATATATATATATAGATTTTATATAGTAGAACTTTTTTAATATTTATAGGAAACATTAAATTACTTATACAGTTAGATAATATTTTTGCATAGAATTTGGAACATTGAAATGAAGGCATATTAGAGCCGTTTATAAAATGCTATCCAAAACTTTAGTTAAAAAATAAATTAGAATAAGAATTATATTTTTATACAAGAGATTGTAAAAACTTAAATATGAAAATCAACCTTGTTTTATTTACTTTTTTTGAAGTTTCTTTTTTCTTATTACTTCTTACACATTTTCAGGTACATATTTAAATTTAAAATATCCATTGAATATTTTTTCTCAAATAATCCTCTTAAACTCAAACCACAATATTTATTTATTTATGTTTTTTTATAATAATTGTAATGAAATCCAAATAAATTTGCCACACCAGAAAACTTGCATGTAAGACATGAATAAAAATTTAAGTATGAAAATTGTGGTCTTATGCTCTTTGTTGAATTTCTGATTCTCTAATTCATTCCACAATAACAAATCTCCCTTTTTTGATTTTTCAAATTCATTTTTAAATATATTTCTATTTTCATGAACAATATATATTTGGATTTTAATTTCTCTTTCATGATAGTTTCCAAATGAATCCGTTTAAGCTACTTAAAATTGATATTTAAATTGCCATAAGAGTTTATTTGTTCATAAGAATTTAAATTTATATCTATATTTGTGTCCAAATAATTCTTTTAAACCCAAACAGTGATGTTTTACATAACTTATTGATATTTTTAATATTACTTTTTCATTTAATCAAAGAAATCTGTCATACGTGGTAAATCTGCATAAAAGAATCAATAAAGGTTTAAATATGAAAATTGTGGTTTTATACTCTTTTTTCCCTTTTTGATGCCCTTATTCAGCCCAAAGAAATAAAGCTTCCGTTTTGATTGCTCAAGCTAATTTTTAAATATATTTCAATAAAGGCAAATTTCAATTTCAATATTCATGAATAATATTTATGTTTATTCTTTAATTTCTGTTTCATTATAATATTCAAATGATGCGTTTAAACTGCTCTAAATTCGATATTTAAAAAGCCTTCAGTGTTTTGCTTCTCATAAGATATTTATATTTCTATTCCACGTTTGTATTCAAATTATCTTTTAAATTCTAACAACTATATATTACTTAATTTATTTTCTTCTAATGCTTTTTCCTGGAATCAAAAGAAATTTGTCATACCTGATAAATTTGCGTAAAAAGAGTACAATAAAGACTTAAATTTGAAGATCGAGAGCTTATGCCCTTTGTTTATTTTTTGATGTTCTTATTCAATCCAAAGAAATAGAGATCCTTTTTTGATTGTCTAAATTATTTTTGAAATATCTTTTAATTTTAATGAGCAATGTATATTTTATCATTTTAATTCATATATTCGAGTCATTTTTATTTCCCGTTCCGTAACTGCTCCCAAATAATCTTTCAAAAGTACTCAAAATCAGGCATTAAAATTACCTTAAGTTTTACATTAGTAGATAAAAAACATTTTATATTATTAAACTACATCAGATATAATGTCGAAAAACTGAACATATTTTGAAACAGCAAAAACAAGTCTTCATTAAATACCCTTAAGAAATTAACTAACAATATTAAATAAAGCCGTAAAAACAGCGATAATCGAAATTGAGAAGATAGACTCATACCAAGTCCCCATACGGAAGCAGAAAAAACTGGAAATAAAAAAGGCTTCTATGAAGTGAAATAAGGAAAATGGAAAAGAAATGTAGGCTAGAGTAACTGGATGTGAAAAAAATGACCTGAAAAGAAAACAAAAATTACTCCGAGAAAAATATGTAAAGGAAGAAAAGAAAATAGAGAAGAAAAAAAAAGGGCATCCCGTTCCGCGGAGTCAGTTCTCACGTACGGCAGGACTTGAATAATTGAAGTCGAACACTGGGACGGATACCGAGCCTCTTTCAAAAACCCACGTTCGGTAACTTTCGAGAAAGCACGTTCATGCTTTCTTGGCTGCTTTTTCATTCTTGGCTTCTTTTTTTTAACTCTTGGGTTGCTGGCGAGAATGGGAATTTCGGAAAGATAGATGACATTGCAAAAATCTTAGAAGATTTAAAAATGAGAAAATATTTCTTTCTTTTATTTTCTTTATTATTTTTTCTTCCTTTTTTTCTGTTTTAGGGGTAAAAAATGTGCCATTGATGCGTATTGGCCAGGTGAGACGATAGGAGAAAGATATTGAATATTTATGCGGTGAAACATCTAGGCAAAATAGAATAATGCAGCAGCGAAAATTGATATAAGATACTCTTCTAGCACCGCTCCCCATAAATATAAATATTAATCACTCAAAACTTTATTATTTACACGTAGATCATAATCAAACTCAAGGATTAAATACACTTGGAAAACAAATGCAATAGCTCTTAATTTAGATGTTTTTTTACTTCCATATTCAAAGAATACATTGGATTTTCCGGACAATATTTTTTACCCCCTATTTTTCAATTTCTGGAGTTACATGTGCTTTGGAAATCAAATCAAATATAGTTAATTTTAGAAAATAAGATTCTGAAATGTGCATAAGATTTAAGTTTTTAGCATTTCATACATAAATACTGAATCCCTAAATCATCATAGAATGACTATATAAATTCTAAAAAGGGGTAAGTAAGCTTTAAATGTGTGTTATACTGTTGCAGAGTTTCTATCAAAGTTATTAAAGTATTTTTGTCTTTAGAAACTTTAGCAAAAGTAGTGAAATGAAATTAATTTTTAAATTACAAAGATGTATTGTGCATTACTAAAGCATTTTTTTTTAAGTTGGAAGTACACACATTTTTTTTAATAAATTTTATTTACTTTTTTTATTTCTAGATCAAGTTTCAGTAATTATAAGTAATTGGTAAGAGTTCGGATAACCTTTCTTTTGAAAAACGTAAGTATACTTTAAAAATGTTTTTCTGAATTCAAGGTTATGGAAGAAATGCAGAGACATTGACTAGAAGAATTTGATTCTGCACCATAGTAAAATATAATATTTATAAAATAACACTGGAAGTTTAAAAAAAAAACAAATTGCATAGTATGAACTCAATACATGACGAAAAATGCGTAGGAGGTTATATCAATTTTTTACAAGGTTCCTCAAATATTTCATACAATAACCTTGCTTGACTCCGGAGTAAACAAGTCAATGTCCTCAGAATTCTATAAGAAGCAAAATACTCAGATTTCTTAATAAATAATGAGTATCATATGAGTAACGAGGAAAACATTGTCTTTGTCATCAAAGTGGGTATGCAGAGGGGTATATAAAAGGCCTAAGATAAATCCGTATAATTCCATAAAACAGAAATCACATGATGGTCAAACTGAGTTCTCTGAGTTTAAACGATGGAAGACATTTTGAAATGGCTGATGAATGATATTTTGAACCATCCGATGGACAATAATTTAACCTACTGATGGAAGATATTTTGAACATAAATAGGTATTTTGACATCTTTAACATTACAACATCAGCAGTACTGTTTTGAAGTTTTGAATACTTTCGTCATTTAAATTGAAAAAAAAAATTGTTCTCTTGAACTGCTTCCCTGTCACAAAATCGATGAAAAACAGTTTAAGCCTACCATTTTTTTAAAGTTTTGGTCGAGATTTAAATTTTAAATAATATATACTCCTTTCGTGGGACACCTTGTAGTTTGCTTTTCACATATAAATAATAAATGCAGAACGAATTAATGTGTTATTAATTCGTGTTAGTGAAGTAATTATTGTCCATGAAATCTTAAATATAATTATGTGAGACACGTACATATACCCATATTTTACCATTCTAAAAGGCTTTTCGGTAATCCTTTCTATTTAAAAAAGATTTAAACATCAATGTCCTTGCATCGTTTCTACATGAAAACAGATGACTTTTAAAATAATTCATGTTTATAAAATTCCCAGTCTGGTAAAATAAAAATAAAAAACTTCTTCGTATTCCAATTGAAAAGTTGGCTAACAAAAAGATACATTATTCATATCAATTTAAAAATGCATTAGCAATTTAATTGAAGTCAAATATCTGGACAATTATATATTTGCATCTCCAATAAAGAAAATTTATTAGCGAATTTGGATTATGAATTAAATGATTAATCTATGTTTCGGTAATTGGAAAAATAATTTATTTTAAATTAGAAAGGAGTTTAGTACTTAAAGTAACATATGCATCGATTACTCAGTGGTATTTTGCCTGTGAGATATGTAATTTTAAAATACTGTATAAATGACCTTAGATATTTCAAACTTTTTTTCATTGACTTGTTAGAAGCATGACATTATATTGTGTTCGAAGATTGTGTGAAAAAGTATGTAATATGTTTTTCTTTTCCTGTTGATTTGATAGAAAATACTTGTTGCGTCTTTATTATGAATACGTTACTGATAAAGTCTGATGAAATTAAAGTCTTATATCTGTTAATGAGGAATTATTAATCAGTTTATGAATTATCAGTTAAGACAGAATGAGCGGACTGCCGTAGATATTAGTAAGATAATTGTGAATTAACAAAACTTATTTAATTACTTCACATAACCTATATTCGCCAGGAAGTATATCCTGGTATTATCAATATAGCCATTAATTCTCATTATCACTTATACCAAGAGCCGACGTTCTGCCATAGGGGTAGTGATCTCCAGCATGATATGAGCTTCCCGGGTTCGAGCCCCTGTTTGGGCATGATTGTTCCCCTTTTGTATTTCCTCTGTCAGATACGTGAATGCCTCCCTCCCGTATAAAGCGGCTGTATTAGCGAATATGACGCATGAAATACCTAAATCGTACTCTTTGTCTTGAAACAAACAAAACGGTTTAAATCGCTGACAGCTTTCTGTCAGTGGGCTTGTAAAGTGCCATAAGTCACAACAACTAGTACCAGGAAAGAATTTCTCTAAAAATATCTAGACAAAAAAAAACTTCTAGGCATTTTTATAGCAACTTTTTATTATCTTTCCCTATAAAATTAATAGATGAATTTTTAACTTGCTTTTCACAAAACAGCTATATAAAGCAAATACATTTTCATGCTTTTTATGTTTAAATATAATTTTCAATCTTATAACTCAAAAGCAATGTATTCAAAGACACGTAAAAGCTCCTTTAATTTTTTTTTTAAATTGTTGAAACAGCATTCTCCAAAACTTCAGGTAGTAGATATCAGCAGTTCCAAAGACATCCTGTAAAACGGCTAATATTTTCACAATTTTTAATCTCCTTGACGGGGGTAGGAATATTGAACATTAAAAATGGGATAAATACCACTAAACACAAAAAACACAGTAGTATTTTGAATATTACTTCAAAATAATATTAAGTTATTAATGTACCATCATTATTTTTGAAATAATATGCAGGGAAAATATGGAAAAGTCAGTAGATTATTTAGACAAATTCAACTAAAGTAGAATTCGAACAAATTGTTTTTTTTGTGTGTGTGTGTGGTGAGGTGGTGGTAGAATATATGGATTGGAACTTATTAAGAATTCGCTACTTTAAAAACATTCTTGATTTATAGTATTATTTTAAAAAATTGTAAATTGTTCATATCTCTTATTTATTGACATATGAATGAATTTAGATTTAAGGTAAGATAAAAACAAAGTGTGGAAAAATATGTTAAACTAATGCATTTACTAATCAATCAAATAGATAAATATTTCATAAAATGCTATCTTTAAAATAAATAAGAAATTTAAGAATGTTTTAATCCTATCATTTTACAAACGCTGTTACTTTACGTTGGAAAAATTTTTACTTCCGCAAATAGGAGCTTTATCACAAAATTTTTATTGATGAATTTTTATTTGATGACGATTTATACTTTTTCCTTTATATTTTTTTTTCATTTGCTAACGATTTATACTTTTTATTTGCATACTTAATTCTACATGTTACTTGTACAATTATAATTATATTATTATTATCATATCATAATCATTATTATTATATTAATGTTACAGTTATTGTACATACCACTTATACTTTTGTATACTCCAATATACAAAGGTTAATTTTATGTTTTATAACCAAAAAAAGCTAAATATTTAATAATATAATGCGATATAGGGACAGTCTTTACTGTTTGGCTGCAAAATATTTATCATCAAATCTTCAAATTAAAATTTTATATATAATATATTTAACAGCCTTTTTTTTCTGTGATAAAACTACATCATTTTCGAGTCAATATCCATCAAAATCATCTTTCACGCCTGAACAGTAGTTTCTGGAGCAACAAATCATCAGAATCATATTGGCTCAGAATCCTAAACACTTCTGCGCACGTACGGTGTGATTAATTTTTCAGAAGGCGAGCTCTGTGTCAGATCTATTTTTTACTTCTGATTAATGAAAGAAGGCATCGTGTCTTCTGAATACTGAGCAGAGGGAAAGGAAAAAAAATGAGTTATTGTGATGGGATGGATTCTGATGTATATAGTTTCGGGAGACTAAATCTTGATGCAAAATCAAAATTCCATACTTAATGCTTTTACTTTGTATTAATGTATATGTAAAATACTTCTGATTTTAGAATGTGTACATAAAAAAATTCCGACATTACGCTTAGAAAAATTTATATAAATTGCTCTTGAGGCAAAAGATCAAATAAAGCTTAGATTTTACTGCAGTGGGAAAAAAGCAAATAATTTTTTAATTAATGATATGTTTTCAAGAAGCCAGATTGAAAAATTTCGGGAAGATTATTTTTAACCAGTAACTAGAGATGAATTTTCTCACCCAGAGACATCGAGTCGAATGATTCCATTGCTATTTTTATTTTTTACAGAATACAATCTTTTCCAACACAAATAAATGTTATATTAATACTGTTTTCGTTTCTTTTTAACATAACATATTCTAGAAAGCATGAAGTTACCAACAATATTAATATAAAAGATATTAAATGTCATAATTATTAAATGTTGGAAAGATGTTATAAGGAAAACCTAAGCAGTATTTTAATGAGCTCCCAATTCATTTAGATATTACAAAACCACACGAATTTTAATAAAGGTTAGAATTTAACAAACAAAAATGTAGAATGTAATTTTTAAAAATAAATATTTCTATTGTTGCATTATTCGCACTAAAAGCAGGTACAGAGACATGCAGTCAACGACTCCATAAATAACAAAAACACCAAAAAACTTTGAAAAAGAATAACTCGATTAAATGCATATTTTCATACTTTCTCTCTTGTCTACACACTGCTGAAAGAACAACTTGAATTAACTGAGGGGATAAGAGTATCCAAAAACAAAATACCAAGTAATAATCAGAGATAATGAAGCACGCTGAGTAATTTTGACTCCCGTTTCCTGTTATGGGTAAATGTAATGTTATGAATCGAAATTTCTATTCAATGGAAGCCTTTATTAGGAATGCCAAATTTCACATTCACGTTGAATATATAACTTCTTTTATTAATTTATATTTTTATTGTATGTGAAAAAATGTTGCTTAAAATAAACTAATGAACATAATGGAAAATATTTTGATTTCATTTAATTGAAAAGCTCTTAAACAACAAACTATTTAACCTTCATTTTTTTCATAAACTGTGGCATTTATCACGTTTCACTGAACCTTTAAACACTAAAAATAATATATTTTTCATAGAATTTATTAAAGATAAAATTTCACGTAATATGATAAGCATACAATTTATCATATGATTTCAGCTTACTAAAAGTTCTATACTTCTTGTATGCAGCCGAACAGCCCGCCGCCACTGAACTTAGCAGCATCGATAGGATAAAAATTTTATACTGCGCTATTTATAGATATTTGATATTTAGAACTAAATTAATTGGAAGAACAAATTTATCAAACAAGTATTAATCTGCCATTTATTAAGTTTACTAACAATTTTAGCACTGAAACAAGCCTATTACACATTGCGTAATGTATTGCCAAACCATCATTGTAAAAAATTATGTAAATATAATGAAAGATTGCCGTAATTTAGACAATTATAAACTTTTACTGTCAAATAAACTATTAAATCTTATGTATAATACTTCGGATGTTTTCTATCAATATTAATTTCTATATCTATACAATCCCTGTCTAATCAATCTCCGTTATTTTATATTTATAAAATAAATTATATATATTCAGTGAAATATAGACAAATTTATTTTGTCTAGTGTACAAATTTTAAATATCAATTACAAGTAGTCCTTTATTTTTTTTTCTTTTAAAATTATTGTTGAATAGTTTATTTTTTCTGCTTATTTTAGATATACATATAAATAAATTTCTAACAAATTGTAAAATTAAAATTTTATGTCTACATTCACTTTCAAACTTCGCTAATTTGCCAAAAGTTAAACATTTTTTTGTATTAGTACTAATTGAAATAATATAGGTTGAAAAAATATTGAATCATAAGTAAAAATACTATACTCAAATAATTTAAATTAAATTCCCATCCAAAAAGATTTTCAGAAAAACATATTCAAATTTTAGGAATTATATATATCTTATTTTCAATTTAAGGCAAATACACACACACGAAGAAAGAAATTATTTTTATTTAGTTTTTTTTAAATATTTATTCTATTTTATTGAAAGTAAATTTCCAAAATTTTTAAAAAATTGTAATGCAAATAGATGAAAGATGTCTTATTATTATAAATATATCTGTTACATTCAAGCTATATTAATTTCTCTTATATATTTCCAGAAGTTTTCCCCAATTGTCGAACAAAAAGTCAATTATTTTATAAATTTATATTTCTTTTTTATTCTATTCAGTCTTATATTAATGAATTGATAAATTTAAATTTCTCTATTATTCCCATTTCAAAAAATAAATTAAATCTGTTGAGTGCACCTGATTTCATTTAATAAAATAAATCTTGAAGAAGCATAGAATTGGCAGATTTTAAAATCTTGAAATAACTCATCAATACACCGTTTCGCTACCTTATTTTTGTATTACAAATCCATTAGCACTTTATTCATATTCAGTATTTCCATTAAAAGTATAATTCAAATAAGGCAAAGTTATTAGTGACATATCAGAAATAGTAGATTTTCAAGAAATCGGGATTATAACTCTTAGTACTGTATTGACTAAAGCATTTTTAATAGATCAAACATTGGACTCCGTTTTTTTATTTAAAAGAGGATAATTGTAATGATCATATGAAAATACTTCATAGTGACATAGTTTGGATAGGGATAAATTATATTTGATTCAAGTTACCTCCACGTTGTATGGGGTTTTAAAATTTTTAATAAAAAATTTATTAAAAAGGATTTTTTATGACACCTATTAATTAAATACCGTCAATTCCATGCTAAAATGAGTAGTGAGAAATTGTAATCGCATTCTCCCTTTTAAGTAGCTGATGAAAAAAGAAATATTTTGTAAGCTTTGATTTAAAATTATATAAAAGTTCTCTTACAAAAGGGTTATTTATTTATTTTGTCTTTGCGTTAGGTTGTAAAATGCACTTTTAAATATTTTTGCTAATCTTAATATTTTTCTATAAATCAATAAAAATGACTAAAAATTCCTTCCCCAAATTTCTAGGCATATTGCATCACGTATTTCCATCTTTTTTCAATCCTGCTGCCTTTTAATTTCCCTTCCTTCTTCCTGATTTAATGGATATCTACAAATTATTTTACACTTGTTAACCTGAAATGGGGAGGTCAAATTTTAGGACTTAACTGGGAAGTGCAGTCTCCAAGACAGCCTTTTCTTAACACTGAAGTTAAACTTTCTAATGTCTCCAAGACAGCCTTTTCCTAACACTGAAGTTAAACTTTCTAATGAATATATCTGCCTGGAAATCAGCCAATATATTCTGCAGATATTTTTACATATAAATATATTTTAGAATTTTTAAAAAAAATATTATATTTGAAAAAAGAAATGCTCTGGAAGATGCATTTTCTGCTCAAATTACATGTTACATCAAAAAGTATTCTTGAAAAAAAATACTACTTTTTTCTTTTAAATCATATTTATGTGTCTAATGTCCAAAGATATATAGAAAACAATATAATGGGAAAATCAACAATCATATAAAGAATTTAAAAAAATACAAAGGGTAAAATTGTCTCTTTTTTTTTTATCGGCCAGCGTGATCATAGCACGATTTTGTAGGACATTTTAAACGTACAGATTAAGAACTAGTATAAAACTCAACCTATAAATTCTATATATATTTATCTTGTTATATTAATATATTTTATTAATTTTTCAGAATGCATTATCACTAGAAAAATTATATTTGAACACGTATATCAGAATCAGACAAATGCGAACTTTCATCGAAAAACTCTTCTGTATAATTGTCCTTATCAGCAAAATCATTTTCTGCTTCATTTAAAAGTGTAGGGAATACTGCTGCATAATAGGATCAGTAATTTAGATGATACTTCGAATCCTAAGCTTTGCTAAACCTCGTTTATTACTGGGACACTAACGGAAAGGTACGGTCGTAGAGACCGCGCTTAAATAAATAATTGAATTATTTTAAAAAGCATCCTCTGAAAACGGTGAAAAAAATTAACGAGTGTTGAAGGTCACAAAACAGAAAGCTACAGGATCAATCATTTCAATTGAACTAAAAATAGATTCGGGATAACCGAAAGTGTATCGTTATCGGTCTCACAAACTGCAAGTCCCCATTTAAACTAACTCATTAAAAGTTGCAGATCTAAAAAAGGATAAAATAATTTTTATTCGAAAGCAGGAAAAAGTAGAAAATATTACTTTTTATTTGATGAAATGGGCTGTGTACCAAAGCTTCCAATGGAAATAAGAAAGCTGATTTACTAGAAAATATATTACGGCTCGAGATAACAATTAGCATTAAAAAATATACCTCTCTTCTAGCATGATAATAAAATGGTTGTTTCTGACAATTTCATAAGTTTATGAAAGGAAATTCAAAACTCTCCTTAGGAATACTAGACGCAATATCATTAAAGCAAGTAGCATTACGTAGTAACAATAATGAGGAGGAAAAAAAAAACGTGAAGACCGATTAATACACAGCTTGTTGCCTCTCAAATTTGAAATCTCAATAAGTTAAAGTTTAGAACTGTCATTCAACTGAAAAGAATCCTATTTTACATGGCCGAAAGCAAACTGAAGTTACAGCAAAAGAGAAACTCTAGTGACTCTCACTTATACTATAAATGTAATGGCTAATAGTGTATCATCGATGTTTGTGCTTCCAGGATCCTATACATGGATGCGTTTGTGTAAACTGTCCCAACCAAATTCATTCAAACTAGAAATTCTGCAGGTTGGGTGGCTAAAAGAAAAATGTATGTAATTCACGAATTATTTCATAAAACTATTGTACCCTAAAAATCAACAAACTTTCCTTTCGTTGCTTGATATTCAATTATAAACAATATAGTTTTAAGTAAAGTCAAAAACAATTATACAAACATTGCAGTTTTAAATAGAGACAAGAGTAATCATATAATCATTTTAATCTTTCATCGCTTTTAGGTCTTTCACGTCGAAGTTTATGGTCATATCACACACTATTCAAAAAGAGCTGATCTAATCTGTACGAACAAAAATTAAGGCAAACCCATGACTATTTACAACAGTCAAATCATAGTGAAAGATTGTTTGAAACTGATTATAAATAATGTAAACAACATGAGTGGATTAAAAGAAAGTGGTATGTGTTTTATGATTGTTGAAATTTTTCATGATATCTGCTTTGAGCTAACCTATATCATAAATCATTCAAATCCATTATCCTAAAGAAGAGCTTTTATCGCAAATTTTACTTGGATTGGCTTTGGATCTCGAGACCTGAACCTTTACAATCAGTTCCAGTATTGAATATAGGCATTATTGCCAACATAAATGAAATCACATGTGAAGTGGCTACTGAATCAAAGGTAGGGCGTCCGAACAAAATTTCTGACAGAAATATATCAGTGAAACCACGTTACAACAATATTTTAGGGACCAAATAAATATATCGTTGTAGAGAGGCATATTGTTATATCGAGGGCCCACATATTTTGAGCATTTAATAATAGTTTTTTTTTATTATTATTGGTTTAAGGTGCACAACATACTACTTTTAAGTCTATATTTAGAAGAAATTAATTTGTAAAATACTAATAATACTTTTAATACTAAATACTAAAAAAATAAATAAATAAGATAAACTCAGAAAATAAGCACAGAAATATTCACATACCTGAAAACACTTTTTATTGAAAATAATCCAGTATTTTTGTTTGTTTATTCATTTTTTTAACTGTTAAGTTCACCAATACTGTATGCATTGAGTCTAGTGCACGAAAATGTTCTTCATTTGTCGACGGAAGGCTTGAAAAAAATGTCCGCAGGAAATTCACAGATTGAAGAGCTTCCTGGGATGACAATAAGAACTGCGATGGGCCTGTATTATCATCATCGTCAATATCATCATCATCTTCATAATAAGTTGTCGATTATGAAACTTGCTTGACCGGTTTTTGAGGGTAGAAACGGAAAATTGCTGGCGACATTTCACCGTGTGATAAGGCCTTTAGGGAACAATATCGCGTGAAAGAAAGAAAAGTTTAAACCAAATGTTTAGCGTAGAACTCAAAATCGTTAAAGACTATAAAACAACCTTTGAACTCACTTTTCAGACGTCACTTAACAACACCCCGCCTCCATCTACCCCTGTTCCTCTAACAAAGGGCACTTGTTCTTTGACAAGGTGACCAGACAGGTCCAGATGTCCTTAAACCTTATCAGAATTCCAAAGCTTACTGGGAAATGAGACTAGGCATACATTTACACTTCACCCCCCCCCTCACCAACTCCAATTCCCAAAAGGGTGGTCTTCATCTGTTTTGAAATCTGAACAATAGCTATTTATTCAGGGATAAGTTGAATATCCACAATGAGTCTTAATAGACGGAAAAAATAACAAAAGAAAACGAAAAAAAAACATTTGAAAATCAAAATATTATTATAAAGGGAGAAAATAATACTGAAATTTAGATTGAAAAAATCGTTTTACAGAGGTTTATTGTTCTAGAGAATATCGCAATATTGAGGGGAGATTAACATTAGTTTATATGCAAAATCACCGGGACCACAAAACATTATTGTAGTAGAGGGAGTTATTGTTGTATCGGGTATCGTTGTAGCGAGAGTTTACTGTATATATATATCAAAACATAAAGGTCTTTCAAAGACTATATCTTTCTTTAACCTTGTGAAAAATCTGAAAGAATAAAAAAAATCCCACTATCCTAAATAGACCTGTCCTAGAAAATACCATTAGAAAAGAATATGACAGATAATTAAAACGAAGCGAAAAAGAGAAGAGAAAGGAAAGGAAATGGCTCAAGAAAAATACAGAATAAAATATTATTTGTATTCAAATACAGATTCTGGAATAAAAAAGTGATTTAACCTCGCTCTTGGAGGTACATATGCCAAACCTGATGACGATGAATATATCTAATATTTAACTTGCAAATACGTTTGAGATAACTATCCTTCATTTGTTGGCTTTAATTGCAGTTCTGCTTTTTACATTATTTTATAAATGCTATTGTATTATTAAAATATTTTATATTATTTTGTATAAGGCGCATTATGATATCACTCATTATCCTTTTGCCAATTAATAATAATTAATTAATATCTTTTTATTTCAAATGAAAAAATGTCAATGAAAAAATATTTTTAATACGGTTGTTATTAATAATGGTGGACAACTTTCACTTGGGGCAATGTGAGCTGTAATGTCTAATTAGTTCATTAAAAAAATATTATTCGAAACATTAAAAGTGTTGAATATTTTCTTTTTGTGCATATTAGGAATTAATAATTAGGTTATAAAAATGTTTATTATCTAGAAATTTTATATCATTATCGTTATTTAATATCGTTAAAAATAAAGATAACTTTCCGAATATTCTATAATGTTCTTGTTCCCTAGTATAATATTCAACATTTTTCTGTTCAATTAAAATTCCAATGTAAAAAATCTTTCTCAATTTTCTTGCTACAAATAGAAATAAATTTATATAAATGCAGAATTGATTTCGCAGAAAATTTTCGTTACCTATCATGTCGAATTTTAAAATTCTTTCTACTAAGATTTTAATAAAACTATTAAATCACGGTGCCTTTGCAAAATCAAAATTCTTATATGCATTTTCTTCCGCTAATAAATGAAGCATGTTTGACTAAAATTGACAGCTTTGAAAATAATAAAATTATGAAATAAAAATACGTATTTTGACATTATTACTTTTATTTCGTACTTAAATTTTTTAGTTATTAATTTCATGAAGGGTATCATTTTGACTGGCTTCAAAATCTTGGTTCATGAAAACAATTTTTTTTCCCAATAGTGTATTGCAAACTTTTTTCATTCCTTGAAATATTCTAGTAAATGAAAAAAAGAAATGCGTTATCTTCAGAAGATTATATTTATTTATTATTTTAATAATCAAACTTCATTACCTGTAAAATTATATGATAATAAATAGATGCAGATTGTCTATAATTAGTATATTTTCACTTAGAGTAATGAATTGTAATGAAATAATATTATTTAATTTCATCGTAGCTTTAAAATTATTAAAGTCATTATATTTGAAATTTCAATATAAAAATTCAAACAGAGTGTTGCTTTTTAATAACCTTTAACCAATATATCTTAGGATAATTTAACGAGTAAAAAATATCAAGTTATAAGAATCAAATAATATAGTATGGTGCTGTAAATCAGTATTGATTTCCCTGTATTATAAACTGATTCTAAGGAAAATGTTTTCAACCACTTAGAATTTCTCATTCTGGTCCTCCAGATATGTTTGGTCACTTAGGCACATATTTCTGTATTTTGTGCTTTGCATTAAAATAACTTTTATTTCATTTAAAAGAATAATATAAATTATTCTTTTTTATTGATTACTAGATCTTACCCGGCATGTTACTACAGCCGATAAAAAGAATTATATTACGTGCAATCAATCAATAATTTGGCAATGTTTTATAGAAATAGGATGAACAGTAAGACAGTACATAAAATACGAACCAACAAATGTTCATTTTCATGTATATATTAATATATATATTATATATTATATATATATATATATATTAACTTCCTGAAAATGAAAAAAAAGTAATCAATGATTCCAATATTTTTATGGAAACTTTTAACTTAGCCTGTAGTTATATTTATTTCATTATGAAATCATTTTCATTAATTTCAGTAGAGTAGTATTTGAAACCTGAGCTTTTAAATTTCCCCATCTCTTAAACAACTTATAATTTGAAATGTTTTCGTGCGACTGGTGGTCGGTCTATTTGTTATGGTGAGCAACAAAAAAAAGCGAATGTTTTCGAAAGAGTTCTGTAAAAAGCTTGATTCCACTTTTTAACAAAAAGTTGGTGCTTAGATATTCCATATTCTTATTTACTCATCTTTACAATATTACATTTGTTTACTTTTGCTTTCAAATCATAATTGTTGCACTACCTATACAGAGTATATTTGGACACATAGTTAAAAACTCGTTTTTATTTACATTTTTTAATTTTAACTAGATGAATTTGTTAAAATTTGAGACAAACTTTATCTTGTTGAGTATAAAGACTATCACATTTGCTGTATTTTTATGTTGAAGTGATCAACAAAATACTTGCATAGTAGTAATTCTTTGGTTCAGAAACATTTTTGTCGCAGTTAAAACAATAATGAAATAAGAAAAGTAATTTTAAATGTATTTGCATTAAGATTAATCATTCGTTTCATACATTATATGCATAAAACAGGGTGCATTCGATTGTTGTCAAACTTTAATCTTACTATTTTAATTTAATATTTTAAAGCTTATTAGTTATAAATTGTTGCATGTTATGCATAATTGAGGTTTTCTTATGTATACCGTAAATTTCTGGTATGAATAATTTAAAAAAAAGTCTCTATTATTTTATAAATATTTTCATATATTAAAAATATATATAATAAATTCTAAATATTGAATAAATATTTAAAAATATTACAATTATATACAAAATAATATTTAATAAATAAGTACTAAACATTTAATATACTAAAAAATAATTTCAAATAATTTTCTTAAGATTTATAGAAAATAATTTTGAAGTTTAGGAAACATAAAACATCAGAAAACATTCAGAGAATTCATTCGGAATTATGAATGATCATTATGCTTATCCTTCCTATATCTTCTAAGGATAAGAAATATAAAAGGAAACGCAATAAATTATCTTTCCTTGAAATTCACCGGAACCTTTAGATAATGGAAACTCATTGTTATAGTAAAAGTTGGCATTAAATATCATTTCTAAGGTACTAGTACAAAACTAATGGGTATATGCTTAATGATTCCTGGCAGGAATTGTTACTGTGGAAAAAGGTTTACAGTTAAAAATCTATATATTACCAAAACTATGTTTTAGGACACAGTTTGGAATTATATACAATCTATTCCCCTGTAAAATGCTTGATAATAACAATTTATTTAAAAAAAGCTTCTAAAATATTATACATTAACATACTATAATGGTACTGTATTTCAATGCATTGTACTTATAGGAGTAAATTAGAAAGACCAAAACGAATGGCAGTTAAATGCTGCATCTTGATTACTTATAAAGCTCTGGAAAAATATTAAATAGTTGTGATTTTTCAGTCTCAAAAAGATAGTTTTGTTTTAAGATATTTATCCCACACATTTTGATAAATAAAACATTTAAAAACCTCAATTTATTGCAATGTAATTAATTATTCTCGTTATTTTACTTTAGTACATTAACATTAACATGAAAATGTATTATAAATGTAACTCTTATCATTCATAATATTTCTAAAAATAACTGTCCATTTTTCTTTTTGGAATTAATTTTCAATATAATCTTTTTAAAGCTTCGAGTATGTTTACTATTACATTCTGAAATATCAGAACTGCCTTTTTTACAGATCAAAATGCCCATGTTTAACTTATATTTTCAGTAACTGAAGTCAACTTTATTCAGGTATAAATTAAGCTCTGTTTCATTAAATGTAGAAAAAAATTAGATATGATGATTCGCAAATGTTTCAGTTAAGTTTAAAGTACTTTATTTACAAAAAAAATTATTATTAGAAGTTTAAAACCAAGAATTAATCTAAAACAATGAAATTAAAGTTATTTTCTATGCGGATGAAAGTAAAACTCACTAATAATAATTTTTTATGTTGATGACTGAATTTTAATTTCAAAATAATTATGAAAAAAACTACTTTATGATATTTTGCTCATAATTTACTTAGACGCTTTTATTAAGTTAGAAATTTGAAAAACCTTGCAATCCCTTTGAAGAAACCATTTATTAATTAAAGACACTTGAGAAGCTCTAATTATGAAGCTGAGCTCGTTTAAGCTCAGTCTATAAATAATTTTATACGTCATTAATTTAAAGTTGCAGTCTATAGATTATACTTTTAGTATTTCGAGCAAGTGCTTTTAAGCGTTATTTCTTTTTACTCAAGAACTTTTGCAGTTTGTCTAGGAACAATTGAATATATTTTGTAAGTGTTAATTTATTAATGAAGAAAAGTATAATACGTTATAAAATGTGTAGCGTTATTTAAATTTCAGGCAATATTTTACAGTAAATTGATTATGGATTCAATAGAATGATATGCTTGATTGTTTAGCTCTATTATTTATATAATGCTTTATTTTTCTATGAAAAATCATAAAAATATTAGACATTTGTGCTTTATAAAATTATGTAATTTTGGAATGAAGTGAATTTTATGTATGTCGCCAGAAATATGCGTAGCATAATAAATATTCGTGCATGTGAGTGGGTATTATCAGATGAATTCATATGTGTTCAAGCTAAATTAGTAAAATGTATTAATTCTTAAATAATCTAACACAATGATAACATAAAACTATGCTTTTACACAGAGAAATATCAAGGTGAAGAGTTAAAAAATAATATAACTGGTAATGACATTGCTTGATTTCAATATATTTAAGCCTAGACAGGCCATTTATGAAAATTAAAAGCTTGAATCTAATAGAGCTTCTGGTATACTGATTTTAAAAACAACAAATAATAATTAATTTGAAATACTATTAACACTGGTACTATAAAATTATTAACACTAAAAAAATCGTTAAGAATTAACAATTACCTATAAACAGTTTAATCAACTGAGTAATTATTTACGAATTAAATAAAATGAAAAAACTGCAAAAGTATCTTTTGGTCAAGAGGAGAGAATGTAAGAATTCGAATCAAGGCAAAGATTTGAAACAAATAAATAAATAATATAACTGGCAATGGCACCGTTTGATTTAAGTATATTGAAGTCTAGACACACCATTTATGAAAATCAAAGGCTGGAATTCAGCTTCTGTAATAATGATTTTAAAAACTTAAAAAAAAACCCAATTGATTAGAAATACTAAAGAAAATGATATTATAAAATTATAAACACTAAAAAAATCTTAAGAGGTAATAATTAGCTATAAACAGTTCAATCAACTCAGTAATTATGAACGAATTAACATAAAACGAAAAGACTTCAAAAGTATCTCTTGGTCAAGAAGAGAAAATATAGGAATTCGAACTAAGGCTAAGATTTCGAACATTTAGGGAAATTAATAGCTTTCAAACTTAGACATCAATTTTAATTTACTTGAAAAATTAAATAAAAGCTCATCCAAGGGTATAAAATTACACGGGTAATTTCTCTTGAGTGTTTATTTTTAACTTTGATATTGATGGATGGTCTCTTATAAGCAAATTATTTGACGGATAACATATCACTATTTAGCTCGCTCTTTTTTCTGATAAAACAGAAAAGATACAAACAGAGACGTACCATTAGTCGGGTAATGCAGAAACTTTTATTGAAGGAAGTAAGAATATCCGATTCCATTCTTTTAAAAGCTTTTAAATTCTTCCATAGTTAGGAAAGGCATTATTCAAAAAACTTTCCACTTACTTTACGCTTTTGAGTTTGAAAGTAGAGCCTAATTCAAAATGACGGGTCTCAGAGATTGAATTAAGAAACTCCCGCCAATAATGTCACTCGCCTCTTCTTCGAATAATTTTTTAAAACATTAAAACTGTACGTGTATCACTTAGAAGCAGCCTTTGGATATAGAATTTTACTTCAAGATTCTAGAAGAACCTTTTAAATGTTTATCATTTTCACATAAAGAAAGCTATAGTGTTTTTCATTTGGAAAAAAAAATCGTCTGGAATGCTTTAGGGAAAAATGTAAAAATATTTCAAATGCATTTTAATACAAAATTGCTTTGTGAGAACAGCGTCTATGATAAAGCAAGAAAAGTTTAAAAGAAGTGCAATTAACGAATTGTTACATTTTTTGAAAAGGTGATAAAAGCTTTCAGAATAGCAACTTTATTTTTTCCCCTTTCGTAAAAATTAAATAAAAAGGAGACTAAAAAATGTTTGTAAAAAATTGCAAAAAGAAATGCAACTGATATGAAAGAATAAAAAGTTTTGAAAAAAAAAATATGTGCAAATGCTTTTTTTAAATGCTTTTTTATCTTTTTCTTTCTTTCTTATTTTTTTATTTTTTTGTATTTCAAAAAAATCGCAAAATATCATAAAAATTAACAGGTGTATGGTTATGCCTCATGGAATAAAAACCTTTTATTCTACTTTATCTTAAACTAAATCTTCATTTTTTAATCAAATATTTAAGTGAAGCTAATGGTGCCGTATTTCAAAATCTGATTAAATATCTGCTTGCAAAAAATTGTTGTAATAATATCGTAATCGAATGAGTTTCTATTGTGAAGAAAATGATTAGACGCAAGAAATATTTTTAATTGTTAATTTAAAAAGAGTTACATTGCACTTTTTTTTCCCTCTCATTCAAAATCAATAAAAAAAAAGAAAACATGATTCTCTTTCGTTTTTCTACTACTTTCATACCATATAAACGTTTTATCTTAGGAATGTAAGATATTATTGACATATATATTTTGCCATTTTAATAAATAAGTATTCATATTATTATAACGTATCATGTATCTTTTTTTTACACAAACTACATTCTCAGAATTTTATATTCACTTTTAACAGTAGAAATTACATGTATTTAACATTTAAATTTTTAACAATATTTACTAGAAACAGGTTTAAGTAATGCTTTTATTTTAAAAAGGAATTTTAAAGGGAATAGGTACCCAAATTTTTTCCCATAATTTCCAACATTTTTTTAAATATGTGATAGAGAGACATTAACTGGGCAGAAGCTTAAATTTCTTAAATATTTTTACCATTCAAAAATTACAAATTTAAATATTTAAACATTTTAAAAAATACTAACCATTTTTTTATAAATGCTTCTTCTTGTACCATTTTAAAATTTTTTTCATTATTTAACAGAATTAGAAATTGGATTATAGATATATATATATACTCCTGAGAAAACAAATTTTGTCAAAGTTTTTGGAAAATCTGATATATTTTCACTTTGAGCTATTACATAAAAAAATCTTATATAAACATAAATTTTATAAATCCCTCCCTGGTTCTATTAAGCATGCATATAAGAGTGAGTAGAAAAAATTCCATGCAATTGCAATAAAATATGATTGACTTTCTAACTGTTGTAGCAGACAGAACTTGGTAAACAAGAAAATTGGTATGAATAGCTAGAAATTTGTCAACACTGTAAAATTACAATAATAATAGCTGATATCAAACTGTTTTCTTTTATCAGAGAAATAATGTGGCATTTGTAAGCCTTAATATATCAGTTTTATTTATATACATTATTATAATATTTATTAATGATTATAATCATATATGGAAACTATTAGAAAGAAATAGAATTTATTTTCTTCAAAATATTTATCAAATGATCTGCCGTTCTGTTTATCAGATATCTATGAATAGGCATCAAAAATTCTAGTCCATGTGATTGATATTCAATGAAATTAGTCAGTTTGAGGATGATTATAATAACCAGTGAGAAATTCAATAAAAAAGAAAAGTGAGAATAGTAAAATTGTAAACAAAAGTTTAACCATTTTAGTATCAAACGGCTGTTCTGCTTCTAAAATCAAATAAAAAAATATTCGGCTTCTCTACTTGCAGATGAAAAGTGTTTGATGTAAACACTGGAAACTAGCCTGTCACCTGTTATAGTATTACCCAAAATAATTCCTCATTAAATACTTGTTCTATTGTTTTCGAATTTTCCAGATTAATAAGTTAAAGATTCAAAGGTCTTTTTCACTCAAAATTGGAAAATCGATATTTTTTCGGATTTTCCGATAGTCCCAGGGTACCGAGTCCCAGTAAGATATTAAAAATGCCTTTTTAATTCAATTCTTAAAAATAGGAAGCTGTATAACTATTTCTGTTAAATTTTTCTGCATTTGTTCCTATTAACTTATGAAATAAAATTCAATTTAATTTTTATACGATTTTTTCCGAATCATCATGATGTAAAAATATTAATTTGATTGTATTTGTAATTCTTTCAAAAATTGCAGATATTATTCGTTTTTTGAGAGGAAATAAAGCGACACAAAATGTACTTAAAATAGCCAAATTTGCGGGGAGAATTTTCCTTTAAATGTTTATAAAAATAATTATTATAATGTTTGACTTTGAGAAATGTGATAAAAATTCCGAAATTTCCAGCATAAATAAATAGATTCAGGAAAATAATTAATTCTAAAGATAATTATTTCATACCTTATTCAATAAAGTTTATGCTCATATTTCAGGAAACTTTTGTTCAACAAATCTTAATTAAAATCGAAAGGATTATGAAAGGATGCTTTACAATTTTATATTGAAATCCAAAGTTCCTTTGTCAGATTTTATTATAAAAAATATAAGAATTAATAGGATTTTTAATTTTCTTCAGAAATAGAATAAATTATTGTTATATTTAGAAAGCTTAAAAATGAATTAGTTCGAATCCTACATATATACTCTCTTTTAATAATTAAGGCAACGAATGAAATAATTATTAAATTTAAATAACATTTTAAACTAACTTTTTATGAAATGCACACAATTTTATAAAAATTTATGCCAGAGAAGAGCATATAAATCATTAACGAATTATAATAAGAATTTTAAGAATCTATAATTAGTAAATTAAAATATTTTATTCAAATTCCTCATATTGTATAAAATAATACGAGGCATAGACTAAGCTTACCTTTATTAAACTAAATGGCTTACCGAGGAATATTTTATTGTTCAAGTGATTTTAATTACTGAGCGAGTTTCAGATATTTCTTTGAACTTTTAAATATAATTTCGATTCCTTTGGGATGCTAATATCCAGCACTGAAAGGCATTTCTGTTGACAGAGAAAAGAAGGCTATTGAAATATAATAATTAAATTATTATATATTTTATTTGAGTTGTGATAGTTTATAATTAAAGTATAGCTAATTTATATTATTAAATATAAAAATTATTGCAATAAGGCAATTCTGCATGAAAATAGTATATTTAATTAAAACCGTTTCATAATTTTTAATATTCTTATATTTAGTTTTTAATTTTTAATATCTATACGCATAATTGGATAATTTAATTGAACATCAAAACTAATGATTATAATTATTTACTGTTGAATTGTAATAATATTTTAATTGGTAATGTTTTTTTAAATTAATAAAAAAGCATTTGATATTTTTTTTAAAATCTGAAGTATATGTTTTCATGCTTTGATGAACCGTAACTATATCATGGAATACATATTTTTGGCTAACCATATTTTCGTGACATTTTAATGACCGTCGTCAAAAAAATTAGCTGCAGAAACCAATAAATGGCTATTATACAAACCTTTCTGCTGGAGGAATGTCCCATCATTGGAGTAGTTGTAACGCGAGCTCACAGCAATAATATGTCCAACAAAAAAGTGAGAAACAACCACTTATCTGAAGATTATCATTGCTATGTAATGGGTACTTCTTGTTAGGTATATTTTAATATATAAATAAAAGTTTCTAATATAATATAGAATAAATATTAACTATTAATATTAATCATATCAGTATCATATAGTATAATTACTATACTCTTTAAATATCTACTCTCTCTATATAATATAACTGCTATACTCTTTATTATTATTAATCCAAAAAATCAAGATAAAGAATTTTTTTTTATAAATGTGTCCTAAAAAATCTTAATCTAAACTAATTTAAATAATTACAAAATTTTATTCGTGCTAAAGATAGCATGGATTTTTTGAATTTGGAAATGGTAAGAAAATAAATATATTTAGGCATAAATTGTCGCAATATATAAGTCCCTTCTTAGAAACCATATTTATTTCAGAGAACAGTTTTACATTTTACCATGTAAAAACTTGCTTAGTCAATAAACGTGAGGATGACATACGCCCCTTTTATACTCAAACCATTTGGGAATAACTTGTCTTCCTTACTTTGAATATGCATATCAAAGTCCAAAATATACTCTCTTATCTGCAAACTATGGGAGACTTCCAGGAGTATATGAACCGGATCAATATTGGAATGATCCCCCTTAATGCATTTCACATTTTTCCTGTGGCTAGAAGCACTTCTGTGTTTGCTTTTAACTAGGGAGTGCCCTTCACTCAGCACAGAAACTGAAGAGCTCAGCGAAAACTATTGGCCAATTGCTGCGCTCTATTTGCCTTCAGGCATTCGATGTGCATACAGTTGCTGGACCCCTCCCCCGGTCCACCCTGCCACAAGACTTTTATCTTTTGTATTACAGAAAGAGCACGTTCATAGGATAGGCTAGGGACGGTAAATAAATACGGGAGATTGTTGTATACACTCCCGCGCGGATTGAAGATTGATCTGCTGGGGTCGAAAATTTAATAACAATATCTTGCTTATCAAAGTTTCTTTTTTGCCCGAGGACAGCGAAAATTGGATGGTGTTTTCTGTGCGATGGTTCTCTTGGAGATAGGTTTTTAGTTAATTGAATTAAAATCAATTCTGTTCTCGGGAAATCGGATATGTCCTTTTAAAGCACAGAATTATTGTTAGCACTTTAATAATCTTCTAATACACAACAGAGATGCTGTGCCAATAACTTTTTTTTTCTTCTCCTTTTAGAACTTATGTTGTCTTAAAAAATATTGGGATTTTTATTTTTCGATGTTTTCATATGTATGATTCTTAATCTTAAAGGTTTGAGATAGTCCTTTTTCATACAGTTTGATAAACTTAGTAAATGGGCTTTTTGTGGAGGAGTAATGGACTTTTTATGATGGAGAATTGATTAGAATGCTTTAAACATTTAAGTATGTTCTGGAGTTAATTTAAAGCTATTATAACAGATTTGAAAACTTTGTATAGGGTCACTGGGTGTCCTATCTCAGAACATAATTAATAATGTTTTTTCCAATGCAATAATGAAAGTAGTTTTGAAATAATAAAGTAATTACTGAGAAAAATGGCAATACTTTCATATTGATAGCTCAGAGAAAAAAATTTCAATCCCTCCTAAAAGTTCGATCTCATAAAATATTCACAATAAATTAAAACAAACAATAAACAATATTCTACTTAATATCCATGGAATATGTTCTATTGTATATAAAACTTTACTCATATCAAATCAAAATAATTTTGCAAGAGTAATAGGCATTCCCAATAATAGCAACAGGAATTTATTTAAAATAAGATTCTACACTTTACAATAAAACGAAATATCATAACATTATTTTTCAAAATAGGCTTTAAAGTTGTTCAAAATATAAATATTATGCAATTGTAATAAATACACAGCAGAGATGTTGTATGGGAATTTTATTATTTCCCTCTTTTAGGACCTTTTCTTTCTTCTCTTTTTTAGAATCTTTCTTGAAATATGAAGCAATACCTGTTGGCTTTGTTGTAAAACTAAAAAATCTCAAATTTTTGACCAAAAAAAGTTTTAAAATTAATACATTCATAGTTTATAACTGTGCGTTAATAAGCTGCACTAATATGATCACACGTTTATGGCTTATTATTATGCATTATATTTTAAGGGATTATAGTAACAGTACTTATATATGAAATGTATGTATGATGGCTGCAATTATTTCAGCGAAAATATAGAGTTTAATCAGAGTGATCCCATTATTTTTTCAACTAATAATTCTATTTCAAATAATTTCCTAATATTTGAAAAATGCTATTTGATACCCATTGTCATTTTTAATTAATTTTATTTAAATTTTTACTTTTTTTAATTGGTGAAAGAATTTTTATTTCTTTATAAATGTGCCCTTTAATAAACATTTTTATTTCATTTTCTGCTACTATTTAGGGATATAATCAATTATCGGTACTAGTAGCGATGCAAGCAAACTAAACTAATTCAAACAACTTCTAGCAAACTAAATTTTAATACAGCATACCAGTTGGCATTATCTATCCAGCATTTGAGAACACAAAAGGAAAATTTCTATTTCTTAGATTTATTGTCATATTTTCATTTAAAATATGCTTCTCAATTTTTCCAGAAATGGGGACAGTTTACTAATATTACATTTTTTTCTCAGATTCACTAATACTTTAAAGTAAAAATTGTTGAGGAAGCTATAAAGATGTAAGATATCATCAATAACATATTATGTAAAAAGGTATTTAACTACGTAACTATATATTTTTTTTAATTTCTGTACTTAGATTTCTTGAATTTTTCAATTACTGAATTCAAATTTTTCTTAATTTTTTTAATTAGACTTTTCCTAAAATTGCAGAAAAATATTCGCTCTTAAGAGATAGGAATGGTAAAATCTTTCTCAACGAAAGAGATTTCAGATCTAAGAAGTCCGAGATACAGTTTTTGAGATTTTAATTGATTCCGCTTTATTAACCGTTAATGAGTAAAAATCCCTCACATACAAATCATTCAAACTAATTTACTATAAATTTTAATGATGCAGCGTTATATGTAACTAGCTGAGATATTTCAGGTTTGACACAAATAATCAGTTAAAAAGATTCTTAAATACATTCTCTACAAATGTTAAAAATTAAGGATAATTCTGTTGACACAGGGTGATTCTAACATGCTTAAAATATTGAAAATCCTGATATTCTTTTATGGTGTGTTTAAATAGAGATGTAATGTTAAAAAAAAATTTTTTGTAGGTAAGTAGTGATTCAAAAATTATTCAAAACCTGATTTGTTCGAAATTAAAATCAAAATTCTATCATATTAAGCATTTTTCTATACATAATTTTATATATATCTGAAATATTACTAAGCTTTTCTATAATTGTCTCTTCATTAATTAGTATTATAAATTTAATTTTTCATGAAAGAATTGATTTTATTACTATCTAATATCATCAGATAAAAATAAACTCTTTAGGCTCTGTAGTAATATCAATGAAAATCCACATTAAACCTCTCTCAGAAAAAGAATATTTCAATTAAAGCTTTCGCTTGTAGAAATTGACCTGAATCAAATGAATGCATTTAGAATACAGATTGTCCCCCTTTCTGAAACAGAAATGTTGTAATGTATTAAAGAAAAAGGAATTCACAACTCTCAAGCATGATCTTATGTTGTGATATTAAAGAAGAAGAAATTTACACACACACACACACACATATATATATATATATATGTATGTATGTATGTATAGATAGATAGATAGATAGATATACTTATTTCTACAGAAATATTAGTCAACTTCAAAGATATATAGTATTCTGCTCTTTGTGATGCGACAAAGATGCCTGATATCTAAGGGGGAAAAATCATCAAAACTCATCTGTGAGATAAATATCAATTTTACGAGAATGATTAATGCATATTAAAGAATCAATACGTTCCTATTGAAAAAGAAAATAAAACGTTTATTTCTAATTCCGCAATACAACAGTTTGAACTTTGTTCATGTATTACAATAGTAGCGAGCAATGCATGAAATACTTGTTTGCGAATTGTAAGGATTCAGCCTTTTGTTCTTGTACAATGAGATTTCGACATTCTGAGCATGATTTTGATCTTAATATCGAGATTAAAAGAAATTTCTGAAAACAAAAATAAAATTATCAGGAATTAGGGTTATTTGTGAAATACGCATAATTAAAAGCCGCAAAATACTAATGCTCCTATTTACTGATAGAACAACTTTATTTACAAAGACTTGTCATTAAAAACTAACAAAAGTCATTCCTTTTCTGAGTGAACTGAAAATTTCAAGAGTGTTTTAATTTCTTGGCTAGATGTTCAAAATTGCATCATTAATAATTTTTGTTTTAAAGTTCAGTATTGCTATTTGTGGGTTTTTTCTCACTTTAGAACTAAACTTTTTTTTTCTTTTTTTTTTTCTGAAATATTGCTATATTTTGCATATACATCGAAGTGTATAGAGTTAATCTAAATGATTATTCACTTTATTCTGAATCTATTCTGACTGGCTTACTTACTTTATTCTGAAATTAACACAAAATCAATTATTATATATTTATTAACAAATGATCGCCTTAAACTATTTGAGAATGATCTAGTGTTTAACAAAAATTATCTTGGAATTTTAAGACCAAAGATACAAGAGACAAAATTTCCAACACTTTTTAACATAAAATTAAGTTATTTTTAATTGCAATGACCTCTAAAGGTTACAAAAGTTACACCTCAGAAAATAATGGTGTGAAGGGAGTGGGAAGAATTGAATCATTGATTTAAAAGATTATTCTCTTGGAAACGGAGGAGTCGGAAAAAGTTATTTCCATGTTTTGCAAATAAATTAAAATTATCAAGATAATCAGAAAAACACAAAGACGTAATTCGAAAATTGTTTCATTACTTTGACGTTACCGTCTTATACTGTCTGCCCCCAAAGAATTATGATGAATTCATTGTTTTAGTACTTGTATGAAAACTCGAAAATAAAAATCTTGATAGAAACAAAGCAAGAAAAACAAACACATTTAATTTTTTATCAATTTGAATTTTATGTATTTCATAGGTGACCTTATTCAATCGCTTTCCTGAAAATTATATTGTGATTTGTAGTTTTCTATTGCGATTGAAAAATACAAAAAAAAAAAAAAAATGATTATTTATTAAAATAAAAATTACTATGCGTCCTTACATTTCTGTTCCAAAGCCTTATTATATTACAGATACAATTTCCAAATTAAAAACAAAGTATTTTTGTATATTGTCTCTAAATTTACTTTCAGTCATTTGTTAGCATTTATCAATCTGCTCAATATTTTTTGCACTCGTGCATAAAATAGAAAGGAAATATTAAATATCATTTAACGCTTTTATCAACTATGCCTTTTATATGGGAAATAAGGAAACAAAATTACTTGACTAGGCCAATTTACTGTTAAGTGTTAGATATAGCGAAAGTATTTCATACAAACAATAAAAGTTCACGTAATAATTATTAAAATGTACCATTTAGTATATACATCAAAATGTAATATTTGAAAAATTATTGCTGAAGGAATTCTGGATTTTTATCTGTAAAGAAGCAAAATCACCGGTATCAAGTAATCAAGCCTGATTCTTTTTCCAATACTGATTAATATTGTTCTTATAAGAAACTAAACACATATCGTTTCTATCCAATCAACTAATTGGGTTAATATGGGACAGTAATGAATTTTCTCCCATGATGAATGAATTAATCTTACATTAACGAATCCTGTGATGAGTGAATATATTAATGAATTTCACTTTTATTATCCTTGGTTCTTAATTTCGTTGCTTAAATATTGAATTGGGGAAGGGGGTAAGTTGTAAAGGCATGTCATTCGGTGGGAAAATATTTGTTATTAACGAAAATAGATTGAATTAAATAAATTACATCAATAACATTTTTCAATATACTCTATAAGCATAAAACAAATTTGTGTAAAATCTGTCCAATTCTATCCGGTGAAAAATCCAAGGATCTCGAAAACGACGATACGTTATTTAAATGAAATGACTAGGGGCAAGTAATGAAACAGAACCGAAGCGTCACAAAGCCTGTACTTGCAGAAATACACAACACATGAAAAACAAGCCGTTTTTAATAGTAATGAAAAGTGATTAAATAATAACCAAGGTTCAAAATGCTTATAGAAAACTCCTAGAAATCATTATTCCAAAGATTTAATTCACACAATCATTACTGATGGTAATTTTTCAATTTTTCCCTTTTTCGTGACAGCGTATCGAGTGTTCAAGGAAAAACAAACAGAATCCTAATATGGATACGAAGCATTTTCCTTCTAATTCCTGTTCCTGCACATTCGAGAACCCTTCTTATTTATCATATAATAGAAATCTTTAAAAATAAAAGATTGCTTAGCAGTGTTGACATAAAGTTTCTTATAGCCAATTTAAATAAACATTGGTCATTTTTTACATTCGAGCTAATAATTTTTAAGTGTATTTGAGAAAAAAACCTCAAGGAAAAAACAAAATATCATACCTGTTATTTCGTGGAAAGGATACACTAAATGTATAGAATCTAAATGATTGTTTAAAAATTTCATTTGCTTTCGTTACAAAGCAGTTTTATAGAGTAAGATCTAAATCAGATGTATTTATAATAGGAATACAAAATTCTTGCCGATATTTTATATTTTATTCCGATTATTGCTTAAGCAATATTAAGAAGTTATTCTAATTGTTCCCATTTAGAAATACTATTTTGGAAGAAAACACTACAAAATTAGTCTTTTTTATTACATATTCACTCATCAAAATGTAGTAATAAACATAAATTTGAATCAGTTGTGTTGGGAAAGTTATTAGAAATTAGTGTTGGGAAAGTTAAATAAGAAACTTAAAAAATTGTGTGTGTGTTTTAAGATCGCTGTAAAAGTTATACTAAAATCATTTCGCATGAAATTTCTATTAATTTTTATTATTACTTCAGGCTTATATATATATATATATATATATATATATATATATATATATATATATATATATTACACACTTCAAGTTTTATTTTTTGAAAATCTCTACTCTACTTTATATCAAGGCATTAATTTTTATAATTTGTTTCCAAAATAAAACATATTAGGTAATTCATAAATTGTTTAAACAATTTCTGCTGTTCAAAGAGCATATATAAAGAGGAAATTATATTGCATCTGTGAGAAGAAAAGTCTTTTAAAGATCAATTTCTGGACGACCCCTTTCAGTTTCCTTCAACCAATCGGAATGAAGTTCTACTCCCGTTATCCGCCGGTGGTCAGAGAGAGAAAGAACTCGCAATTGACTCCTCCTCATTCGAGCACGTGCTTTCAGAGACTTCGGTTGTCTGCACTGGGCGGCTCACAACTCCACATGCTGTGAGACATCCGTTTCAGGAGAGTTTCTGGAGTTCGGACGTAAATAATGTATGATGTATCCGGAAGGGATTATCCCCTGCTAGCTGGGACTGTTTTTCATATATGAAGTCTCACTCTTAAAAGGGTGATGTGATTTAAAAATAATCTACTTCATCGAATATAAAGTCAACGATATTGTATAATTATAACAAGGAATTTTTTTAATAACAATTTTATTTGAATTAAACTTTTCATACTTTTATTAAAATTATACTTTGAATTTCAAATTATCATCGAGTTGATTAAGACTTTACAAATCTGTATATTTATTTATTTTAAACATATTAAAGAAATGGTGTAGAAAGGAGAAATATTTCATTCCATGTTTTATTCGATAGATACTTATTCTTCACAAAAAAATAATAACATAAAGTATATTTCTTTGAAACGATAAATACTCACTATCTTTTTATTAAAAATAAATTTCATTGTTAAATTGCAGACACATAGGAATTCATCATTAGATCCTCTACAGATTATTTAACTACTGAATGAACTCTATTGTTTGGTAAAGTGAAAGTGAGATTTTGCAATCGGAACTTCGGAAGGTGTTGGAAAACTGCCAACTTAATGTTGATGCCCATTTGACTAGATTGTACTGTTGTCAACAAGTGGTTTCTTGGCAAGTTTTATGGAAAGCAATATGGTTGCGTCAAGACTCAGGACAATTTTCTTTGATACATTTTTGTTGATCCTACAGATATCTATAGGTAAGTAGTTAGAAATTAGAATTCATTTGAATTCGAATTGACTGAAGCTTGTAAATTTCTTTGTTAATTTAAGCAAATTAAATGCATTTTTAAATCAAGTTTTTGTCAGGTATTGAGAATTATATGAATTGACGTATAACAATTTTTCTTTTCACATGATAAACATTAATCTTATGAATTATACAATTCTTGACGATTTATTAAAGTTAAAAACATATTCATACAATTTTTAACGTTATTGATATTTTTGGAATGTTTGTTACAAACAATCCTTTGGGTTGAGATTCGATAGTGTTTTCGTTGTTCTAAATTTATGAAATAAAGTATTGTTTTGTTTTGCATTTTTGTTTTAATAAAAATAAAATAAATTAAAATTTTGATGTTTTCTTTTCCCTTTTTTTAGATTTGTTTATTTAAATTTCCATTTCTTATTATTTTTTAAACAAAAAACAATTTTATCTTTTTCTTGCTATGAAAATATAATGTTCAATTCACAATATTTAGCTATATACGTTCGAATAAATTATAATTAAAAAAGAATGATTTCCAATTGAACTATCATAAAAACAAAAAGAAATGAAATTTGGATATAAAATAAGTGAAATTATAATGTTTTTCAATCATTAAAATTAATCAACTGAATTATTTTTTATAAAACTATTTACTAAAAATGAAAATAATTTATTATAAATGTGCTAAATATGATAAAAAAGAATTAATTTAAATAAAAAGTGGTCTGAAAAACTATCAATTCCAGCAAATATTTAATTGTATCAGAAGAATATACTATAATTCAATCTCAGAAATGGAACTTTAAATTCTATATGTGAGTAAAATTTTATTCAAATAAAGCTTCAATACACTTCATCTAAAGGACCTGTGACAATTTATTAAAATTTGTTTCTTCTAAGTTGGATCAGATTTATTTTCAGGAATTAGTAATTAGTAAGTGTTAATGTAAGGTAAATAATCACTTCAAATTCCGTTGGTTTTGAAAGAAAAAAGTATTATTTTTGATCGCTTGGTAGTAACAATTTCTACTGCAATCTTTTCACAATGAGTAGAAATTGAGCATAATTAAAAATATCTTTTAAAATTATCTAGAAAACATAACATTCAAGCTATTTTCTTTTCCAGTCCCATAGTCTGAAACATATTGCAATTAGAACTTATAAAACACATTAATTATTAAATATGTAATATGGCTTAGAAACGACAGGAAATATTTATTGGCAGAATGTAAACTGTTTTTAAAGCTGATATAAAAACAATAGTTTAATAAACTTCTAAAGTTTTTATTTGCAATCAGTTATCAAAAATGAACTAAACAAGTAAAACACGCAGTCTTTTGTATCCATTAAAAATATTTATTGAATACTTTTGTTTAAATTATGGGTTTTATATTTTTTAAAGCTATACATATATTTATATTTGTTAATTTTTGCATAGTAAAGATTGATAAATTAATGCGAAAAAAGAAAGCCAATTAAATGCCTTCAAAAGATAAAAATATAATTTTTCGAAGCAGTGAAGATACGTAAAATTTTGAAGTTAATCAAATAGTTTGTTTAATACCTTATGAATAATTTGCTTAATATCTTACACATCATTCTTATATTACTGTCCATATATATGTGTGTGTATACAAAGATAAAAGCACTAAAATAATTAAAACCCATTTCCCGTAATCAACAAAAATTAAAACGAAACTAATTAGGTCAAAATCGAAATTAAAATTTTATTCAGAAATGAAAATGAAAAGTAAATAAAATAGAACCTATTAATGAAACAAATCTAAATTAATATAATTAATAAAATTATGTAAATGAAACTAATTACGGAAACGAAACTAAAACTGGAATCGAAACTAAAAATTATTTCGGATTCAAACAAGCTTAAAGTTTAAAAAATCAATCGTTCTATTTAGTGAGCGCAAATGCAGCAACAAAATTTTGCTTGGCTTATTTTCTTAATATATATATACATATATATGCATACATACATACATACATATATATATATATATATATATATTAGTGTGTGTGTGTATCGAATATCATTTAGAGATGTAAAATAGAATTGAAACCTGAATAAGATGATTGCAATGATGACGGAAACGTTTCACCAAATGAAAGCGGAAAAAAAAAATGAGATGTACTTATAAAGAAAAATGTGAAGAAATTAAGTAGATGCTATAAAGTAAATATTCATTATATTCACCTAAATTTGACTTTTCAGTATAAAAATCTTCTTTTATCTCTGAAACATTATGATTTGACGTACCATATCTTAAGGAATCGAAGAAATTGAAACAAATCGAATAATAGCAAATTAAGAAAGTGCATACAACTGTAATTTTTACATTAATAGAAACAACAAAATAAATTGAAATTATACAACGCCATGAAATTTGCTTATTATTATTCATTATATGTAATATAATTAGCCTAAGAGAAAAACACCTTTAACAGTGATCTAGACTCAGTGCTGAGTGTAGACGAAAATCCTTGAAAGCGTGACCTTCTACCAAACTAAACCACACATTCTTTTTTCTAATTCATCTACTTATGATATCTGTTTCCACTTTTAGATATAGAATTTTCTTTTCAAATTTAATATTGTGAAATCAGAAATGATTCATTTTAATTATCTGGCCTTGATATTAATTGATATGTTAATAAATTTACAAAAGAAAACATTTTTACTCAATTCAAAATTGGAAAAAAGAATTATTTTACTAAAAACTTCAATATTCTTTAAGTAGAAATATATATAAAAAAGCTGTGATTATGAAATTTGTAAATAGAAAGTAATTATTAAATAAACTTTTTGAACTCTTAGAGCTTAATTTTCTTTATCGCAACACTTACTTTTATTCAAATACATGTTTCATAAAGATATTTTATCTTGCGATGATTATTAAAGATCAATGAACGATTTCAGGAACTTCAGAACATTCTGTATTTTGCTACAAATGGTTTCTGACTTTCATATAATTGACATTTTGGAAAATAATGTGTTTTGAAATTGAAAAATTGTCCTACATAGTGAATTTTCCTATATATTTCCCCCTGTATGGAAGAGTGAGAATGTGTGTGTTTTAGAATGTTTTTTTTTTTTAAATTTATTAAAATTAGATATTGATGAATTATACCGTTATATAAAATTCTGCATAATCAGGAAAAAATAAATCACAGTAAAATTATTTTAATAATTAGAGAATGGAAAACATTTTTTCAACATCTATAAGAATTAATTTGAAGCTTTTTTGAGGCAATTATCTGAAGAAACTGAGATTTTTCAAAAAATTACTTATTGTGTAGTGCGACGGTTTGATGCGGTTATTAAATATGGCACTATTTTCATTACTAAGCAGAAACTGCATTCAAAATTATCAAGCTTTTCCTTTAAAGCATATCTAACTGAATTTATTTGTACTTATGAATTACTTAAAAAAAGATTTAAAATTGCCACCTAAAAATTTTTCTTGAAACAATTAAAAGGAATTTTTTTCAAATATTATAAATAATAAATAATCAGAATTAATTTTTATACTATTGTTAAGCTACTTGTAATATTGTTAATAAATAGTTCACAATATTTTCTAGACAAAATTGAAATATTTAATTCTAACAGAAAAAACTTAAGCATGCATTTAACAGATTAAAATTAGCTTAGCAATTAAGAGCACTTTGGTAGAAAAGGAAATGAATAAAATATTAAGAAAAGGGAATGAATACAACTTTATTTAAAATACGGTGTCAAGACCTATTTAAACATCACAGTCGGAAACAGTTTAGTATTAAATAGATATTTGGGGTTAAACCGTACCAGATAATCTATTAGCTTTATCAAAAGCTGAATTAAAGCATTTTTATTGTTAAACTATAAATAATATTTTTCAGGCATACTAGAAAAAAATAGTTGAAACTTATATTGTTTTTAATTCTATAAATAATATAAATATAATAAATATCGTTCACAATATGATAGTTTCTAAGAAAACAATTTCGAAACTGAAAACTAAACCAGATACGAGGGAAAATGTATTTACTCGAAAAATATGACCCTTTTCAAAATCTTATACATTATTTTCATCTTATATCTTAGAAATTCACAGTAGTATAAGTTACATAAAATGTAAACAAATCATTTAGTTTCAATTTGCAATCAAAATGAATGAAATTTGAATCAATGTTGATGTAATACTTCCATCTTTAAAACGATTCTTTACAGTATGTTTCCGAATTTATTGGTCACCTTATGTTAAATGAGTTGCATTTACGTTATGTCAGTATTCAGAATAACAAATATAACTTATATTATATAACATTTGTCACACCTATATATCAACAGTAATATATGAAAGTAGTAATAAATTTCAAAATGCTTAATGTTTCCTGTGTTTTTTTAAATGATAATAATATAGGCACTATAAAATAGTATTTTAAGCCATTAAAGAAATAAAATCATAACATAAAATGTATTCGCTAAGGAGGGTGAATGAAATTAATATAGATAATTCTGGCAAGCAAATAGCTATTTTATGTACTTTAGTAGAAGCGAAATTAATCAGTATTTCCAGATGTTCAATAAGAGCAAATATTTGTAACAGTTTTATAGAAGAATATATTCATCGTATAGAAATTCCAAACTAATACTATTCATATAGATGTCCTACCATCAATTTATTAAAAAATAGCCATGTGCCTAAGCAAGTATGCAACAAGACAACTGATGGCAAATGATTTATTTTCCAGGTTGAAGTAAAATATACCTAAAAAAGCTTGATCATGATATTATCCATAAGCATAATTTTCCATTAGCGTAATTATAATCCTTAGTCTTAAGTTCCACTGTCCCATTCACGATTAACAGCATTTCCAGACAGTTGCCCACCATCTGTAAACATGCCTTCCATTGTTAAACACCGCTAATCGAGATGGCGAATCTCCTTCTCCGATAGTTCGTATCTGGTCATTAGATCACGCGGGAAATTCATTATGGGGATGGAATCTGCCGCTTCTTTAAAGGAAAGGTATCCAACAGCTGGATTCCGGGTGGTTCATTTATCAACTAAAATCACTGACATGTGTTTCAGAGAGGAATAGTTAGGAATCGTCACTAATGGAGTCCCACACCATGAAAGATTGGCCCTACAATTGAGGGAAATTTTTGCTGGATGATTGGTCGAAGGAAAATTGACGTGGACGATTAGAATTTAAGGATGTGGAGTTTCGACAGCGATTAAGTGCCGGTTTGTCTTAGAAGAGAGACTTTTAGATTACTGATTGCGATTTTGAAGCTTTACAAGGGAAGTGATTCTTGCTAACACAAGATTTTTTTCTTTCATTTTCACGATAGACCTTCATCCTACAAATGTTGAAAAAATAGTTCTTTCGCAAATATATAGGGCTGTAAATAAAATATTTATCTGAAATTTCACTCTCTCATTTGATCGATAGCAATCAAGTCATTACAATAGGCATAATTTCCTTAAGCATAAACATCCGTATGCATAATAAGAATTTTGAAACTAATAAATAATGTCAATTATAACTCATTAAAATATACATTAGTAATGAGCTATATGACATAATAAATATTAAGTAAACAACTTTAATATTTGTAACTAATTTATATTTATAGACAAGTACGCAAAGATAAAATCAGTAGATAATAGGTTTTTTTTTTAATATGCTATGAAGTTTTTTTATGTTAATTTTTTTAACTTCTTTTATTACTTCATATTTAATTAATCCAGCTTTTTTAGTGTGTGCAGAAGATAAGTCATTGAAAAATCCCAATATTTATCTTTTAAAGTTAAAAAAAAATGGATGGATTTTATGGCGGATATAGCAGATTATAATTTTTTGGAAGGGGTATGTTACCTCTATTTTTTTATAATTTGAAAAATAAATGATCAATTTATATTGTCAAGCTGCTGCTAACACATAAAAAATAACGCGAAAAGCTGATATTGACCAAACTTCATTGGTCATTTTTAATAATAACCAGTTTATTTGATAAATGCTCATAAATTATTCACTTTAACCTGCTTATTTGATTATTATTAATAGTGAATACCGGTTAGTTTTAATATTAACCAATTATTCCCATTGACAGTAGCATATATATACATAGTCTACAAAGTTTTTAAATAGACATACATACATATATATGTATGTATGTTTTAGGCATTAGAAATTCATGAGAGAATTTAGATGAAAGGAATACATATCCAGTTTCCCATATTTCCTAGTCAGAGGGACAAAAGAATGGCATTCTAAAGATGCTTGAAGACTTTTGTTACCACTCACATTTCTGAAACTCCAAGAGCAGGGAAAGCCACATATCCCCCCCCCCTTTTTTTTAAATGAATTGAACGACTTTCTTATTCAAGTAAGAAAAAGAAATTCTTAGGAACCAAATAAATGCCTTCGCAATTAAAGGAAATGAGTTTTTACTCCAGTATTCATTTGTACTCCGTTGCTTCGCCTTTGTGAAGTGAATTTCATTTCCTGTTGCGGATTTCGTTTTTTAATTACAGACTGCTCGTGGCTTTATTGCGCGACGTTATAAACATCAGGAAATACAATACATTACTTTTCTTTTGAGAAGCAAGAGCAATTCTTTCATAATAAACACTGGGTTATTAGAATTGGTAAAATTACAATTTTATACTTTGCTGCTGAACCAAATTAATCAATGGTAGCTAACAAAAAAATATCAACATCCATATTGTTTTCGAATTGTTAGTTAATTTTCAATGCGTTTTCCATTAGGAAGCATTTGAAATACATATCACTGTAAACACTAATAATCAAAATATGTATAAGCTAAAAATGCAAATGCTTTTAAAAGTTAAAAGAATAACGTATTAATTTATTAAAATTATTTAATTTCAGAATCAGGGGTAATTTATTTATTATAAATAGTGTGGTTTTGGATTTGGTAGAATTACACTTTTATAATATGCTGCTAAGCCAAATTAATCATTGATGCAAGCAAAATTTTTTTTCACAACAGCTATATTATTTCCAAATTGATAGTGATTTTTAGAGATACCTTCCAGCTGGCGCGCGTATGTGAAAGATACACTAGAGATGAATTTAGTTTTGTAACTTTAGATCTGGTGGCACTGTGTACGCCTGCCCTTGGCTATTTGTTCCCCTCCTTTTGACCTACTTTCTGTTGATGTTGCAAGTTTATGGCTTTAATAGGTCTTTGCCGATCAGATATTTGTATTTTAGACATGCGCGAAATCATTCATGTAAGTTTTTGTCACATCTGATTTTGTATGATTTAGCAAATAAATCCGTATTGTTTTAGACTGGCGACAGCTGGCAAATGGACTTACGAAGGTAAATGTTGAAAAAAAGCACCACATCTCTAAAAGTGAGCTAAAATTAAAGATGCTAAAGAGAAAAGCTAAACTAGGCATTGAAGAATTGGAAGATGCAATGTCAGGGAAAAACCCTGTCAAAAAGAAAAGTGGACTAGAATCACGAGGTTCAGCTGTGAGATTTCACAGAAATTTATATGTTTGGAGCACACTAAACACATTTGCTCAAATTGCAACGCTGCAATGAAACTATTTTCTTCCTTTTCAGATCTAACTTTAAATTGCTTTTTCCTTTTTATACTTAAATTCTGTATTTTTGCACTTCTATATTTTATATGCAAATTGTTCTATCGAAATATCGACATTTTCATTTAAATTATTTTTAAATCAATTCAGTTAACCTGTGGTCATTTTATATTGTTATTGCAATCCATATTTATATTGTTTCTGCTATTTTTTAAGTAAAAAATTTCAAAGTAATTGTAGTTATTAATCCCCAGCTATTTACAATATAATTTTAATAGTTACGCTATTGAAAATTTACAATTTATTATAGAGTATGAGAGAAATACACTCGACGTTGGTATGACGGCCGCGCCCACTGAAAGGTTAAGAGATTTTTTAATTATTCTTCGGTGTTAAGAAAAATCTTCAAAATCTTTATAAGCTAAAACTGCAACTGCTCTTAAAAATTAAAGGAATAATCGTATTAATTTACTAAAATTTATTTCTTTTAAAAATTAAGGGTAATTTATTTATTAATACAATTTGTATTATGCTTTTATATTCGACTTCTGAATCAAATTAGTCACTGATGGCAATAGAAAAAACAACCTAACATTCATATTGTTTTCAAACAGTTAGTTAATTTTCAATGCCTTTTCAATTAGGAAGCATTTGAATTATACTTCCCTGTTAACAAAATCAGTATAAAGCGAAAAATGCATTTCTTTTTTTAAACTTAAAACAATGGCGGGTTAAATTACTAAAATTGTTTCCTTTTCAGAATCGATGGCATTTTTCTTTTTCGTTATAAACACTGCGGTGTTAAAACTGGTCGAATTACTCTTTTATACTTTGCGGTTTAACCAAATCAATTATTGAGAGCAATAAAAAATACATCCGGGCAGTCATATTGTTTTCAAATAATTAGTTAATTTTCAGTTTAAATGCGTTTAAATTATACATCGCCGTAAATACTAATAATCAAAATCTTTATTAGACTAAAAATGTAACTGCTCATGAAAGTTAAAGGTCTAAGCGTGTTAACTTACTAAAATTCTTTTCTTTTCTGGATCAAGTTTAAATCATTTCTTATATATACAGAGATGCCAGAATTAATTGAATTACACTTTTGTGTTTTACTGCTGAACGAAATTAATCATTGAAAGCAAGCGAAAAAATATATCCCGGCACACATATTGTTTTCAAATAGTTATTGGATTTACAATGTCCTCTCAAGTAAGAAGCGTCTGAATTATACATCACTGCTAACAATAATCATGAAAATCTTTATTAAGCTGAAAATGCAAATATTCATAAAAGTTAAAGAAATAAGTCAATTTACTTTTTTTTTCTTTTCAGAATCAAGGGTAATTCAATTATTATAAATATAGCCATGTCAGAATTGGTTGAATAAATTTTTATACTTTGCTGAACCGAATTAATCATTGAGCAAGCAACTAAATATATCCCAACAATCATATTGTTATCAAATAGTTAGTCAAATTTCATTGCCTTTTGAATAACACGTCACTATTAAAAATTATAGTCAAAATCTTTTGTAAGTTTAAACTGCAACTACTTGTGAACGCTAAATTAATAAAAATATTTCACAACTGATTAACAATAATCGTTAGAGTGCTAATTAGTAATACTATAGATTCAACTTGAAACTTCTGAATCCTTATTATTATAAAAACGGATTCTTTCTAATTACTATCTAACAACGGAAGTTCGGTTGAAATTCTAAAAGCAGCCTAATGAATAAAAAATTAGTTATAGAAAATTTTAATAAGGAATAATCCAATTGAAACAGTTCATAGGTACCAAATATATAAAAAAGAAAAAAATCGAAACAAACTTCGCGTCTACTTAGTCTAATTACAGTTTTTAATTTTAATAGATAATACAAAATTTGTAACTTTTTAAATAAAAAAGCACTTTTTAATTATATAAAATAGTGTTCGTTGATTCATAATACATACATACATATATATTTTACAACTCAGCTTATAAAAATATTTGCTATCTTTAGTTTTTGACAAATATTGAGGGAAAAATTCTATCTACCCAGGGTCAAAATTCAATTTCAATTTATGCCTTAGAATTTCTTTCATCTCCTTTTATTTTAAATATTATATTTTTGTGTATTTAGATAAATTTTCACTTTGAATGGTTTTGGCAATTAAATTGTAAATAAATAAAAACTGGAAAAATATATCGGAACCTATTCTTTGACCCTTATTAAATAATCTATAAAACTTTTTATTCGCCAGCAAAATAATAATTTTATGCAATAATTATTGTATATAGTGAGCATATTATAAAATTTTGAATTAAATATTGATTTAATCCTGTAAAAATTTCATACACGGAGTTATTTTTTGATAAGAAAAGCACTGCGTTTGAGAGACATGTATTGCTATATTTTTACTAAACTCAATTTGTTTCTTTAAGTTTTGAATATGATATGATTAAAAAAAAGAAATGGGAAACCTTTGCAGACTTATCTTATTATAATCTTTCCACCCTCCGAAAGTGGGACCTCAAAAAGATAATTAGGAGCTTCTGGCGTTGTGGGTGGTTCTAGCCACATTGCTAGATACACGAAAAACTGGAGGGCTGGCTCCTCTCATCGATGATAGGACGTACTTCCTTTGGGAAGGTTTTTACCGTAGCCAATGATGCACCTAAGGACTCAACCGTAATTACCACCATTGTTGTCATAACGTCCGTCCAGTCATTCAGCTTTATTATCCGTGTGAGTTCGGGAGAATCGGACAGTCAATGATATGGTTTATTAAAATCTTTATTATTTATTTTCATTTTTTACATACAAAAAGACTGACTAGCAAGTTTCTATAGCCAAAAAGCTCGTTTTTGAAATATAAACATATGTTTACAATTTCGAAAAAGATCCTTAAAGAAATACGATGCAATGATAACAAAACCTTTCATTTCATTCTAAGATTTTTAATTCTAAAATTACGTCTAAAATAAACGGATAAAATTATTTGCTTGCATATTTTATTTATTTTCAAACAATGTTTCTAACTGAACATTGCTTGCTTAATGAAATCAAGATAAATTTTCTTTCCTTTTTGAATACAAATATGCATCTACAGAGGAGACACTTCTGTATGTTTAAACAACAGCTTTTGTAAATTCTGTTTTCGTAATTATTACAGAATTTGAAAAAAAACCCTGTAGAAAATACATAATAAAGAAAATAGTAATAATAATAATAAAAAGAAACGTGCTTCTGCAAATAAAGTAATCATGAATATTATTTTGAAAAAAATTCTGGAAGAACAATGGATTTTTAAAAATATTTTTTCTAGTGAAACTATTGTCATTGTCTCACATTTTCCTTCGTTTTTATTATAAATAATAAAGGTTTTATTTTAAAAAAGAAAGTTCTTTATGTATACATATCTAATGCTTTAGAAAACTAAGAATTAAATTATGTTTGTTTAAGAGAGAGAGAGAGAGAGAAAAAAATTTGTTGGAAACCTGTAGAACAATTATGATACCAAAGTGCTTAAGGCGCCCTCTGCCTTTGTTTTGGTTAGTGAATATTAAATGCATAATGATGAATACTTTAGTTTTTTTAACAAAAACAAAACTGATACTTTAATTTGAAAAATGCTTCAATAAAATGTAGCAATTTTTATTCAAAGATTATAGTAACTAATTAACTCCTGTCCGTTTTTGAAACTGAAAGCTTTTTATTAATATTTGATTTTTATTTTAGTTCATATAATATATAGATTTGCTCTTATAATAGAAAATAAGAGCATTAATGCTCACATGTTAAGTAGGTATAGATATATATTTTAAGAATATTTAAAAATAATTTCTCGTAATTAAAGGTAAAATTCAATGCCAGCTCAATTATGCAAAAATGATTATAATACGATTTAATGGAGATTCTCCAGGAATTTCGGATCAAAACTATTTAAATTTTAATTGATAATGTATTAATGAACAAAAATAACTTATTATTTAATTTTGGGCAAACGTTTAATTTTTCAAAGTAAATAGCATTTTCATCACACATAAATTAACCTTGTAATTTACGCATGGTACACAAATTACAATCAATATAAATAATAATGATCTGAATGATGGACTTGATACAGATATTATCCTTTTCGAAACTATATTTCACCATTTTGAAACTGAATTTAAAAATCTGAGCCTTAATCAAATGATAGCGAAAATCGAGCTAAGGGTTCAATCTTTGATTTGTTAAGTTTACTGTCTGTTTCTCATCTATAACTGTATACTTTTGAAATGGTATCATTACATTTGAGCATTAATCAAAAGAAAACAAAAAAAATGAGCCAGTAATGCAACATTTTATATGTTACTTAAACCTCTGTTTTAAATATACAATTGGTTTATTTAAATTGAAATTAATAAATATATATATATTAAGACATGACAATAACAAAAATGTTGTTGAAACAATTTCCAATCTACATCTCATGTGAAGTCAAGAGATGAGTTAGAATAACAGACTTCCAACTTTTGCATCATTTCGGATATTTTATATCGAAAATTATCGATAAGGAAGTATCTATTTAAGTGTTGTACATAATATTACTGTAAGTCAAAATTGATACCAAGCCTCTGTTAAAAAATCAAGAAGTTGCTAAAGTAAATACTAATGCAACTATGCAATGTATTCTTTTAAAATTATTTTAGTCAAAATTTTGTTTTTTGTGTTTATTTAATTGTGTATAAAAATATATATGTAATACCGTATATATATTGCATACAAATTTATAAACAGTATTATATATATATATATATATACTGATGGAAAAAAAATTCTAACACTAGGAAGGAGCTGTGCTAGATAAACGAAATTTCGTAGGCGTGTTTATACATCTGAAAGATGACGTCGATTCACATTTCGAGATACGCGCGTAAGTGTGGCTCTAGTAGCGACACTATGAACATGCAAATGAGGTTTGCTTTAAATAAGTGCTGTAAGGTTCGTGATCGTTATTTACAGTTGATATTTGACGTAGTGGGTTAATGTTAGCCAAGGATGCCTCTGAGAAGACGAAGAAGCCATTATCAACAGCTCACTGAGTTTGAACGAGGTCGTGTTGTAGGGCTACGAGAAGGTGGGTTTTCTTTCCGCGATATTGCTGAAAGACTTGGCAGGAATGTATCCACTGTGCATGAGTATTGGCGGCAGAGGTCAAGGGAAGGTACTTCCTCAAGAAGACCAGGTTCCGGGCGGCCACGTGGTACTACTGAGAGGGATGACCGTCGTATTCGGCGTATGGCTGTGGCTAATCGTACTGCGTCTGCAGCTGAAATTCGAGCTGCAGTTGGCACCACAGTGACACAACGAACTGTTACAAATCGGTTACTTCAAGGACAGCTCCGAGCCAGACGAACTGTACAGTGCATTCCACTGACTCCAAACCACTGCCGTTTGCGACGTGAGTGGTGTCAAGCTAAAGCTCATTGGAGGACGGAGTGCAGATCTGTTGTGTTTTCCCATGAAAGCTTGTTCTGCTTTGGTCGCAGTGATAGCAGTTTGTTGGTAAGAAGGAGGCCAGGTGAACGCCTGCTAGTGACCTGTCTGCGGTCTAAACACACAGGGCCTACTCCTGGAGTTATGGTTTGGGGAGCAATTTCGTATGACAGCAGGAGCACTCTCGTGCTTATCCCACGCACCGTGACTACAAATTTGTACGACAGTCTTGGCATACAACCTGTTGTGCTGCCATTCATGAACAGCATTCAAGGAATTGTTTTCCAACAGGATAACGCTCGCCCTCATACATCCGTTGTAACGTAACATGCTCTACAGAATGTTGACATGTTGCCTTGGCCTGCTAGATCACTAGATCGTTCTCCAATCGAGCACGTATGGGACATCATTGGGCGACAACAGAGTCATCCACAACCAGCATTAACCGTCCCTGCATTGACCGCCCAAGTGCAACAGGCATGGAACTCCATCCCACAAACTGATATCCGACACCTGTACGACACAATGCATGCACGTTTGCATGCTTGCATTCAAAATTCTGGCGGTTTCACCGGTTACTAATGTGCCAACATTTCACATTTGAAATGGCTCTTCTCACCAATGGCTCTACCTGTGATCTTGAAACTTTAATCAATTAAATATGTTACCTAGATAAATGTATTCCTAAAATTTCATTACTGTACAATAATTTTTTCTTGGTGTTGGGATTTTTTTCCATCAGTGTATATGTATGCACAATATATTGTTTTATTTTATATATTACATTATACAGAAAAGTAGCACTTCTACTTAAAACCTTTGAAAAAGTTTTAGATAGAAGTGCCATTTTTGTTTAAAATGTGTAACTCTACAGTTATATATCAATGAAAAAGCAGGCTAAATGTATTTAGAAAAATTCATTTTTTCAAGTCAAGTAAGTGGTATGTATGAAAGACTTATATAAAGGCAATTATATATCAGAGTATTTTCATGAAAAAAAAATAGCATAGTTACACAAATATGCGAAGTCCTGTATTTGTCCAATTAGACATGTTAATGATTGAAATTCTATGAGATATTCTCAGAAAATTATATCTTCAACCTCTAAGGAAATAAAAAAAATAAAGTTCATAATATTTATCTAGATATTAAAACACTGATAATTTGAATATAGATAATCATATAATGGCATCGATTAAAAACACTGATGTTATGATGAAGGTAAAAGATTTTCATTACGGTACAGCAATTGTCCGCAATCTAGGGCTCTCTTGTTGGGCAATCTTGTTGCGGCTCTCCAGCTCTATACGAAAAAATAATATTTTAGTATCAAAACCCTTAAAAATAAGAAAAAAATAAATAAGTATCTAATCTTTTAACAGTTTCTATTAACTTAATCGTTTATTGCAGTGATTCTCAACCTGTGGGGCGCGCCCCCCTAGTGGGGCGCGAACACACTAATGGGGGGGCGCGAGCATATACATAAGAAAATGCTATTTTTAAAAAATAATTAAGTGACTGAAAGGAAAGAACAGACACACACATACAAAACAAAATACATTTCGACATATTTAATAATTAACTTATTAAATAAAAACACTAAATTAAAATTAAATTTAATAATTATTAGTGCCTTCCTTGGGTTTGTCTTGCAATGCAAAGTTTTTCGAAGGAGACACTCTCAGTTCTTTTTCTATATTTAGCTGAGATCTATATTTTGTCTTCAAAGAAGCCACTGCAGAAAATCCAGTTTCACAAAGGTGAGATGTTGAAAATGGTAGTAGAATGCGAAATGCCCTTGTTTTCAGTGCAGAAAACTCATCATCCACTCCTGCCCAAAATTCAAAGAGTGATTTATTACTAAATTGTCTTTTGGTTTCGCCGCTTGCCGTGAAGTCTATGATGGTTTCTTTCTCTTCATTTGAGAGTCCTTCGGGAGTATTTTGAAATGGATCCCTCACCCACTTTTAACATGATATCAGTTTATCGTCAGCAAGAAAGTATTTTTTTAAATTCTTTGCTAGAATTGCTAAATGATTTTCAATGGTTACAAAAACAACTTTTACATGTCAACTTTTACATCTTCAGCCTTGTAAGTTTTAATACAATCATTCAAATTGGCAAACATTGTTAAATTTTCTGGCTTTAAATTTCTGCTCCACAACTCCAATTTCCTACAAAATGCCTTAACTGTACCACACGTATCCAATATATGTGTATTTGCTCCTTGCAGCTGAAGATTCAAGTTATTTAATTTCTCGAATATGTCGACCATGTAGCTCAATTTCATCACAAAAAAACTATCGCGAAAATTCTTAGCTTCCGGTCAGTTTTCCTCTTCTTGGAGAACGGCGATTTCTTCTCTTAATTCATAAACACGTTGCAAAAATTTCCCTCGTGATAACCATCTTGCCTCGCAATAAAATAGTAAAGCTGAATGTACTGCACCCATGTCTTTACAAATTGAGGAAAAGATTCTTGATTTCAGGGGTCTCATTTTTATATAATTTACTACAGTTACAACCGTAGTTAACACAATATTCAAACCAGGACTCATTTCTTTGGAAGCCAAAGCTTCTCTGGGGATCCTGCAATGTGTCCAGACGCACTGTGGCGATTTTTGTTTCACAAGTGCTTGAATACTTTGGAATCTTCCGGACATAGAACGAGCACCATCGGTGCATATTCCGACGCAATTTTTCCATTCTATGTTTGCTTCGTTCATAAAATCATTTAACATAGCAAATAATGCGAATGCTGTTGCTTTGAGTTCTACTGGTTTGTAGAAAAGTAATTCTAGTACTGAAAAGTCATCACAAAATCTAACATAGGCAATGAAATGAGCATCTTTATTACTATCTGTAGCCTCATCGAGTTGTATTGAAAACAATTTGTCACGTAACTTCGACAAAAGCTGACACTCTACATCTTCAGTTATATCAGCAATTCGACGGGCAACACTATCATTTGAAAAAGGTATAGACTGCAATTGTTTTGCAAAATTATATCCAAACATAATTTCTACAATCTCAATTGCGTCTGGCAAAATAAACTCTTCATCAATTGTGTGAGGCTTTTTATATCTGGCTATTTTATATGAAACTTTCTAAGAGGCAATTAAAGCTTTTTTATTCACAAAGTTTTTTTAAACAATGATTTTTGCTTTTCATATGATTTTAATTTTAATTCGAAGAATTCTCTGGGTTTGTTTACGCACTCACTATGAAGAGTTTCAAAAGATCGTTCAAGCTTATTAGGTTTCATGCTGTCTGCCGCCACCATTTTTGAGCAAATGATACACAGGGGCCTTTCTTCTTCATTTACTTCAGTACTGGTGAACCCAAAATTTAAGTATTCTTGAGAATATTTCCTTGATTTTATTTTCGGAACCACGCTTGTCTGTGTACTTGTTGATGATTGTCTATCGTCTAATGCTCACTTACGGCCGCTTAAAAATTTATCCATGATTCTGCATAAGTCTGCTGCCTGAATATTTAAAACGGTGAATTGCAATTACACGAAAATATATATAACAGATACATTCAGAATAGATTCAATGGCGATAGAAGGATCGACTCGAAGGAGATTGTCTGGAATTGAAATTGGCGTCATAGAAATTTCTCCTTCTCCCTAGGAGAAAACATTTGTTCACATCTGCTCAATCTTTTAACTTAAAAGTTAAGTTGACGAGACAAATCGAAATTTCTCGCGAAACCGTGGGAAGGTCTGACATGGCGGGATGCAAGAGCAATAAAAATGCATAGGATTCTTGTTTTTTCAATGCCGAGAATCGGTGTTGCAAATGTCAATAAATTTCCATATTCTTGGTAATTTGTAAAGTTTAAAATTAAGGTTGTAGTGTAGGTTTAGCGCCAAAATATTCAAAATGCATATTGTATACATTTTATTGTATGTTGTGGGGGGGGGGGGGGGGGCGCGATGAAAATTATGATTGAAAATTGGGTCGTGAATACCAAAAGGTTGAGAAACACTGGTTTATTGCAAATTTCTACTCTTCACATGACCATAATGAGATAAAATTGAGCTATTGCTTTATTCCCAGACATGAGACTTCGTGACCTTGTGCATCCTTCATTCTATTGCATTTTATTTCTGTTTTACCAAAACACCCACCGTCTGCTAGTTGAGGCATGAAATAGTTTTCCAGAATACTACACAGAGGTGAAGAAGTTGGCATATAAAGTGCTGACACTTTTCGGGTAGACCTGTTCAAGTGTGCAAGCCATCTTTTGAATTAACATAATTAAACATAAATTTAGAAGTCAACAAACTAACATAAATCTAGAGTCGTGCTTGAAACTTACAACAACAAGCTGTAAACCAAACTTTCAAAAGGCACGCTAAGCCATTGTTCCCATTGATGCAACTATCTACATTTGGGATTTTATATGAATAAAGATAACTTCGCATTGAAAGCCATTCATTTTCAATCAAAAATCAAATGTATATGAGCAAATACTTTAATATTCATGCGAAAAATTTTAGTGACTCCTTAAAACCTGAAAATTTTTGTAAATTGTTACTTTTGGCTCTTCCGGTTCAATAGGTAGACAGCCCCTGCTATAGAGCAATGACTTTTCCATTTTCAATAATTTTTAACTTTAATAGTTGGTAGGAAATATTGATGAAATGAAATTTTCCACTCACTGACTTTTCATTTAATTATTTTATCTTCTGTAATTTCGATGGTGGTGTCTATGAGTCTAGAGAAAATTTTTATCCCTATCTTCTCTGATTCAATTTTTCGCAATCAATTTCAGATCCATCGAATTGATCTAATTAATTTCGCATTAGTAATCTAGCAAAAGTCTGCTAAAAGACTTAAAATTTGCTTAGTAAATTTAACTAATGAAATTTCGTCATGTATTTTGCAATTCAGATTTCATCTACATAGATGAATCGCTATTTATAGATTTCTATGTTGAAATGTTGATAAATACATATATCGATAATCAATTAATATAAGCAAATAATTAAATTTAACTATAGAATAAAAAATACGACAAATATGATAGGTTAAAGACAATAAGTTAGTTTAATTCTTTAAAAGACTATAACAAAAATAATAATTTCAAAATTTTATTATAATATCATAAACATGATCTTCAAGCTAATTTACTTATAAATGAATACGCTGATGTAAGGATTATCTTTAATCTTTTATCAAAAAATGGCTGTACCTTCAGTGACTTGTTTTTTTTTCTTCCCTTTTTTAAGTAAAGGACATGCCAAGTTAAATTTTGGTTAATAAGATAGTGGGGAATCACGAAGCATAAGTCAGTAAAATGTTTTGTATTTTTGTTTCTGAGAACTGCTGTAGAAGCAATAATTGCTAAAAATTTCCTACTTTTCAAAAATACCCAAAATAAATAAAAGAATTTATTTCTTAAGATATGTTTAAAATTGCATGAGATGGACTTTTACAATTTCAAAATATCTTTTCATCATCCTAATCATTTCCATTTCATTCTCATCTTTTGTTTTCAACTTTTTTCAATAATTGTCATTAACTTTGGTTATAGCTTGGTTATAGCTACACAACATCAGTTGATTATTTAGCTTTCTTGAGAAGATTATCTATCTTTTGTAAACTTCAGAAATGAAAATAAATAAATATATATATTTTTTATTATTTTATGACAGTAACGTGAAATGTAACAAGGTCTGAGTATATCTATTTTCTATTATACAAAAATTTCAATTTCGATTTTCATATCTCTAAAGAAGTATTTATACACATTAATCCATCATAAATTAATCAAGTTAATTGACAAATGTAATGAATCGTATAACAAATTTAATTTTTTAATTAAAATAGTCGCAATTCCAAAAATATTCAACCAATATTTGTTTTAATTAAAAAATAATATTGAACTTTAATTAAGAACCGCAACTAAAAATTATTATTTTTCATTACAAGTTGATTTGTTTTAACCTAACAATATTAAGAGCCTCTGTGCTCTATCTAATATTAGAAATTGTATCAAACACGATAGAGAAATTAATGATGATGTAGGAAACGGGGTTCCGAAGAAAGAATGTTAAAAATAGCATGGATAAGCATACTCATGACGCTCTACAATGCGAAAATGTTATAAAAAATAAAAAATAATAATATATCCAATATTATTATGAAATGTTAAACATTATTCACTAATTGCTAAGTAATAGTGCTCACTTATCCGGGGAGGAAATTAGGATATTACGATGCCCTATCTTTATTTAGTCGACCATCTATTAGTTTTATCAAGCCAACAAGACTCAATAACTATTTTCGCTAATTGCTTCATATAAGATTCACTTTGTTAATTTCCATCCTTTTTTTCTATTTATTAAATAGATTTCAGAACATGCTAAACATTTTAAAAACTTAATACAAAAACTATCTTGCTAAGTAACTTTAAAGCACTTTAACTTTTTAACCCTCGATACATTTGTGATAACAACATCAAATATCAGGTTAAGAGCTTCGAGTTCAAACACTCTACCTGGTTTTTGAAATTATTTATTTTTTCATTTATAAGTGCCAAGAATTAGTGTTAACTTTTTGCATTTTTAATTATTGGACCATTTCTGTATCGAAGTAAAAGTTGTTTCATAATTAAAAATGGATTTTATAGTAAAAATATATGATCAAATTATTTGTTTATATAAAGTGTCACGAATTTTAAGAAAAAGCATTAAGTGAAAAACATACTTCCATTTAAGAAGGATTAATGTAAAAAAAGGATTCAAAAAGTTTAAATGTGTAAAATGACTTTTTTCTCCTTCTTATGGTGTATTTTCTTCCTTATTGATAATGTTCTTGATACATTTCGAGACTCATAAAAGTTATTTCATTAAAGAATAATTATGACTTTCCATATCAAATGATCATTAGTAAATCATTACTAAATGGATCATCTTTCAATGTGCAATTCATTTTAGTGTCTATCGATTTCTTCCTATTTCATAATGCTAAGCAAGACACATGAGCTCTAAAACTTTCTTTTTCCGCACGAGAATCATCAATCATTTTTCTTTGACTGAGCATTCCCCTCATGGGTTTGACATACTTATTTTTAGAGCATGAATGTGACATTTGTTTCAAAAAGAAAAAGAGTTACATTTCTATTAAAATGAATGGCACATGAAGAGATATTATTTCAGACAAAAACTTGGGGTGCAAAGTGTGGAACTTTCTGAAACGTAGGTGAATTTTCAAAAAAATTCTAACCACAAGTTTTTTTATAAATTGTATTGAATGTTTTCTCAGAAAGAGCAAAAGAATATTAGGCATTGAATAAGAAGAAGCATTTTAAAAAGTATATTAGGACAAAATTTTGATAATCTTGTTATAGTAAAACTTAAATTTCTTTAAAATAAATTTTCTTTCAAGGATAAATTTGTTTATAGAAAAAAATTGAGTGATGAAAAATTGTTTTCTAATTATTAATGAAGAATAGTATGAATATTTTCAAAAGTTCCGAAGAATATTTCAAAAGTTAAGTAAAATTCATAAATTCATTCATAAAAAAGAATACTTTTCAATTGCCAAGAAGAAATTTTTTGGAAAGAAACTTCTCTTGGGGGAAAATATTTTCATTATTGCATGATTTCCACATTGGAATATTTTAAAATATAAAAAAGTATAGTTAAAATATATAAATATATCCTTTATTTTAACTTAATAATATGCTTTACCAACGTAAAAAGATGAATTTTTTCGTGATATTTAATGAATGATATCCAATTTATTGTGTCAAATCAGCTTAATTGCCTTTATTAAAGACCAGCAGCTTTTGACTATCATTTTGCTGGCCAAAAAATTGCAAATTGCAAAATTGCAATTTTGCAAAAAATTTCCTTTAAATATTTTCTTTTATTTGGTTTTTATAGTTTCAAATAATACTCATCTTAATAATATTCATATTCATTTGCGTGTCAAATAATATTCATTTCCATTTCAAATTTGAGAGACGTATAGCCCGTATTATTTTAGAAGTTTGACACGATTCCCCTGAATGTATTATTCCTAAATTTTTAGCTCTTACTCTTACAATTATACCTATAGAGCGCTTTCAAAAATAGGGATGCGAAGCTTTCGGCTTAGTAATTAGTTCTGTTATCCTTAGTGATAACAGAAATAGTGCGGAGATGGCTACTCACTATTGATGATGGAACATCCTTAATGCCGGAAAGGTTATATGAGACAGGTAATAGCTCTCAAACAAAAATCATAATTCATACCAATGCAATCTTGGTGATCCATAGATTCAGATCCATCCAAATGCTTTTCGAATGGTAGAAGTTGCATTTCTTAGTTATATTTACAATTATAGATGAAAGCCCATCAGAGTTTAAATCGGCAAGGAATATTCTTCTTTATTTTCAAATATATATCGATAGAGCAAATGTCCACACAAAAAATCATAAGTATGAAAAGTTTGGTCACGGTGGGTCAAAACTTCTGGCTTATAGTGTCCCAACGTAATACACACATTCATCCTTATTATTCAATTAGTCGCCAATAGGTACCAATTTGTTCGCCAGGAATATTAGTTATAATTGTTTTCAGAAAAATAATTTAATGTAATTAAAACTTCATGATTACTTCATATTGTTAGAAAATAAAGCTGGCATTTGATTTGCCTTACATAAGTCATGTTATTTATGTCCATTAACAACCTTTCTAATGAGACCAGTGCTCTGAAATCTTGGAAGTATTAAAATAGTAAGCGTGTTGTTCATCTACTTTATAAATGATGCGGTGTCCCATAAACTTCACTTTATTATCCATCTCCTAAACTACAGGTATATTCAATGAAATAATTTTTCTTCAGTTTACACCAAAAAAAAATAATCCCACATATAGATAGTTAATGAAACAATGAAATTGTTTGTAAAGTATAATCTATTGTTGGAAATCTGAAAAGAAATATTTTTAAAATATTGACAGAATTCAGCAAAAAAATCTCATGATTATTAATTTGGTATTATAAAACAGACACTATTCGAAATTTACAAATGAGCGAAATTCCTTTTTTTGATGTTAATTCATTTTTGTTTACTAAGTCTTTACTAAAGTTATTGTTGAAAAACTATTAAATTTAGTTTCATTTTAAAATGATTAAAATTCAAAAATGTTCGCACCAAGGTATACATTTACTGATTCTAAAGCATGCATGCGTCAAATTGTATAGCTCTTGACCAAATGGTCTGGTCTATAGAGAACTAAAGCACACGTACATGCATTCATTTTTATTATTAATATAAAATAAAAATACACATTTTAAACTGAAATTATTTTAAAGATCATTATTCTATAAATAAAATATAAGAAGTCGATTAAATTTAAGTTTTTTTGTATTAAACTTTTAAAGCCGCAGATTCCATAAAAATACAAATATTTATTCTTCTGGCTATTGACATTTTTTAAATACAAAAAAGAAAAGATATTCTTCAGACATGTATTAAAAAATTCAAAGTATCTAAACTGGCATAGCAGACAAATGCTTACCTGTAGTTGGAAGTACCTGAAAGGCGATATAGTTCATCAGCAGTTTTGAAAGTGAGAATTAATTGCCAAATATTTTCGGGAAATGCACTATTTTTTTGTAGTTTTTGAAAATAAATAATAATAATTCTTTTGATAGAATTATTATTACTTTTAAATTTGATAACTAAATCAAAATTAATAGTGAGTTAATAAAAAGTCGAATATAGAAACATTCATTCTTAGCATTTTTGAATACACTGCTCATAAGGCATACCATGATTCCAACCTGCCACGAAGGCAACGGATTAAACGATGGCCAGCTACGAAACAACCCCACTCAGCGCGGAGGCTCAGGTCTAAAACTCTATTAAACCTCGCAGCAAAGCTTGAAAGATAAACACTCCAGGGGTTAATTACCGTTGATCAATTTGTATTATACTGTTCCCCTGCTCCAATTTTACAACTATTTGTAAATTAATTTACAAATTAACTCTATCAAATACATCTAATTACCATTACAGTATGATGCATCAAAAAAGGATTAGAATTCAGGTTATTTAGTAAGGTTAATTTCACTCCAGAAAAGTTAATAAAGCCACAAAAACAATACAAGGAGCAGCAAAAAAAGTCAACTGATATCTGTCATCTCAAGTTATTGTTTATCTGCAAAAATCCTGGAAACACTTATCTCGTACGCTGGGATTCTAATTTGGGCCCCTATGCTCATATTGCTTCAGTTTTTGTGCCAATTACACCATAAGCAATACCATAATTCACAATCTTTTAGAACATGAAGGATTACTGAAAATGCTTTTTCACCGGGACAAACCATAGATTTTCCAAAAAACCTTGCCTAGTGAGCTCTAAAACATCCATGACCCGTAATTATCTGATTGATATAAAAATTGCCATAGATACGCTTTTCACTCACCCTTTGGAAAAACTTTTTAGACCATTCACTTTTGATTGTTTCAGCCCATCTATGCTACTTCTCTATGATTTAATGTTCAAGGTTTCTTTTTAATTGATTTGGAGATAATATAAATTTGTACTCTATTTCATCCTATCTTCTGGTTTCTTTGGCTAAGCAATCAGCTCTTTCATTTCCCATTATAACTTTGTGGGCTTTTACCCATTTTAGATGAATATTGAGGTTTGTTTTAGTTATTCTGCTTTTCAAGTTATTAATTAACTTTAAATAATTACTTAACTACAATTAATTTTCTCTCCTCTTTAGGCTCAAATAGTGTTTCCAGAACTGATCTAGAATATATTATTATACTAGTATTTAGCCAGTTTTTTGTATAATATAATTATTGCTATTTTAATTGCAAATAGTCCCACTTAGTTAACTGTGCTCTCATCATTTATTCTAAATATTTTGCAGTCAATTTCTTCTCCATGTTCATAACGCAACAAAGGCACAGCCTACTCTGACCATCGATTTTTGATCCGTCAGAGTAGATTTGGGATCCAATCATTATTTCATTGAAATAACTCCAATTCATTTTTGTAGCTTTCCAAATGTCTTCCACCATTAGATAATTTATATTAATTATTTATTCCAGCTGGTTTGAAGTTTTTTGATGTTTTATAACTTCAATAACTGGATTAGTAGGCTAGATTTTGATGTCAAAGGAAGGTCATCCACTTGAAACCTGAAACCCCTCTCTAGAAACTATGCTATAACTTTATGTAATCATTAAAAGCACTTGTCTTTGAATAATATTAAGCTTGTTATTCATTCGAACATTATTTTTATACCAAATTGCGCTGGCGCAAGTTAATAAATTCTAGGTAAATCTGTTTTAAGACTATAATCTTTAGGCCCCAGGTAGGTCGGGCTAAACTCCATAGTTTCTCTTGAAGTTTTATTACCCTATCATAGATAAAATTAAGATGAGGCAGAAAAGTTATATCCGAATCAATCGCAATTCCTAGACGCTATATACATTTAGAATATGCCAATTTTTGATTGCATTAATTTTATCCCTGGTTATTGTGTAAATTCCATTTCATTTTTAATCGTGTAACTTGATTCATTTTTATTAAATGTCTGCACGGCATTCCATTCTTTTAATTACTTTGATACATTTTTCAGCAAATAAATATGATGTGTTGGATTTCATGGAAACTAAAATATCGTCAGCATAGGCCTGAATCTTTATTTCTGGATCACTATCAAAATCTATCAACAACTCATTTATGACCATGAGAAGAACTACTAAAGACCACTAAAGAACCCAGTCTAGACTTGATCTTTGTGAAACTCCTACATTGTACAGCCATAAATAAATTTTAAATGCTTGATAAATTTTTGTGTGGGATTTATATGAAAATATTACAAAATATAGCTACTTATATAACAATCACCATAAAAGCTGCACATAAATACGTACCACCTGAATTTAAAAAAAAATGCATATATAAATTAAAATATCTTGAAATTGCTATAAGATAATTATAAAATTTTGAAATACATATGAATATTAGTCAATAATTTTGTAGCTATCTTGCTCAACTCTTTTAATCTGTGCTGAAAATAAAGAAGAATGCATGTATTTCTGTCTGCATACTGTTGCTTTATTGGTTAATGCTTTTGATAATACGATAATCAATTTGATTCAAACACCTAATGGATGTAGGGAATATGAAATTTTGAGAGATTTCTTCTGAAAATTCAATTACAATTTTTATTAATTACAAAAATTCATTAAAATTCAAAATCTTTTTATTATTTAAGTAAATATTTAATTGAGTCAATTTCTTCAATTCTTGCAAACAAAAGATGAATTATTCTTCAACTCCCTGTATAGTTTACATAAGGAATATAAAATTGCAGTGGCATGAATAAAAAGTTATAATTAGAAAATGGATTGCCCAAAATATTATGTTTCTTATAGCTATATGATGTAATTGGGTTACCTATCGTTTTGATAATAATAATATGAGCATTGAAAAATATAGTTCAGTATCAAAATTTGAACATTTTTTATTCTGAGAATCATGGTCATGACTGAAAGAATTATGTAAGAAATCGGATGATGTAATAGAGACAATAGTATTCCACAGCTTGTCTATATCAAAATAATTTAGCCTAAATATACTAAGATTTAAAAAAATACATATTATAATGCTGTAATTGGCAGGAAAATGTTTCATAAAGGAGCAAAAAAGCGGATGGATAACATTTTTATTCGCCTTTCAGAACTCGATATCCTTCTTTTATTGAGTGCGAAAAACATTTATTGGACATTTATCTGGTTATCAAGAAATAAAGAAGAAACTTCTAATGAACCAAAACCCTAAGTCGTCCAAAAAGGCAGAAAAATACCGAAGAGTGTCCATTACAATTGCTTAATTTGATGCGGTTTGATTAACGAGAAGTACTTCTGTTTATTTGGCAGGATACGCTCACCTAACAAATGCTTACAAATGCATTTAATGCTTCGGAACAGTGGGATATTTGTGTATCTGAAGCTAATGGAGAAAAAATCACCAGGAAGCTTGCATAAGGTTATAAAGAGGTGCAAAGCTAAAAGCAAAAAAAAAAAAAATATTGAGGAACACATCATTGTAACATCTGGAATGTACTTTTAACGAGTAAAGAAAGAAAAAAAAACCCTCTTCCTTCATTCTTCACCTTTATTTCTTTCAGCGATCTTGAATACTTTTTCTGGACTATTTTTTCCCGATCCAGCATCCATTAGCGTCTTGAAGATTTCTTTCTTTCAAACGTTACATGGAGATTTTTTCCCTTTTTTTTCTTTTTTCTCCCTTTCTTTCTTTTTCTTTCTTTATCCGTCCGTTTGACACTCTCAACAGCAGAAGGAAAATTCGCATCTTGAAGTCTCGTTTAATTTCCCTAGTCGCCGGGTTTCCCTACCCCATTAAGTTTTTCTGGAACAAAGGACTTTTATGAATGTATAAAATGCAATAAAAACGATGACGCGGGGGTCTCTTAAGTAATAGTCGATACAAGAAATGTACGGACTGGGATTTTATTTTCTCATTCTCTGTGCTAGTCTGATATTGGAAGTTTTTATCTGTCTGACAACGTTTGAGCATCGATAGTTGGAATATCTATGAAGTAAGAAAAATGTAAGAATTATTTAAAAAAAAATAATGTTCTTTTAAAAATGGATGAAACAATTTGTTTATTATCTTTTTGAATGTGCCGACTTCTTAAAAAATTGAGTTTTTTTTCAAAAATATACATTAATAGCTCCCTATTATCATAATCATGTTTTATATAGATGATGATTATCAGTATAAAATATTTTTTTTTATTTAAAAAATCCTTAGGAAAAGTATTTTTAAAAATGTCCCCTACAGTTACACAAAATGGGGTATTCTATATTTTCGCATTTATCTCCATCCTGTATCTTTTCCATGACAGATAATTCAATGGTATTGTTCAATCATCAAAATGCTAGACAATACCTTAAGAATACTAAATCAATACAGATGTACAGGGTGTTCAAAACTTATAGGCAAACATTGGAGGGATGATAGAAAGCATCTAAACATGCAATTTTTCACATACAATGCATGGACTCAGAGGTAGCGATGAACTGTTAGATGGCTTTGTAATTGAAAAAATAAGCTCGAGTTTTCTTATAAACCTCTCTTTGGTCAAAAATTTAAAGACAACACTTCAGTTCCTGCACACCTCCTCACACCAAGGCAATAAATTTCTCCAGAATAAATAAATAAATGAAATGACATCCTATAAGCCACGCTCCTCCCCTGAAAGATCCATTCGTAATGGATCTACCTCCTGCCAAACACCCAAGACTACGCTCACCCCAATATCGAACCATTTCCATTCGAGCCTCAGACTTCATTTACTCCACTAAATTCACCATCCCAGAACTCGCAATCCCACATCGTAAGTAAAGCGCTTCGGTAACAGTGCGTAGGTACCACAGTATCTTTCGTTTAAGTTTACCTCGTAATTTCTATTATAGATTTCAGAATGAATGGTGATCAGGAATATGCACACATTCATTTTATGTATGGTCTGATGACTGGAAATACTTTTGAGTGTTGGCAGCGTTTCTAAAGAAGACATGTTGGCTCAAGACATATGGGCTCACACCTTGGCCGGAACTCTCACCCTGTTTTTCCAGTCTTTTTCCTGCTGGGCCATTTGAAAATTCTATGAAAGCCTGTCTAGTTGCAGGATGTTTGTTGCTTCTTGAGCCATCTGAGAAATACCGGGTTGTTTGAAAGAGTGTACCATTTCAGTACTTCGTAGAGTAACGCCTGCATTACAGCTTGTAATGCTGGAATATTATCTGTAATTTCGCCGTACAATTTGTCAATAAGAGTATTCAGAACCTCCTCTATCATTTTGGTATCTCGTTCTTTCTTGTGAATACTTCCAAGCGGCTCACTTGCTGTTCACCAATGCATTGTATGGTGGAAATTGATCGCTTAGATGTTTCCTCCCTTCAATTTTTGCCTATGAGTTTTGTAACGAACTTAATATTTAGTACTAATGGGGAAGAAGTAACAAGAAGCGGGCCAATATTTTGGAATTTTTTCCTTAGAATAGATGAAAGCTCAATAGAAATCTATAATTTTGCTGTCATCAACAAATCCGTAAATTCATTTGCATAGTTAGATGGGGTTTCTTTCATTCACATAGACATGGATAAACGCATATTAACAAACGAAAAAATATGAAATTAGATACATTTCCAGCGAATAAACATTTTACAATTTTCATTTTGTATTTCGTAAGCACGGATAAAACTTCAAAGCCACATACGGAAACATTATTTCCTTTGTCTATTTATCTGCCGTTTAACACCTACGCATATAAACGAGGAAAGAAACCACTCATTGTTTGAACACTATGTCCGAAACTAATCATAAATCACTAGAACCGATTTTATATAACATAGAATACGCATAAATGAATAAATTTTTCCTTAATTCTTTCTGTTTTCGCATTTCGATTATATATTTATGGGTACATAAAATTTATCATAATTATTGGAAATTATTGGAAATTAAATTATATTTATTTAGTTTGTATTGTTTTTAATCTATTTATTTAAAAGTCAAATATATTTTTTTTATAAAGTTTTAAAACTAAAACATCAATAAATATATAAAAGCCACTTTATTTGATGTTTTAGAATTTTTTTTCCTGCATATTTTTTAAGCTTTCGAAATCCGAAGGGTCTAAGAGTTATTTAATAGTTTTAGTATCAACAACATTTATAATTATGGAGGTGAAAATGTATGACTTTAATAGGATGGTACGGTCTTGGCAATATCATATTCTTTACCCTTATATTATAAATGTACTAGTGTGAAAATTGGTCAATATGTTCTGCAGATATTTTTCTTGTTATATAATTACGTTTTAGAAATGTTCAAAACTTTTTATCATTAGGAAAAGTAATTGTGGGGGAGCTAGCATTTTCTTCACAAACTACATGTAATAACAGATTTCTTGAAAAAACATTATTTTTTTAATTGTATTTATTTTTACAGTATACAAAGGTGTATTTTATACAATATAAGGTAAAATTCAGCATTTATATGAAAAATAAAAAATAAAATGATAATGAGTACAATTTTATGCTTGACCGCGTACAAGAATAAAAATAAGCCTACTATTTCTCTTGGTATATAAATATATTTTAGATGTTTTTTTCAGAATACACTACTACTAGAAATATAAATTATATTTGAACGTACATATAGAATCAGCCGAATGAGAACTATTATAGAAAAACTTTCTGTACAATTATTCTCATCACTTAAGGTATCCAACTGCTTTAAAAACACTGGTTGGTGACCTCATTGGTGATTTTTTTTATTGATATTGGTGATATTTCTTGTAATTAAGATTTTCCTCGTTCAAAAATAGTTTGACTTTTCTAGGAAAGATACGGCCTGGCCAGGGTCACATATTTTTCAGCTAAAAATTTGTCTTTAACTTGAATTTTCAAAACTTCAGTTTTCATAAAAAATCTCTACAGTTTTCATAAAAAATTAGCATAACAGTTTCAGCGAGTATTTTAAATAACATTTATGGGAAATATAAAGAAAAATTTCAAGGTCATCTGCCATACTTTTGATTCTTCTCTTAGGTAACTTTCTAACCTGATCATTATTTTGACATTGCGTGATTTCTATAACCATAAACTGAGTCACAGAATTACAAGAAACTGCTTATAAATTATATACATAATGCTTTTTTCAAGTCATTAAAAATGGATCTTTTATATTCACGTGACTAATTATGCAATGAATATCAAGAATTCCTTCCTTTTCAAGTGCAAAGGATTGTTATTAGTAATGACTAAAATCCTAGACCTATAATAATACAACAATTATTTCTGAACACTAAGCATAATAATAGATTTAATGACTGTTCTGAAACGAAATATTTAAAAAAAGAAATTAAAGAATTTTTTAATCTTCTTAAACTAAATTCAAACATGAATAAAACGTTGAAATAATATTCAGTAACTGTATTATAACTTAAATTATGTGAAACTCATGCAAATGATTACATTAATTGAAATGTAGTATCTTCAATTATTCGTAAATGCATCATTGTCTAATGTGTTGCAAAAAATTTTCAATAATAGAATTTTAAAGAAAAAATTTCAGTTGAAACTCACTGTAACCAATTGTTCATGCATTTCCCTAACATTTTACAGAATAGATATCAATGTATGCATAAATGGTTAAACATGTATGATCATTTGACTTATTTTTTTTTCAATTTTAATTTTAACAATTACTAATATTAGTAAAGCCAAGACGATAATTCTGGTTGTTGATGAAAAATAAACTGATATTTTATGAATGGCATGATCATTTATAAAATCAACATAATAGGCAATGTATTTAAGGTTTTAATATAAGATTGACACCACAATGATAAGAAGTTATTATTTAGTAGAATTCATTTTATAATATATGTCTTGCTTGCAATTTCCTGGTCAGATTTTTTCCTCTTAATAGGTTTAATTTATTTAAGTACTGGCTTAAAGATAGCTCGTCTTCCCTGTAGTCTGGGCGTTAGGACTTCAAGTCCTCGTTTGGGCATGGTTGTTCACCCTGTGTTCTTTCTGTGAGGTGAGTGAAAGTACCTCCTTGTAAAAAGGGATTGTGCAAGCAAATCTCAACTTCGTGTATGCCAGATGTCAAACTTCTGTCCTTGGAGGCTTTGGGATCTTTACCCTCAGAAACTACGGCATCCTCTCTCCGTTGTAACGTGGGCATATCATCATCAATTTATTTAGTTACTGTATTTAGTTTCTATGTTGAATTTGTTATGCCTTACTTTGTCTCTTAAAAGTGGAAAAAATGAATATGCAAAGTCCGAATCAATAATTTTTCTAAATATTTTTTTTACTATATACCAGTTTTATAACCTATGATAACCCTCATACTCTTCGAATGCAAAACATTTTCCAACACTTTTTTAGATTCCAAAAACAAATTGCTTAATAATGCTTAAACTTATATTTTATGAAAAAAATTAGCTTCAGTATAGAAATCCAAGTTCAAATATCTAACGAAAAAAAAATGGTTTCAGTATAGAAATGCAGGTTCAAACATTGAATGTATGATTTGAAAGTAATGAGAGTATTTAAAACACATTAATTTGTAATAATTTGAATAATTAATACGGAAATTTAAATATATATCTTAGAATGAACTTAAGTGCTAATGTAAATTTATTTATATGCTTACAAGCTACGATTATACAATTTTTTAAAGAAATATAATACTATAATAGGTTAGCTAATATTTATTTGAACATTGTATTAAGAATCTTTTTCAAGAAAAATAAAATTTAACAAGGTAATTCGTAAAATTAAATTATCATTTTTGTTTTTTTAAAGGAATTATTAATGTAAAATGCCTTTAGTTATAAAAGAGTGTCAATTTGCATTTATTCTTAGTGGAAATGATTAATATATTGTTAAAGGTACGAACTCAGGAAATTTAAAAAAATGTAGTTTCATTAATCCGTTTGAAAAATCATTCTTTTCAAAATAATCTGAAACAAGAAAATAATGATGCACTTAAAAAAATGTTCACTGAATATTTAATTGGCAGTTGCATTGGGCAAATGCTTTAAACATTATCATGTTTAAACACCTTAATTGTACTGTGAATCTAATGAGCCAAAACACTAGAGCTGGAAAAATTTAAAGCAGTAATTATGCCTGAAATAAGAATAAATAATTTTTTTAAGAAAATGGATGTAAAGTAAAACCATATATTTAAGTACTTTTACTCTCTTCTAAGCGATTTATCTTAAAGGAACGGATATTTTTTGAGTAAAAAATAGTGAATTTTTCAGACTATTTTTTTAGTCTTCTGGCAGAACTTATTGAACCAATTTTCTACTGATTTTGTTTTAACAGTATATCTATCGTTTGTAAAAAAACTATATATTCTATTACCTTGTAATTATTTGAGAAAAGACATGTTTGATGACATATAACATTGCATGATGCAGCTTGCAGTTTGAATGGATGAGTTAAATTTGAAATGGCATTCGAAAGCTATTCGAAATGGGTTCTATTGTCGATTATTAGTATAATTTTGACTCTCGTTTATTCAATCACTTTAGTTTAAATATTTCAAAATAATGTAATGGAGGAAATTTCTTTTTAAGAATAAAAAAATCTAAAAATAACTGCTTTATCAGTCGGGATTCTTAATGGCCTTGGCGCTGGCGTTCTGACTTGGAGATAGAGCGTCTTTTTCGTGATCTGGGCTTTCCGGGTCCGAATCCTGGTTCGAGCGTGGGTGCTCTTCCCTTGTTTTTTGTCTTTGAGAAGTTTGAATGAGTCCCCCTGTCCAAAGGGATTGTGCAAACAAATATGTGTGTCATCTTCGTTTGAGCAAGAAGTCAGATTTCTGAGGGCTCAGGGGTTCTTTACCCTCAGAAGCTGCTACAGCCCCGTTTTGTGACATCATCCTCATCGATGGAGTTGATATGCAAATGAAGACTCGCTTTGTGTAAAGTTATTAAGCAAATATATGCTTAATAACCCTTGATAATTTTTAGGAAATATTCATTGTCCCAAACCTTGGATGAACGTTTTTAACAAACAATGCACATGTCTCAATTTTCAATCAATCATACGGAGCGAAGGAAAATGGAAACTTCGCAGGGATAAGAAAGCATCTCAGGAGCTTACCATAATTTCATTAAATGGACGTTTCGGACTTTTCAATACCAATAAAAGTGAACACTGAGAAAAACTATTTATGGATAAATTTTGTAAAGTCAAGGTAATAGAAGTAATATCGAAGATTCGTTCCGATTTTGTTTGGATTAATGACTTCATTTGTACATATACGAAACCTATTTTGAAACGGCGCTTACATCTTAATTACAAAATCATATTAAAACATCTTTTGGTTTCAATTGGATTATTCTGAATTACTGGTTTAGTCGTGAATTCAAACCATGGCTAAATGACTAGAAAAACACTTAAAGTAACGCATGTCTTTAAACATGCTTATTATAGTATACTTTTGAAATTTCAGACATTATGGAGATTCTATGGAATCTCCATCCACATAGATGCCAGATTTTCCATAGATGATTTAACAGTTATGAGGAGCTCAACTAACATCCCTTATAAGTATAATCGTATAAGGAATAAAATGCGTATTTAAATTTGTGATAAATAGGATAGACGGGTATATACATATCAAACAATACTTGGTGAATAATAAAAGGAACATACCATATTAAACTAATTCGCATCATACTATAAATATTTGACACACTAAAAATGCGAGAATTAGCAGCAGGATTTAGGAATTTCACCACGTTTTGATATTCAGATTGATAATAGATTTTGTTTTCCATTTGCAAATAAAGTCTTAACACAAAAAGGATTTTGCGCCGTCAAGAATAGAATAAATATGCACATCATATTGAAATATTATTATCAATCTGCTGTTTAAATCTTTTTGATTTCCAAATGTGGAATTTATGAAATTGAAAGAAGTAGGCCAAGTAAACAATAAATTCCTGCGTTCATTTTAACTTTTTTTTAAATCTAGGGATGCTTATTTTTCATTCTGTTCTTGTTTTTTTATTTATTAGAAGAATTTCTGTTCTGTTTCTTAAATTTTTTGGATGATTTTGGTTTTTTTTAATCCAATATGTCGCATCAAAACTTAAATAAGGGTTGATGAAAACGAAATTTATTAAAAATGAAATTAATATAATTATTAATAAATATTATTTGATGCAAATTTTATAACATTGTCTGTACAATATTCTGGCAACTTTGAACAACAAAACATCATTTATAAAATATATAATACTGTTTTGTAAAATATTTAAAGAATTATTTACAAAATAGGTAATAACGAATTAAACTCTATGAACTGAATAAAATTTAATAAGTTAGTTTAGTTTGTTCTGCATTAAATATCTATGTATAACTTGAAAATAATCTGATTTAATTTACCATCTGAAGATGGAAAATTAAATGATTTTTATCATATTTTGAAAGTTAAAATATTAATTTAATTTATTTGCATTAATAAAAAATGAATTAATATCTTAATTTAAGTATTTGAAAAAATAGTAATTTATGTTGTAATTTTATGCAATTAATTTTATTCATTTATGACATTCATGTTATAATTGTTTATAATTTGTGAAAAACGGTAACTGTATTATACATCATTAAACAATATTTAATCATACTTAGAGAATTATTTCTTTGTATTGAGTAAAAAGGTAAATCATTAAACAAACTTAATTTCCCCCCCAAAAAAATCTTTCATCAGGATGATATAATATAGCAGATGCTATTAAAATTGAATCAGTAATAATATTAATAATAAAACTTAATAGGCTCGAAATACTTGAATTCAAACTAAAAATACGATTAATATTCGCACGGACTAAATAGCTAAGATTGTAAAATCTGAATTGCTTGCATTAAATTACATAAAATGATAATAAATTAAAATCTGTACTTGTGTCTTAAAAAGCGCCTCCTTCTTTTAATCTTAGGTGTAAATTTATTTATTTCAAAATCATTTTTGAATTTATTGTATCATTTTAGCTAATATTATCTTTTACAGTAAAAATCTGAAATTTAATTAATAAATGGAAATTGTTGATTTAAATGCGATTTGAAATTTAAAGCAATATATAAAAACCTTAAAAAATTAATAATTAACAAAATTTTTTGATTAAAAACAATAATATTTCTGATTTTTCTAAGTTCGTCAGTGTTTTAACACTTCATTTTGTTACCAGTTCAAATCTAAATGTAATTAATTATAAATAGCGAGTCTCTGTGATATTTTACACCTATTATTAGTTTTTTTAAACCGGAATAATTTTACTTGTAATTGGGATTTTTAATTTGATTATATTTTTATCAAATATTTGTGTTTTCTAAATGTAATGCGTACTTAAACTAACTAATGCATACTTTAACTAACTAAGAAATCTAGATATTGATAAATATCTAGCTTTCTTTCTATTTTCGAATGTGATTTAAATTTCTAGCAAAAATATTAGATCTTTTCAAAATTTGCATTTGTAGCTTTATTTAATTAATATGATACCCTTTTGTCGCTTGAAAGGAAAAGAAATTCTTTAACTGTAGTGAAATAAAAGTCATCCGGCTAAGATGAGTGCTAAAATAAGATACACATATTGTCTTTAAAACTAATATTTTTCAGTGAGAATTATTGAAATACTGCATTTGTTCTTTTTATACGGCAAAATATAAAATTTTTATGTTTATAAATATGCAAAGGAACATAACTTTAATGTAAAACGATTTGGAAATAAAATGGGGATTTGATGGTTAAAATTATAATAACCATAGTCAGCATTTATGTTGACACTAACCTTTTCTGAAATGGAACACTCTGAAATTGCATTAGCAGTTTTTGATTCTGAGGATAAACGAGAAATATTTATTTTGAATGGAAAATTCCTCTAGAAAGGATATGTTTACTTAAGTTTGAAAGAATAAAATAGTCAGAGATTAAAGTATTTATGAGAATTCGGAAGATTCTGCTGAACTTTAAAACATTTGAAGAATTTCGACGAATGCATAGTTGCGGAACTTTGAAATGCGAATTTGTACATTCAGTGAATGATTTGTATTTGGAAAAGAGATTCTTCAGAAGACGGAAAATACAAATAGAAGCTTATTCTGCAAATATGGCTTTACTAAATTTGAATTTATTCAGTTGGACTTAAAATTAATCGACATTTTCGATGTAAATCTGCTAAATATATTCTGCTATAAAAGCAGTACTTCAAATCGCAATAAAATTTATAGAGATCAGTGTGTATATATATATATGTATACATACATACATACATACATACATACA
>JAPMOQ010048154.1:521277-663440 GCA_026543055.1 Argiope trifasciata
TATATATATATATATATATATATATATATATACAGAGAGAGAGAGAGAGATATGATGGGACGCCATATTCTGAATTATAATACTAAAAGCGAAAAAAAATGATACGTATTTTGAAGCTTCCACTTTATTGAGACTTCAAAAACCACAAACGAAAACAGCATCATGTTCTCCCACTATAAAAAGACCAAAGAAGAATTTTTAATAATGCGTATTTAGAAGAGGTAAATAAAAACGATATTTGAAGATTTTGCTTAAGAGTGTTATTTCATTTTGATATAATTTTATGAATGCTACTTTTTATTTTTTCCTTTTGTTATGTAGCTAAATATGATTCCATGCATTAAATTAAATAATAAGATGTTCGGAGTGTTTATTTTTTGCTCAAACAATGTTTAAGAAATTCTTATTTTTTATTTAATCTCATACATTTAATTTAATGACTTTAATTAAGAATCAGACTGAAAATTAAAACTCAAGCTTTTACCAAGATTAAAATGAATTTCAGGTTTAAAAATTAGATTATAAGCTCTCTTCAGCAAAAGAACGTTCCATTAAGAGTTTTAAAAACAAACGAAAATTATGCTTCACGTTTAATTAAAATTTAGTTAATTTACGACTTAAAAAATTAATCTTCTCAGATAAAATGATACAAAAAATTAATTAAAATAAATTTTTTATTAATTTTTTTAACTTTTTATTACTTCTCCAAGAATTAAAAATGCTGTTTATTTCATTTCTTTTTCACATGCAGTTTATCTTATTTGTCAATTAGAATATGTTTGTTTGCAATCGAGAGAAATCTGAAATAAACATTTTGAACGGTTTTTTTTGAAAAATTATTTTTATAAACATTGATAATGAATCAATATTTCCTTTTTTTGGAGTAGATAAATAATTGATTCTTTTTCAAGACGTATTATGTGGAAAAGAATTAGCAATTTTAGTTTTGTTACTAGTGTTCAATTGTTTTAAAGGCACAATGATTATAATAGACATACTAAAAATAATTAAAACATTTATTGAAAGCATTCTTGAATTTAAAATATTCATATATTGTCCGAATTAATAAGAAATTAAAAATAATTATCATTATTGAATCAGTATTGTAGTTATATGAAATTTTATTCAGTAAAAGAAAATAATATGTTTGAAGACTTTATTTAGGGAGTTTCTTTCTGAATTTTTACTATAAGTTCACATTCTCCCTATATAACTTTATTTGTATATTTTCTTCAAGTTAACAATGATTAATAAAATTCTTTTTATTCATCCTCTCATGTTCAATTAATTTTTTTAAAACTTGTAGGTGAAATTAAATTCTACAAGTAGTTGATACACCTGATGCTAATACAGGTTTTTCAAATAATAATTGATTAATTAAATTTCATGTTTAAATATAGTTTTATCAGTCTGTAATAAAAGTGAAATCAATAGTCAGTAGCTCAATCATTACAATCAAAGGATTTCAGTATTTTTCAAGTGAAGGTGAATTTCGAATTAAATCGTGCGAAATCAATAATTTTTAAAATTATTTGATAAAAAGTGACTGAAACATATTTTGTCGACCAGAATGGGAATTGCGTTCCCTTTTTTTATATTACTTGTTAGGTTAGGTAAATTTTAGCAATGGATATAGAAACTGAGTAAAATTAAGCTTTTTATAAATAAATGAAATTGTTTTGGAAAACAAGGCTTTAAGTGAATTACATTGAGGAAAAGAAACAAATAATTCATAGCTTGGATTGCTTGTAAAATTAAAGCATTTTTATCAGTAGTGACTCAATCGAATATAATATATTTTATTAATTTACATTTAAGTGTTTAATTCTGTGAATTAATATCGATGTCCCAAATCGTAATTTATCAGTAAACAGTTTTATGCTATAATCCAAAATTTATACATCCAGAAAAGGAATTTAATATTAAAAAAAAACAGAATTTGTGCCAATGTTATAGTATTTAAGGCTGCGGAGAGAGTAAATGAAGGGATAAGGATTGTCATTATCTTTATTGACGAAGATAATTATAATAATTGAAATACATTTAAAATAATTACTTGAATATATACAAACATATATATACACTATCAGACTATTAATATACACTATCCGACAATTTGAGAACATTTTTAAAAGTTGCAAAACAATTTGTAGATTTTTTTAATACTTTCGATCAAAGCCTATCCAAAAGATAAATATTGAATCAAAAATATTTTCGAATTTTTTTGTGCCTCAATTTTTTATTCTAACTCATATTTAAATATTTTACAATCTCATTTTCTGAAGAAAGAGTTAAAAACTCACTTAATTTTTAAATTTTGAGGGATGATTTTTTCTTCAGTACTGCGAAATAGTGTGAGGTCAATAAAAGTCAGTATTATTTTCCACCCAAAATCAAGAATGATAGAGTAAATTTAAATATGATTTGAACTGAGTATAATTGTCTAATATAATATATTGTAAAAAACGAAGAAATAATAGGAAAAGACAAAGTAGGAAAAGGAAAAAAAAGATAAATAATAAAAATATAAAAGGTTTGAGTCGAAAAAAACCTTTAGTAAAAACTGGGACCCTGGAAAAGAGGTAATTTCGAATGCCTAATAGAAGGAATATGTTTTGATGACATTTCATTAAAACTAAAACTTTCTGATTTAGAAGGAGAGCTTCAGATTAAATAGAAAATTATTTGGAGGAAATCTTGAATGTCAAATAGAGCTTCGATAGTAAAATTTTGGAGGTGACAGTTTTGGATGATGATGAATTGTTAATATTATCTAAATTGCCCTTTAATATTGATCTCAAATCTGAAAGAATTTTCTAAGTTATAATTTGTTTAACAGTTAAAAATTAGTCATTATATTTTTTTTATCAAAACGAAATTCCCCCAGTTTCTAATATTTTAAAGTTTAATTTAGTTTAGTAACAGTAACGACCCGTTTGAAAGTACTTCTGCAGCTGTTTTGGCACGGACTCAAAGTTTTGAACCCCGGTTAGTTGAGGAGTACGACGTCTGGAATGGCAAAACCCTCTAAAAACTTCCACATAAAACCAGAGGAAAAAATTTTGGCCCGGCATATTTAAAGTGCACCAGACATGCTTACAAGACTGTTCTTCGATGGAACTGGGTCTCGAACCTGCAGCCGTCTGGTTTCGAATTCGAAACCTTAACACCAGGCCAACCCTCTAATTATTTACAGCTCATATTTGCAAAATAAATATTTATAAAAACTTATTAAATATTTTATAAATAAATATTTATAAAATAATACTATTCTTGCTCTACAAGTGTTTATTATAAAAAGGAGATATTTAAAATCAAAATATGTTATAAATAAGTTCATGTAATAAAAATATATAATAAAATATAATATAATTTAAAATATATTAAATAAAGTTATGTGTTGGTAAGTTTGAAAAAGAAAGAAAATTAATACTTCTCGGGCAATTAAACCATGCATACCCATTAAAACTTTTTCTAAACATACTGCATTACTATCTTAGAACAAAGCGATAACCATACTTCCGCATCAACAATAATTTTGATCCCTGAGTGGTTTGATGGTCATGGCACGAGGATTTTATAAATACCAGAATATTTACGGAGCATTAAACATAAATAAGTATGAGCAGAATTTACAAACATATAAAAAGAGATGAAAGTATGAAACTCATTACTATGGATTTTCTACTTTGAAGTAAGAAAGAAATATTATTTGGTGTATTAATATACTGAAGAATAGTAAGAATTAACATTTTTTTTGATTTTTCTAGTTATTGCACTTTATTATAGCATAGTAGGTGACGATACAGTTGATAATAAAAAAACAAGAAAAAATAATTAATTATAATATCATAAGACATTAATTTATGCGTGAAAAAAAATCAAAATTATCGAAGCTTCAAATTTAACAAATAAAAACAAATGTAAATGCTTAACATATATTTTTCCTTTAGACATTTGCTTGGTTACCGAGCCTCTTTCTAAAAGTTGTGATTAAATTTTCATTCGAAACATCTTCAATTATTAAAAATATTTCAAAAGTTTCTTTCTGCATGAATCATAAAATGAATGTCATGACCTTTACCAAACTACTCACGAAAAAAGATTAGAAAACCAGCATAAATGCAACACGTGACGCCTTAATGGTGATTTCTCTTGCCTTCAGAAATTGCTTATGAAGAATAACGAGCAAGATTTCATCTTAACTTTCAGATAACACATGTTAGAAACCCACAATTTTTCCAGCATAACATCTGCTTGGTTGCGCAATGTATAGTATTTTATCGAAAATCAGATTCGCAAACAAATGTTCCTTTTGAAGTAAGCGCCAGCTTTGTTACTCACAGATTGCGCTGATCACACGGCTTGCGCTGAAGCAGGTGAAACTCTGCTTTTCGCCTATCAACTTAAAGCATCATTAATTTCCTTATGAAGAGATAATTAAGATTTTCCGTTCATAAAAGCAAATATATGCTTAAAATGGAATTAATGATGGCATTAATTCATTAATTATCAAATGAAGAAATCGATCAAAGTGAAACTGATAATAATGTTTTAATTTCGAGTAGTATCAGCAGTAGTGCTATTTAACTTTGAAAAAAATGAAGGTTTAAATATAAAGGAAATAATTAACTCGGAAAAAAAGCTAGTATTTTAGTTATTTCAAAATATTTTAATTTCCGATATTAAATAAATGCATTTGATTGTTTTACTTGGTTTAAATTCTAATGTTTCTATTTGACATTTACTTTTTTGTGTGGAAGAAAGTTGCCTCTATTTCCAAATTCATAACTAATAATTTTTAATTATGATTTATCAACACTTAAATTCAAAGGTCTGAGTGTTCTTATTCTGAGTTTTCTGTCTTGCTTTGATTTATTTATTATATAGTGCTAGGAATTCAAAAGTTTTGTTCATAAATTAAAAACTAATTAAAAACTAATTTAATTATTTTCTAAAATTAAATTTTCAATGGATTATATTTATTTTCAAATATTTTATAATATTTAAACAGAAAATGAAAATTTTCAAAGCATTACTGGATGTCTTGTAATGTTATTAAGCAGAAATTACTAAGTAAAGAAATTTAATAGTCCTTTATGATAATTATATAAAATATAATCCAAGGAAAATTTAGTTTTCTGATCTAGAAAATAATAATGAAATTAGTTTTTAAGGCTTACTTATTGAAAGAAAATCTAATTAATTTTAGTTTTGAAGTTATAGTGACTCTTATGTGACTGCCTTTCTTTCTAATAAAACATATTACGCTACATGGGGAATTGTAGTGCAAACCGCAATTTTTCAAGCAATTATTTGTTTTCATATTTAATTTTTCTCCTGAATTAATTGCACAGTTTGTAATAATTAACTATTTCTTATTGATATGGAACTTCAAATATTTATAAAGGTATTGTAACACGATCAATTTAATTGTATACATATTTGTTAAAACCTTGTGCAGTCGAAAATACATCTGAAAAAGTTTGTACATTATTTGAAAAAATATTTTAATTTCAATACAAGATAATTTTAAAAAAAACTTTACTTATAGAAACAAACTCAGCAATTTTCGGAACTGTAACTAAATGTTATTTTTTCGTATTAATATATTGTTTTTTCTTTTTAAGATACATCTAATGTTATATTATATCTTCAGCATATCAGTGCAGCATCCTAGAGAATTTTGTGCTGATAAGGCTACTATTAAAATAATTTCTTAATAAAAAGCAAGTTACGAGTGCTTTCTCTTAAAATTTAAAATTAGTACTTAATATCAGTTTTATAACTTGCAAAAATTTCTTCATGAATTTATGTATTAAGATAATTTAAAATATGTGATCAGAAAAAATAATGGATATTTCAGCGTAAAAGCGATCTTAGACTTATTTTATGATCATTAATTTCTTTTTACTATTTGAAATTAATATTAAGTACCAATTTATCCATTTTTTTGAAAGTGAAATAGTTTTCTTTCAGATAAGAACTGTCACCAACTTTAAAAAAAAGATTGCTTTTAGACTCATGAAATGCAACTAAAAATCCTTTTACTTCTGGCACCTCCTCTTTCGATGCAAATGCTTAATTACCATAAAAGCTGGACGTAGGAATGTACCGAGTTAAAAACCGAACCTAAGAGCTTAATTATAACGCCGTTGAAAAGCCCGTTATCTCTGAAATATTAAACCAAATACCTTACGACACTCATAATTGCATTAAGAAAGCAAGTTTAAAGAAACAAATGAAGAAAAATATACCGTAAGAAAGAATAAAGAGCAGGAAGAAGAAGAAGAAAAAAATTATTCAGCCTCAAATTCCTGCTGAGACAAAAATAATTAAAACGGTAAAGCTCGTTAACAAAAGTAACGTGGAGAAAAGTCTCATTTTCCAGAGTGTGGTTCTATGGATTTTTTTTTACTCTCCTTTTACTTCTTTATTCTTTTTCTTCGTTGAAATAAAGAAGACGTTGTGAGAGGGAAATTTATATTAAAACTGCAATAACGTAAGCCAAGAAAAACAGAAACTTCTTGCATAAATGGGGTCGATATTAAAGGAGAAAAAGTATTGCTTTTGCAGACCTCTAAAACAGCGGTTGTCCTTTCTTCTTTAACCTTAGCATTATTATTATTATTCTCTGCCCTTATCTAGATAGAAATAATAAAGTCTGTCATTTTAATAAAAATATGCGGGCCAACAAAGGGGAGGTTCTTTTCACACAACTCGGTTATTTTGCGGATTTTTTTCTTTTTTTTCCGTGATCTTTTCTTTTAGAATTCCCAACGTAATTTTCTCATCTTCATAGTTTTTTCAGAAGTTTCATTAGACTTTGATGTAAGGAATTTTTTAATAGAAGCAGAGCGAATATCTGATGTTACATTGCAGAAAAATGTCATTGTGTTCTGAAAAAAATGTTTTTTTTTTCTTTGTTCTAAAGAAATGTCAGAAAATTTGATTAAATGAATGAAAATAGTTCCATTAAGCTTTTTAAGTTAATACTTTTTGATGTGCTTGAGTTTTGAAAGTTTAATAATACATCGATATTTTTTGATAGAATTTCATGTTTCCATTATTGCGATTGCAGACTTCTTTTGTTTTCTTTGGTTTCAAAGAAAATTGAAATGAAAATCTTATTCATATACAGTCACATAATGTTTAATCATTTATACATTAGCAATTCATAATAGAAAGATTTATTTTAGTTTCAGAAATATAAATATCTTTGGTTGCTACAATGTATTTATCTGTCGGTAAAATGGTTTTATACAATTCTTTGATACAAATTCCAGACAATTTTGAAAATATTAATACTAATTTGAAGCCTTTAAAGATTATTTTTTTCGTAATCACTATAAGTTAACTAAGCTTATTTTTTGCATTAATTTCGAAGCATTTTATATGAAATTAAATGATTAATTTAATTCTTATTTTTAAATTAAAATTAATATTTATTGAAAATTATCTACTTATCTTTAATATTTATAGAATTTCCATTTACAAAATTTATAATGGTAAAATGTTTACCAGATTATTAAATTTAATATCTTTATATTTTTCTAAAAAAATGTAACTTTATATCTTCAGACATTTAATATATATAATTCGGTTTTTCATTTGCCTTCATAGATTTTTTTATCAATTTAAAATTCTTCAACTTAGAATTTTGCTTAAGATTTTTTTTGAATACACACTCTATGTAAATTGAAGTGAATTTTTCAATGTAATTTAATGTAGCTTAGACTATTTAACCAATTTTATAATACTGTTCACTTCAATTTAAATCTTATAACTATTATATAATTGTGTAATACGATTTATATCTTAGGTATTAAGTTTCTGCTCACGTGTTTGAAAATTGAAAATAAAAATTAAGTATGCATATCAGAAAAGTAGTAGAAAATGCATGAATTTTTTTCTAACAGTGATACATATTTGCCATACATAAAAATATTTTTCATACAAGTTATATATAAGTTATATTAAATTACTTATGTTATTCTTACGTTAAAATAGTAGAAATTCATTATAAATATAGGATATTTTATAATATGTGATGAGAATTTTTTTGATGAAGTCAATTAAAAATTTTTCCAAAAAGCAAGTATTTTTATTCGAGTTATTTACTCATATTAAACTGAAAGCTTCATACGAAAAATACTTAATTTTATTTAAAATAAAGTTTTGAATAATTTATTATATAGTGTTTTCCATATATTTTGAAGGTTTTTCTATAAATGAACGTTAGGTTTTAAGGACAAATTGTAAATAATTTAATTAATTGTAAATAAAATAGAAAATTATAAGATTTTAGAGTGTTTAAATCAAGATGTCTGAAATAAATACTATCACTGTGTACATTAACAGCTTATATTTCTATGCACATTTTCATGGAATAAGCACATTTCCATTTGTGCAGTTGAAACCATTCAGATCTCGGTTTTTTCTTTGAAAAATAAGATTTAATTTCATCTTTAAAATTGAATTTTGTTAATTATGCTACGACATTCGAGTATGTTATTCCAAATTTGTAATACTATCTTCTTGAGAAGTTAGTTTCATTGGAAGGAAGGAATTTTTACACATGGTTTTAAGACTGTTGAAAGCGTATCTTATAAAAGATCCCCGAAGTTGACACCGAACTTGGCCTTGAACTGTAAACAAATTGTGAACATTAAATACAAAATTTAATTTCTAGAATATTCTTGAATTACGTTGATATCCTTATAAGTAGGATATCGGAAAACATAGAAAAGAATTCTGCACGTTATCCTTGGAAATATATTAGCGGCGTCACTCGAAAAGGGGAAGGAGTTGTTTCCCTTTGAAGTACAGATCATAGAGCCAGATTTCTATTTGAATTTTGAGAGATATTTTGTTATTTAGGTTTTAAATGCCCGTTTACTGTTTGTGTAGATTTAAAGAATTTCTGCAAATAATACCTTCGGCTGTGTCTTCTGTCCCTCGTTGTCAAATGAAGTTAAATGTCATATTTTTATTGCTGAAATTTTTTTTTATTGAAATTCTCACCATTACAAGATTTCTGTAGCAACATCCTGAAAACGTAGTTTTATGTTACCAGCAATAGTTTTGTGGCGTATTTGATTTGAGCTATGCTAAAATTTAAATTAAAGGCATTTGCTTTTAAGATTGGTTGCATCTTTCCATTATGAGATAGGAGTGAAATGTTAAAATATCTATGCTTATTTGACAAATATTCTAATTTTATATTCAAGCAATGGTTCTTAAAGTCACACAGTTGATTTTTTCTGAATTTATTATAGATAAAATATTTAAATTTGTCTATAACAATACAATATCATTATTCCTTTAAACTTCGCAAATTATTTACAGCAGACTATATATTTTTAAACACAACAAAATAACGACAGCTGTTCATTAATATCTGTGGCATTAAATCATTTTTTAATTAAATGGCATAGTTATCTATTTTCTGAAGTTTTTTAATCCAACTTATAAATATAAATGAAACATATTTTATAGAAAAGTCTTCAGTTCTGATATATTTTTTAAGTTTTAATTCATTTCAAAGATTGTCAGGAATGTTATATTCTATATTGAATGTTCTTAAAATATAATTTTAAAATATATAATATGACAACAAGCTAATTTATTTTTTTAATAATTATTGATCTGCTATATTATAATCTTTCACAATTAAGTGATTATAAACAGTATTGAATCATTATAAACTGCATTGAAAGAAAAATGCAGTTTTAGTTTATAGGAACCATTGAAAATTGGAATTATGGAACCATTGAGCCAGGAAATAGGGAATTTTAAACTATGCTATCAGCAATATAAGAAGTTTGAAATAAAGGACTTTTGTTTATCATCCAGAAGTAATCCATTCTTTTTTACAAATTTAATAAAAATAATTTTAATTCCCCAATGATTTTGAACAAAGATAAAATGCCTTTCTTAATTCGATTAATAGTTGTTACACGATGAGGCAATTGCAATTATTTTTATGTCAGTATTAGAATACAATGATATGAATAGTGAAACTATTTACTTAAAAATAATATTTGGTCCATCTCATTTTATGTTCCTGAATTAAACAACAATTTGATAAAAAAATATTGTCTTAGTTCTGGTAATCTCAGAAATATTTAAGTATATCATTTTCCTGAATTAAAACAATAATATTTAATAAACATGCGCAAATATTAAGAGTAATAATAACAAGCTTTTCTATTCTATTTCTTACTGCAACATAAATAAATCTTGGTTAAAAAAGATAATAAATAAATTCAATTATAAGTTTACGATGCTATTATTTCTCTGGTACTGGTACATCTAGTACTAGAGTCTAATCAACCAATAGAACACAATCTATCTTATCTATAAAAGGTGACATTTTATTATACATACATGAATATATAGAGAACGAACCACAATCACATGATTTATAAAACTGAAACGAATATCAAGGATTCAAATATCATGTGCAAAAATTAGAATTGAAAAAAAAAATATTTATGAGCAAAAACGAAAAAACACCTAATTTAGTAAATTTTAAGTTACTGTTTTCATAACTCAAAATGCAATAGATAAATCAAACATAAAATATATCAAAGACATTGTAATATACATAAAACAAGTCAAAAATATAAATTTTCACTAAGAAAAACTTCTTTAGAGTGTATTATACAACTAAAATTGCGAAGTTAAAAAGCAGATTTCAAAGAAACCAAGAAAAATGTAGTTGTTAATGATAAGTGAAGTGTGTATTATTAATGTAAGTGAATGTATTTATTTACATATACAATGTAAATAGATACATTGCGAATGAAAATTTAACAAAGCAACTGGAATACAACAATATTGTGAAAGTCAAAGGCTTGATATCGATCAAAAGAAATAAAATGCTGCATTTTCTTTGAAATATTTTGAGGATTTGACGGCGAATATCTGAAAAACGTCAATTTATTTTGGATTAAAGCTTAGAATCCTTCTACATCCTTCGAACGGGAAAAGAAATAAACTTGGAAAACGCTTTAAATGTAATATTAGAATTTTTCCATGATCATTAGATGAAGCTTTAACATAATCTGAGGAGATCAAGAATTCTGTTGGATGATAAAATCTTTTTAGATGTTCAATTTCGGGTCTTAAAATTCACTAATCTGAAAAGAATTCGGTGCAAGTAAATGAAAAAGAAACGATAAGTAATCTTTTGAATTATAAAATGAAACAAAAAAATACTTTTAGCTTAACAATAGTTTAAAAAATACTTTAGCTTATTTCGTTGAAGCTGTTAAGTTAAAAGTAAAATAAGCTGAAATGTGATATATATTTCAAATTATTTATTCAATTTTAGGCATATATTTTTTAAATTAATGTACTTTTATACCTAGTAAAGTGTTTAAAAGTCTCATTCTTTCACTTAATAAATGTTCGCTTATTTATAAAGCTGCCAAATTCAGTAACTAAAAGAAAACACACATCACACTTTCATGAATATTCTAATAAATTTTTATTTATTTGCGTTGTTTTCTATTATTTTAATAATATTCTAATATTTTAAAATTATATTCTAATATTATTTTCTATTATTCTGATCATATTTTCTTATATTTTATAGTAATATTCTAATCTTCTGTATTAATATTGTAATATTCTAATTTTCTGTATTAATACTGTAATATTCTAATATTCTGTATTAATACTGTAATATTCTAATATTCTGTATTAATACTTTAATATTCTAGTATTCTTTCTTAAATTCTATAATAATATTCTATTATTCTGTATTAATACTATAATATTCTAGTATTATGTGCTACGCTCTCACAAGACATATTTCTAAGGTTCCGTCCTCTAGCTGGATAATGGCAACTTAATCTTATACCCTTTCAGTGGGTCAGTAAACTGAGGACCAAGTATGCTTAGTAACTAAGCACGGAGTGTTTTATGTTAGACTGGCCACCTAACCGGGGCTTATGCCTCTCATACTAAGGACTTAGATCAAGAATGCAGAATGGGTACTGTAGGCCTTGACTCACATGAACTGTGTGGTCAATGAGTATAGTTTTTTTTTTTTAATTTATACTTTTATGAATATTTTAATCTTGTTTCATTACTGTTCGAATTTTATGAAAATTCATAAGTGTTATTTCAGAAAGATTTCTCAATTTCCTCATTTTGTAACTAAATGGAGACTTTATTTTCATCTCTTTCAAAAAAGCAGTTTTTTTTTGTCATGCGAGTTTTAAATAAAAGCATGGGCATTTAATTATAAATTAATTAAGAAATTAGTAAAATTATTACATTTTTTATAAATTGAAATGTGATATATATATGTTCTCTCCTAACAATTGAGGTTTTTAAGGAATTGTGTTAAATCTTGAAAAGTACATTGAAATAAGTACTGTAAATCTTAAAATACAGGTGAAAACTTCGCTAACCATACAATCACAATAAAAGCTCTTATGTCATCTATCTCAAAATTTGTTTGTGGTTTATATAATCTGATTGCTAATGTCACTCACTTTATTTTAATATCTGATTTTTTGTAAGAAATAATATATTCTTAATAAAGCAACTCTTTGTTAACTATCTTTTAAATCGAAATCTTTTTATGGCATATTACAATATTACAACAGTATTGCCACTTTTGCTAAACTGAAAAAACTGAAACTGAATGTAACATCGCTGACATTCACTAAAAATTTTGCTAATTGCAAATTAATTTCAATTTTTAAATTATTTGAAAAAATAATTTATTCATAATTCTGCAATCAAGCTGGCACGAAATAAAAATAAAATTTAACCTGCACGAGAACGTTACACGTGCATTAAAAAAATTAGCTTTTATGAATGAGTTGCTATCACATTGACAAGAGCTAAAATTAAAAATAAGTAAATTATTATAATTGGAAATTAAATAATGACGAACTATATTTTTTCTAAAATATAAATCAAATAATACACTAGAAAAAGAATGTTATTAAGGTTTACTAGGGTGGAAACGACAAAGAAACAACTTCTATATGTTTTTTCGAAAGATTATCATAAGTCGGCATATCAAAAGCAAATATATAATTTTACTAAGCAACTGTACTTTAAAAAAAATTAAATTAAATTAATGAAAATTATTTTTTTAAATTATTTTCAGGTTCATTGAAAATTATTAATAGATTGTTGAACGATGTTAAAAAAAAATCTAATTCCAAAATTAAAAATGTATTATAAACCCAGGAAACCCGTATTTTGAGTACAGAATTTAAATTTCTTATTATATATGATCTGTATGTAAGGGATAGATAGGTAAATTAAATGTTTACTCTTTTTTTATTTGTTGGTTTTCTGTGGGTATTCAATGTAGCCCTACAAATTCAAATTTAATTAGCATCAATGAATGTTTGTACTTTTTTACAAAAAAATCTTCGTCTTTAATTTTAATTTATGTTTTCCTAATATTGCTATCTGCTAGTTTTTTTTAAGTATTTACTCTTTTTTAAAATCTTTTTATCGTTATAATATTTTATATAACAGGGATCAAAATCAAGACTGTAGTTTCCAAATTTCGACAAAGGCAACATATAAGTGGCTTCAAAGTATTTGTTCTCTAAATCAGTTATTATGTTTCAAAATGCTTCGATTTAATTGAAACCTCAATGAATGTAAAACGACTCATTCCTTTTGAATTTGAATTAACAAAAAATATAAATTCAAAATATGAATGAGATTTAAAAAACTATTCTATTTTGTTTCAAGCATTTAAGAAAAAGGGAAAAATAATTAAAATTCCTAAGATTCTTTAAGGAATTAAAAGTTCTCTTTAATTAATGGATGATTTGGAATCGGTAATTCTATCTGCTATTTCCTTATTTTGCTGAAGAAATCCTAATTAAAAATCATGTACTTGTCTCATTAAATTAGGAAGAATGGATTTTAAATCTTTTTTTAAGTTCGAAAGCGGATTAACCATTAAACATGATGTGTTGTAATGCGCTTTAAAATTTTTGTAAGTCCTTACTGAAACAAGGAATAAAAATAACATTTAGATAAGAAGATTACAAAAAATTTATTTTCATTTTTTCCCACGTTGGTTTTAGTGAGGGCTTTGCTAATTTTATATCTATTTGAAATAAAGAAAAGAATATAAAAGTTACTCTTTTCATTGAAAGAGCGTTGAATTAGATTAGTTTGACAAAATGTTTCTAGTCAGATGGAATTAACATATAAAATTGAAACTGTAATTCTTATTTTTTAATGTCAAGAAAACTCAAGTGCGAAATATGTTTTAACTCATTGAAAGAATATCTTTATTTGCCTTACAATATATAAAACTGTAAATGTACTACATGTTATTATAATGATTAGTCATTTTTTTGCGAAATGAATTTATCTGTCAGCTATTTATCTCAAGTGAGCGTCTCTTACTTGTTCAATAACGACAATTAGAATCAAGAGTACGACTTAGCTACTACATGCGCCACATTCGGTTGCACAAACAAAGACTAGAACCCGGGAAGCCCAGAACTCATGGCAGACGCGCTACCCTTATGCCATGAAGCCGGTGCAGTTTAGATCTACTGGCATTGTTAACATGTCTATCAATTTATAATAATAATATTATGTTGCCGTTAAAGAATGGTGTCATAAAGTGTGCATTACACCATTATTCCTCAGCTTATCTGATTTTCTATAAAATTCATGTAAAAACATGCATATAAATTTAATGGACTCATCGACATGTTTTGACATAAGAGTTTTACGTTTTGTGGAAATGAGAAACATGCATTGAATTTTAACGGACATAATAATATATTAAGAAATTTTAAGGGGTGTACGCTTTTTGAAAATAATAAAATTGCACAGATTTTTGATTTGAACATTGATGGTGAGGATTTTACTTTTTTAGAAAATGAGAAATTAATTCATATCGTATTCGAATAATTGCTAATACATTTTATTCACATATTTCTGATATATAACACCTCATCAATCAAGAATTAAATTTTCTGTATTTTAGTATATATCAGAATATTATATTTAATAATATTCTAATTATTCTGGGTAATTAATTAATAATTAGATGAAAACATAAATTTATATAATAAAATACTTTTTTTAACCTTCCAGCGGGCACTGCCATCATACCAACATGAAAGGTCGCGCGTATTTCTCACATACGCTACAGTAAAATGTAGATTTTTAAAGGCGTAACTATTAAAATTATATTGTTAACAGCTTATGATTAATAACTACAATTCCTTTAAACATTTTTATTGAAAACGAAGCAGAAAAAATATAAACATAGATAGCAATAACAATATAAAATGATCACAGGTTAACTGAATTGATTTAAAAATAATATAAATGAAATTGCCGATATTTTGACAGAACAATTTTCATATAAATTATAGAAGTGCAAACAATAATACAGAATTTATGTATAAAAAGAAAAAAAGTTACTGAAAACTAGATATAAAAAGAAAGAAAATAGTTTCATTGTTATTTCATTGCAATTTGAGCAAATGTGTTTAGTGTGTTCCAAACATATAAATTTCTTGCAAAACTCACAACTGAAGCTTGTGATTCTAGTCCGCTTTTCTTTTTGGCAGAGTTTGCACTTTTTCCCCTGATGTCGCATCTTCCACTTCATCAATACCTAGTTCGGCTTTTCTCTTTAGCACCTTTAATTTTAGCTCACTTTGTAGAGACTTGGGCGCTTTTTTTCAACATTTTCTTTCGTAAGTGCATTTGCCAATTGTCGCCAGTCTAAAACAACACATATTTATTAGTAAAATCATTCAAAATGAGATGTAACAAAAATTTACACGAACGGTCGCGTGTATCTCTAAAATACAAATATCTGATTGGCAGAGATCTATTAACACCACAAACTTATGACGACAACTAAAAGTAGGTCAAATAGAGGGGGCAGATAGCCAAGGACAGGCGTTCCCAGCTCCACCAGATTTAAAGGTATAAAACGCATTTCATATCTAGTGTATCTCTTACATACGCCCGCCCGCTGGAAGGTTAATGGTTGTAACAAATTGCTTAAATTATTAGTTTAAGTATTAATTTGAGAATAGATAAATATTACTGTGTATAAATATATCTGTCTTATATTTGCATTAGTGTATGAGAAGCTGATAAATTGCAGATAATCATAGTAATGGAAGAAGTAAAGCAATTTCATGCATTTTAACCTATCGAGTTTATAAACATGGTTTCTAGTTAACACAACTTAATTTATCTATATATTATTTAAATATTTAACTCTTGTAGTTTCCACAGTTTAGACGGGGCATAGATATTTGATTTTTATAAATGGAAGATCATGTAATTTGGTACAATTTTAAAAACCAATTTTTTATAATTTTTGAAGTAATTCTTTTATGAGCCCAATCGGTTAAACTAAAAGAAATATTTGTAAAGTACTAGTAAAGGCTTAACTGTGCATATCTTACTAGAATCAGTTTATAAAATAAACAAGCCTAATTGAAGCATGCATTGATGTTGTAGAATCTAATTTAAATCTTAATTAATTTACAAATTTTTATCCTAAATTAGTCCATGTCATTCTAAAATGTTCTCTTATTTCTTGATTCAACTCCCACTTTTTATTTAGTTATTTTTAAAGGTGCTTTGGAAAATTGATCATTTTAACATTCTGTCACACTTTGAGCTAAGGGATGAAAATTCCTAACACTTACACATTCTTTCGAAGTACATTTATCAAATAAATCCCTATCAAAATCCAAGGGCAAAATTCTGCCACACTTCCCCACAAAATATTTCCTTTCATTGGTGAGTTTTACTATTTATTTTAATTCATACTTCTTTAAAATAAACAAATTCTATAGAGTTTATAGTGATAAATAAACTCAGTAAAAATAGTATAGACGAAAGTTTGAGGATTATAAGCGATAGCAAAATTTATCTTGTCAACATAGACACCATTCTGCTACAGATAGTTTGATGAAAAACCCCATCTAGCCAGAGACACACATGCCTCCTTAGAAAACGTCCCAAATGTCTGCTCTACTATATTTCACCAGCTTTCATAGGATGTCTCATCCAAAAAAATAGAGTTACAAAGCAATGAAAACATAGTATTTCTCGCCACTAAAAGAAAAAGAAAATCTGACCGAAACTCTGATCTCTGATTCCCTTGATAAAGTGACCTATTTATATTGATCCTAAAAGAATAAAAAAATAGCCAGAGAAACCGTTATCGGTCCGGAAATTTCCTACATATTTTTCTGTGAGGACGGAAATTTATAGGTTTCCTTTCTTCCCGAGTACCACAAAGAGTAAAGGATTCTGAGGATCCATCTCCCAAAATGTCGATGGACATCATTCAGGCGATTTATGGGTATATTTTATGTCCGTTTTCCTTTTAGACCGGCTTATTTGGATGATAAGTGTCTCATATGAAGCTCCCACCTACTGTGGCGGAAACCCTAGAGTCCCTGACTCTCTTTCTCTGGAGATTGAAGTGGCTCTCGTGGTAAAATGTCATTCGTTGCTCAGTTTTAATGTCCAACACTAATTCCGGATCACATCCAAGACACTATCCATTTAGTGGGAATGACTGGTTAGAACAGAGATAGAATGGTATCAATTTGTGAAAGTGCTTTATTTTAGATGAAGGAGAATTCTGTGATATTTCTTGAAGTTTTCGGTAGTTACCGTGATTGATTTTCTGCTAAAACCATTGTGGAAAATTTGGTTGTCAGTGTTTAAATTAATTATTCTGAGATCACCGTTTCAATACATCGTTAAAAAAGAAGTGATATTTTATATGAGAGATTAGATAATGTAAATTGGACAGAAAAGTATTTTAAGTTACAAAGCATGTAAAAAGTTATATTCCAAATCAGTCATTCTTATTATTATTTTATTATCTTTTTTAAAAATTTGTTAGGAAAAAAATATCAAACTAAAAATGTTTACTTTCATAAGTATTATGAAAGATTACTACAATTCTGTGTAGTAATATTCATTCTTGTAACAGCTAATCATTTTATTAGCTATATTAGTTTAATAGCTACAATAAATTGTTACTTTAATTGAACTGCAATTACACTGAAAATTATAATGTTTTAATTAACATTTTACACTACCAATTAAATTTAATCTACAAGAAATTTTATACTACAAGTTATAAATACTTTAAAAGCAATTTTTCAAAAGAAGGAAACAGTTATAATTTCCAATGTAAAATCCTTTTATTGATTTTTCTAATTTTGAATGGTAAATAATCTGTTTAAAAGCATTTATTATAAAGTATATGTGATTAGTACATAAATTTATAGGTAAAATACTTGTACATTGAGGGGTAGCAGGAATTATTGCTTTCACGTTTCTATCTCTTGGTTAGTTGTACAGGAGAAATATGAAAAAACTATTTGTCATAAATTATCAGAATAAATAATTTGAAATTATTTTGTTATACAAAACAAAATTAAGATCTATTTGGTCTTGAGTTTGAAGCCAGATTCCACTCAGAAGATTGCCTGTGCGCTTGGGCATAATGTCTTTTTCAAAAATTCTTCCATTTTACATGCTATGGAAATTCTGCTATAGAATGCAATATTGTATCATGATTCTTATTATTTTGAAACCTCTTAAGTTGCCAGATTAAAAAATAAATCTTTAGAACAGAATTTTAATCATTAAAAAAATCAGACAGTATCCTTTAAATTCCATATAATTAAATTCACAATTCTGTATTTTGAAGATTAAATATTGAATAGCTTTTATACACATAATACATTAAGGTAATGAAGTGACAAAGATTGTCTTTTTTTTTACTTTTGCTGTTTTCAGTCCTTTTTGTTTTATTATGAGTATCTTTGTATTTGTAGAAACTTGAAACTCTTTAATACTAAAATTTTGAAGAAATTTTCAAAAAATCTGGCGACTTTTTGGAATTTCTAAATACACACACAAAAAATGAATGAAAGTTAACTACTATTATTACCACGTACTATGTTCTCATAACTGTCAAGTATTTTTTTTGTCTATTTTATCAGCAAATATATATATATATATATATATATATCTAAAAAGTTTACTGAAGAAAGTATGCATTGAATTTCCTATTGAATTCTAAGAGAAAAGCTAAGATGTTTTGTTGGTGAAGATTTCTAAAAGCTATTAAGTAATTTGTATAACGAATTTTAATTTATCAGTAATGGTAATTCGATCACCAGTTGACAAAGAAATAGCAGCCTTTAGAGAGGTCAGCTAGCTCTAAAGGTGAAAACAAAAAATAATGCAATGGTTACTTCCTAATTATAGCAATATTTTCGAAATTTAAACTATATATGTAGTTGTTATATGGATTTTTACTGAAATTGCAAAAGAAAATTACGAAAATAAATGTTCAATAACATGAACATTTAATCATTTTGGCTTATATGATTAAATTTATATGATTTTTTCTAAACGTTAGTTTAAAATCACAAACTATGCACTATTATACACATTATTCGAAAAAATTGATTTTGCCATATTGAATAAAACTACAGAAAATAAAATAATAATTTTGAAAAGTATTGCTATATATTTTGTCTAATATTTTGGCAGACATAACTCTTTTATAATATGCAATTTATTTTACAATGAATTCGTTGAAAAAAATATATTTGAGATAATTAATAATAATATTACCTTAATAATATTATATATTTAAAGATTTTCATAGAATTTGGAATTTAAAATTATTCTTAAATTCATTGTGACTGAATAACCATAAAATCTATGTTAATATATTTTATACATAAATTCAAATTTTATTCATTGAAAAACAATCATCATTTTCTTCTAATCCTTCAAAAATCAATACATCCATGCTAAAAATATGAAATACATCGCAATAAAACAACAAAAAAATTATCATCAGAAAATTGATTAGCCCAATCAAAAACAGTTTACACTAGTAATCTGTATTCAGAATGAATAAATGAATGAATTGTATGTATTTGAATAAATAATAATATTAAAAATCGCGTGATAGGTGAAACTCATGAATTAAATGCAAGTACACACCACTCCGATAACTATTTTTAAGTTATTAAAAAATGATTAACATTTTTCGCTGATACTGCATTAACAAAAAAAAGGAGGATAAATTTCTTGAATGTTAGTTTTAGTTCTAAAAATAAATGTTTTCTTAAACCCAATTTAGGAATTATTTTTTGAAATCATTTAAAAATAGATAAATAATGCTGATAATTTAACATGCCTTTAAAAGGACAATATTTAATTATATCTTTCAAGAAACTTCAACTAGTTTTTAAGAATGTGCATGGAACATTATATTGTGATATTGTAAGATATCAAACTGTCTGATATCTTACAAATGAATAACTGAATTAAAAAGCTATTTTTGTTATTCTTGTGTTTGAACATACTTTGAATTTTGTAATTCGCATTTTCAATTTTTAGTTCAGCTTAATTAGCTTTATTTAACATTTTCAACAATTTTATGTTTATTCTATGAGTTTATTCACATTATAAATACAATATTACATATGTTGTATACATATCATGTCTTTTATGAATAGTAAGATATTTTGTTACATTATTTGATTTAACATACAAAATTTTGTAAACAAATTTCATTATCACGATTGAATTTTTAATGTGTCAAAAATTTATTAAAATATGAAAGCATAAGAATTTCAGCAGATCAATCTATTTTTTATAAAATGATAGATAAACACATCATATTGATTATTTTACTAAATAAACATTGCCGCATAAAAGACTTACTTCAGAATACAAATATTTGAGTATTTTATTTCACATTACCTAGAAGTAGTTTATTCCATAGACAAAAAATATGTTACGACTTTCAAAATTAGAGTAATTTAACATTATATTAATACATGGTACTAAACAAATGAAATTAGATGTGCATATTATGCGAAAACATTAAAAGATTGCCTTCCAATTATATATTTTTACTTGAGGTCTCTTGAACATTTAGATGCTTAGTAAATGTCTCCATATCAATTCTGGAGAAAAGAAAAGTTGTCTATTATTAAAGTTCCAAATTAATAACATTACATAAACCATCAGCAGCAGAAAAATTGAGTAAAGTATTATTTTTAATGATGATCTGCAGAATAATTCTGAAGGTAAAATAATCATTGTTTAGGAATTATATGATATTATAAACTTAATATTTATTGAAAATGCAATTTTTAATAAATGGATTAAATTTCAGTTTTGACACCATGTGATAGTAGTTTACAATTAAATTTAAAAAAATGGTTTAAATTTTTTTTAGAATTTGGAATGATGAGTTAAAAATGTATCAAACACAAAAATCTTAAAATGGTAGACAATTTCAAAATCACAATATTATTAGAATAATAATATTGTGATTTTGAAATTTTATTTAGAATCATGAAAACTGATAATGTAATTTTAATCAATATTAAGTAATGAAAATTAAATCACAAACGCTCAAGGTGTTCAAAATTATTAATAAAGGCACTATTAGGAAAATAAGTCTTTTAATTGCAGTTTGTTTTAATAATAATTATAAACTGCAATTAGGAAACTTATTTTCTTACAGCGCTGTATATAAATTTAAAATTTAAAAATAAAAACATTTTTGACTATAATTAAAAATATATTAAAAACCGGATTTTTAAAGTTTATTTCAATCGATGCCTCACACAATTAAATAATCTAAAAATTAAAATGTACGGAAATATTAGAAATGCAGTGATCTTGTTGGCACAGATCAATCACTGTATTTCTAGTAAAATGTATTGTATTTTTAAAATGATAACATTTGATAAAGCGTTTCCATTTTGAAATATTCGTTGAAATTTTAACCTTTATTGAAAATAAAATTTTGAAATTGTTACATGTTGTTCAAAATTAAGATTCCCTTCAAGTTTTCTACTTTTCATCGTGCCAATAAAAACTGCTTCAAATTATCTTTTTTTTCTTACAATCCATGTGAAGATCAGATATTTCCATTAATTGTGATTTATTTTGATATCATGAACAACATAACAGAAAACTGCATAGCAAATTTGTTTCAAAAGTCTTTATCCATTTATTTAAGAAATAAATACTATGACATTCTTATAGTCCAAGAAACAATGATATTTTAATTATTATTCACAGAAAAAATTATGACTTCATACAAAAGAATGCATTGTGCTTTAATACGTCTGCAGAAAAAACTGTTGTGCTAATATACAAAGTAAGGGAATCGTGTTTAGTTGCAACTTCTTTGTATTTTTACATTAGGTTATATTACATATTTAATTTTACCTTATAATTCACGATCAATATCATTATAATATGACTTGAAATATCCTAAAATTTTAGGATAAAAACATTAATAAATTTTGATATTTCACTTTTAATTAATTAACTTTCTTGCCGGTTATTAACTGAAGCTACTTCGTATGTATATATATATATATATATATATATATATTTATTTATATATATAACAATAATTCTGAATTAAATAGAACGAATTCTTCATTTCAAGACATAATTTTCTTTCGTTTTCGTAAACGCAATTGTATTGGCGCGACGGTCACGAGTGTACCAAAGCAGTTTTAGTTTACCCTCCAAAGTGCTTCCATACTGGTTTTAGTTTATGAGTTGATCAAAACAATTTAGGTTTACTTCCGATAGTTTATTCGATAGTTATTCAATCATTCTATTCAATGCATTTATTCCAAGAATTTTATTATGATTTGGTACTTTCTACCAAGTGGAATGTAAATTGGTTCTGATTAACACTCGGGGATGAAACTTCACGCATCAATTAACATTTACATTTCTTAATGGAAATAACCATAAATTTACTCACAGAAACTAAATATTGATTTCCTGTTGCATTGAAAATTATTTTAAGAAAAGAAATTAATGAAAAAATTTTAAAATTATATATATACATATAAAAAATTTCACTTATCCGAACTTAACAATTTGTCTTTTGCACCAAATGTACAGCGATATAAAAAATAGAGTCAAAGAATAAAAATTTAAGATTTTTAAATAATAGTTCAGTTAACTAAAAAGATTGCTCTGTAGATGACTTTGGTTGAGGCAGCGGTGTTTCTCTACGTAAACGTTTTTAGTAGATCATTACCTAGATGAAACCTTCAAGAACATATTTCTCTAGAAATCAGATTCAAAATCGTTAGTATATGTAAGTTTTATGCGAAAGCAAAAGCGCTTCAATATTATATCATGTATTTTTAGGAACTGGCTCAGCACTCAGAGGTTTAATTTTTCGCAGGTGCAGATATATAGAAAGCATAGGAATAAAAAACTGGGGTAATTATATAGGACTGAGCATGCATCATGTTCTACAGTTTATCAAGTGTGCAGCGATTTTAATCATAGAATTGATATCAAAACCGACGACCTCACAAACAAGTCAACAACATTTAGTCTTTAGAGTAAATAACTCTACCCTTTTAGATATTGGGAAAATATATACCATGATATGCTTACAGTTTTAAAATCTTTAAGTGCAAATGGATTTCTAATTTTACATTCTGTCATGAAAAGTTGAATTAATGCGCGTTGTGCGTTGAGCACATAAATCATATATTTTGATTTCACATATTATGTCACATGTATCCCCAATCATCTATTGGAGATATCTCAAAAGTTTCAGATTTGGGATAAAGCATTTTGTCTAAATGTTTCGCTTTTATTGTTGCTCGTTCAATATAATTTATCAGAAATATTTAATGATGTATGTCTATTGTTTAGGTCGCAGTAATTGAAATGAAATAAGTAAGTAGATAATTCAGCTAGCAATTTGCTTTTTGCGTAATATTCTTTAGATTTTGATACACATAAATAGTATATGTATGTGCATTAAAATCCAGAGAATACAACGAACTTGATTTTAAAATTGCATTCTAATACTTATTTACATATTTTAAGAAAAATTTGCAATTCATAAAGGTGTTGTTTAGTTCAAAAAGATGCCGTTATAATGTACATAAGTAAGATACATTAAAGAATAAAACATAAGTTGCTCATTACAAAGGTGCAACGACGAAAGTTAAAGGAAAAAAATAAATGGTATTCTGGTGAGATTAGTTATTTAAAATTAAGAAATCAAACGATAAATTAAAATTGTTAACTGAAGGCTGTTCCACTTAACAGAAACGCCGAATCGAGTAAAATAATTTATATTGTTTTCTTACATGACGGAATTCAAGAATCTAATGGAAATTAGAGCTGTAGATGTTACAATGCGCTCAACAAGCCAGACTTTTTTTCGAACGAGTGAAGCTTGTATCTATGAAGTAGGCGAGACTTAGAGGACGGCGAATCTCAACAAAACGCGTGATGAACACGGAAAATTTTTAATTTTCATCAACTTTTTTTTATGAAAGCAAGCAAGCCAACAATTATTTTTTTAATAAAGCAAGACATAGTATAGGAAATATAAAATTCAATAGGCAATATACCATTAAAAAGACTTTGCAATATTCGGTGCTTGTAGTTATAACCGTAAGATACTGTTACTGTTATATTTTCATTTGCTTTCATTCCAAATTTATGATGAATGAGTTTTTATGATGATGATGATGATATATGATTTAATTTATAAAAATAAAATCCTTCAAAAATGTAATATTAAAATGATTAATGCTCGAAAAATTAGAATTTTTATTAATTAGAAAAATTAGAATCATTTCTGAAGTAATCAAATTTCCGCAAAACCAGAAATTGATATTTTAAACAGTTAAATATGGGAATTCTCATTCTTTTGCCATTAATGGACAAACTGTAAACATCAAGGTAAAAAGAAAATTACGTAAAGCTTTAAAAATACGGAATAAATTTCTCAGTATTAACTAATATTTAATAACTACTCAATAATTATCTATGCATTACAAAACAGCTACACATTTATATTTTATCCAACGCCATGGTAACATATAAAAAAAACAACACAAACCTCATTCTGCCTTTTATAATTTTTCTCTGTTATACTATTAACTTTATTATTAATACGGAACTTTATAAACTGAAAAAAATATCTTACATCAAAATTTATTTGAGTCCTTTTTAATTAAAGATAATACTGTTTCACGAGGCCGAAACTAATCATTGCAGTATTTAAAAAATGCAATTCTACGTTTTTTTCTCCATTTTCCTTTCCTAATAATTAAATATAAGTTTTTAAGTAGTAAACAAATTTTACTTTTCTTTTCAGGAAGCATCTCATCATTCGATCTGGCAGCTCCAACTTTCACCGTTGAACCTCCGTACCAAGTGGAATTCTACAACACAAACGGTGCAGAAATACCATGTTCTGCCCATGGAAGACCCAGTCCTTACATTAGTTGGGTGAGGCGTGTAGATGCCGTGGTGGAAGACATTCCTGGACTGCGACACTTGAGGCCGAATGGCTCACTGGTCTTCATGCCTTTTGGACCTGAAGACTACAGGCAGGATATCCACGCTTCCGTTTATAAGTGTGTTGCGTCGAATATTGTTGGAACTGTTGGAAGTCGAGATGTCCACGTAAGGGCAGGTAAATACATTTCCTTGTTTATATTTGTTGACAGATTTTTGAAAACTGGGATTTTTTTTTGTGACGATTCAGTTCTGAATAGCAACTGATTTCACCTTAGCTATCTATTTCATTACAATAGACATATATTCACCAATTTATCATCATAGGTTAATTTATGTAGCCACTTCGTCATCAATGTGGGATTGGTACAAAGATAAAGTTTTTCAGTCTCGAAGTGTAAACTCCTTGTGTGCTAGCAAGTATAATACAAGGCTTACAAAAGTAAGTCAGTACATAAATGGTACTAGAATGTAAATATAAAAGCAAAAAAATGGAGGAAACAAGAAATTAGACAAATACAAAGAAAAATAATAAAACAAAATTAATTATAAAGATATGAAAAGTAGAATTTGAAAGCACATTAAATAACCAAATAATAAAGAGCAGCTCAATGCAAGTTTGACTACTATTTTTGCTGAACTTCTTTATGTCAGTAGGATGTGTGTAATTTCCCATGTCGATTTCTTAAATTGTTTTTTTTCTTCAATTCATGGAGTAAAAATTATGTTTAATAAAATCATTTCATGAATCAATGTCACTATTTAAAACAAAAGGACTGACCAAAATTTTAAAACAAAATTTGAAAAAAAAATGCATATTTTAGAACTGATTGCTCATATTAGTAATTTTGTTAAAAGAAATATCATTAAATTACTCTTATTTTCAAATGAAAGTTGAAAGAAAGCTTTAATAAATTTACTTCCATAGTGATATTAGTTTTGAAATAGCAATTATATGGAAAAGAGGAAACATAGATAAATAACATGTATAAAGATTTTCAAGTATGCCAGCTAATATTTAAATGGTGAACATTTTATCATTTTGAGAATTCCCATTTTCCTTGATGGCATTTATTAAAATTTTCAGCTCACACATTGAGATACTTACTGAATTATCAAAAGATCTTAACAGAGTTTCAACTATTCTGAGAGTATTGGACAATTTTCAGGTAGAAAACAATAAGTTTGCTACCTTTTGAACTTTAATTTTTTTATATGCTCTTATTGTATTTTCACTTTTTAGATAATTTAAAAAGGTGAATTTTTGGCATCAATATAAAAGCGTACTTATAAATTCATCAGAATTGTTTTGGTATTTATTGTGTGTTTCATTCATAGAATACATTTTTATAACTTTACTTCTTTTATTGGGTAAATGAATTGGATAAGTAATATATCGGAAAATATGGATATGGATAATATATTGGATAATAGGGATATGGTTAATATATTGAATAATATGAATATGGATAAAATATTAGATAATATGGATATAAGTAATATATTGGATAAGTAAAATAATTAAATATTATTAATTTTCTTTTGATCGGAATTTAGTCAAAATTAAGCCCTGTTTAAATTCAATTCAAATAATTCCTTACAGAATTTTTCCTTTTCTAAAATAATGCTCACATATATGTAGTAAAATATAATTTTTCCATATTGAATTCAGACTTATTCAGACTTTCTTACTAAATTCAACTTTTCACATTTTAATAAACAAGGGCATTTAGTATGGAATTAATATAAACCTAATACAAACTCAAAGAAAAATAGAACAGTTTAAGCTTTTCCTCATTTACTATATCTTTTATTATTTCGTAAATAAATTCGTATTAGCCTTGACTCTTCTTAAATTTATCATGTTCCATTAATAAAATAAATTCTTAAAGTTAAAATAAATAATAATGTATGGGTATTGTGTGACATTTGTAAATTTGTTTACAGCATATGCCTCGATTTAGAATTACTTGAAAATAAGAAAATGACTTGACTTGGGGAATAAGTTTTCTACACCTGCTGTGAATCAGCAATAAATGATTATTTTATCTGGCATAATTTATTGAAAGAAGAACTTAGCGGTACAATTCTAATTTCAAACATAGAACAGAAAATTGGGGAAATATTTACGGAAGGAAATATTCCTGTTTAAGAAAGAAAGTTAATGGAAAATATTGAAGAATTTCTCAGAATCTCTTAAACTTCTGTTGCCAGTAGAAGACTGACTAGACTTGTTAGTCACTGTAATAGAATTTATTTAAGTATTTGGAATCTTATTCAGCAAGAGTAACTTATCCGCTGCTTGGAAAATAATGTTGATTTTATTTAACGCACCGATGCCTAATATTTAATTAAAAATTGTATTCCACTTTCAAAGGAATTTTAGTTGCAGTAAAGAATTCTATACTTATACTCTGATAAGTCTCTGTTTGTTCTTGCTTTTGGAATAAAAAGAATATATAAGCTCTAATTAATTTCATTTGAATAATATATGTGAAGATAAACATCTGATGTTATTAAATTGGTCACTTCAGTCGATCAAATTGCTCTAATGGATTATTGACTTGTCAGGCAATTATTAATATTCGATAAATTTATGTTAAACGAAAAACATAAATTTAAACTGGTTAATCTAATGAACATTTCCTCAGATACTGATGACGATGTCTTGTACACGTCGCCTTGTAGGTAGCTTCTGAGGGTAAACAAGAGCTACCTCTAGATCAGGGAGCAGGCAGATAATGATAAAAATTTGAAAAACCATTATACCAACTATTTAATGTTCCAAGAATAATATTTTATTCCGATTTTAATAGTCTTAAAAGCGCATACATGAAAGCCTTGATGGAAAAATAAAATTAAGTTGAATTTGATCTTATCAATAAAATTATTGTGATAGAATATGCACATTCAATTTTTTTAAAAGTGATATTTGTAAAAAAATTACTGAGAAATGAAACTGAAATCATTAAAAAGTATTTTTGTGTCTCAGCTAGGAGCTCATTTTATATCTTTCAGCAAATGATAAATTACCAATCCAGATGATGTGACTGCTTTTGATATTCAGCCATTATTAATCAGTTCATGAAGGGTGTTCATGGGAATTCGTTTTCCTCAATCACTGCATAAATAAAACGCAGGAACTATTGTAATCTTATTTCCTTGGTTGCCATTTACGAAAATTGAGTTAACTATCTGATACGGCACAATTCATTTTCTTTTAATATTCCTCTGACAGGTTTTACAATGTGTTTGCGTTTTTTATAATTCAGTTACAAATTCTTCCCATTATCAGGGCGTCCCGGGCTCGCTTCCTGGTTTAGGCATGATTGTTCTTCTTATGTGTTCTATCTGTGAGGTGTGTGACAGAGTCCCCTCTAAAAAAGAGATGCGCAAGTGAGTGTGTGAATGCCATATTCATAAGACTTCTGCCTTCAGGTGCTAAGGGGTCTTTACATTCAGAAGCTACTACTGCACCCCTCCTTCCATTATAACAGGGATGCGACATCATTATCATCAAATCTTTTCCAGAAATTCGTTGGTTCTCTGTTGATGTTGAATGGAACATCAAAATTTAAGCATATTGGATCAGTGCTGAGGAATAGTATATTTTAATTGAATTTTAGTATTATTGAACATTTTCGCACACTGACAGGTTGTAGCTATTATGCTACTGAACAGCTGAATGAACATAAGAAGTTACCTTGTTTAAGACAGCAAATTCTACTTTTTCTTTATTTAATATTTTTATAATGATTTAAAAATACAAGATAAAAATGATTTTCAAAAATATTTTTCTTTGTAAAATTTATTTATTTTTATATAAATTTGAGTAGATTTATTTGAAAAGTAGTGGATGTACTGAATGATGACAACTGTTTTCAAAAAATTATACAAAACTACTTGAATCACATGTAGATAGTTTTTAGCCCAATGTATTTTTCAAACTAATTCATGCCATGCATTTTATAAGTTTTCACATGTAAATAATAACTTACTAAAAATAAAAAATAAATGGAAAAAACAAAAACAAAAAATCAGCAAAATCCTTTCACTATGATAAAAGCATAAACGAAACATTGAAAGTAATGCCAATAAAAAGAAAGCATTCTGGAAAAATAGAAAGTTGAGCTTGGAAAGGAATTTATCAGTTTTTCCTTTGGCATAGATAAAACTGCGAAGATTAAAAATATAAAAGTACATATTTTTCTTAAAAAATATATAAAGCAAAATATATGCTAATATTTTAAACTATAATACACATAATTTAAAAGCCTATATTACACTTTCGAATAACTTTATTAAAATGTTTTTTTAAAAATACCTTATAAATAATATGATAAAATATTTTAATATAAACTTATATTTTTATCCTGTTTTTCTTTGTTGAGCTTTCATATATAAATATTATCATTGAAGGAAAAAATCTAAACACCAACTTAGTAATCTGTACAGTGTCATTTCAACCTCATGGTACAAATTTGAACAAGCTGCCCAATTTGTTGAGTCGATCTTCTTAATTACCTTAATTTTTTATTGCTAATTTGACTAATTGCTAATTGACTAATTGGAAATTTGATTATTGCTAATTTGACTAATTTTATTGCTAATTTTTCTAATTTGACACATCCGAAATTGGAATGAGCTGACTGCCACGACTGTTGTACTGATAAGAATTAGATTCAGTCCTACGATTCATCATAGGTCACGGTATAAACCTCCCCATTGAAAGAACGTCTCATCATCGATAAGAGTTAGATGATTCTCACCATTTCTCTGCCCATCCGAGTAGCGAGGACCAAACGTCATGCCAGAGGTTTCTCATCCTCATTTCGGAGGTACAACCAGGTGGAGCAGAGCTCTTAGTAAACAAAATTCGTAATAGTAATGATAGAGTTCTTATGATTCCAAATTTATGGCACAAACTTGGAAGGGAATCAGAGAACAAAGATACAAATAATATTCAAGTAGGGAACTCAAAGTCGTAAATCATTTCTTTAATCACACATTCAGAGTGCCTTAATTTATCTCCATAAATTCATAAATTAGAAACAACAGGCTTTGTTTCCAAATTCTGCAATAGTGAACATATTTTGATGAAATTTTCATCAGAACATATATTTAAAACAATCGCTTATTGTGAATGTATGTACGTGTGCAAATTATTTAAACAAGAGAGGAAAAGAAAGACAAAACATTTAATGATGGCGTCGCTGAGAAGCCCAACAAACTGTTCATTTCTCTTTCCTTCCTGGTAATTTCCTGTGTGTTCGCCTCGTTTCGCCACTTGTGTCCTTACAATTCTATTTCAGCAATAGATTGTTTTAATTCTTTTTGGTTCCCACCTCTTTATATTTTAAATTCAAATTTTGAAAAAAAGATAACCTACTTAGGTCAAAACTAGTACATACGTTAAATTTCATGAAAATTGTTCTTATTGTTTTGACTTTGGGAATGTTCCATCACCTGTGTTGCTGGAGCTGTGAAAAGTGTGACTAAGCGAGCATTGTAGTGAAATGCAAAAATGAGTAATAGAGAATCCCTAGAATTTGAATAAAAAAACCCATTATGATATATCTGTGTTGCATAAGTTGCAACATGAAAAGAGCATCACAAGGCGACAAACTCAGATTCGCCATTGGAGGACAGTTTTTGAAGCAATTTTGGTATTGTAAAAAAAAAATCTCTTATTACGCCATTTTTAATTAAATCTGCAAATATATATATTGTAATATTTAAAATAAAACATAAAATATAATATATTTATATAATTAAAATATTTACACTATAATATAAAATACATTAGCGAAATTCATAATGAAGAATAGAAAACAGATCAGTGCAGATCTAAGTCCAAATGGCCAAGATTACAAATTAAAAAAAAAAACCATCCTCCCCCTCAAATTTAATACTCGAAATCAGGGTTGGTCATTTCCAATAATTCCGACATTTTCACATACTATACCTTGAATTGAGTTTATTTTCAACGAAAAAATGAGCTGAACAGGAAATGAAGACAGAAGTGTTTTATACGCGGCATAATGTTAACCCGAGAGCAGGAAAATAATAAGTTTAAAATATACATATATAATCAAAATATATATGTTATTATATATCCTCAAACGTTAGGGAATCTCATAATAAAGAGTAGGGGAATCCCTGAGTAAAGATAGCTAATTATACAAAAAATATTAATACTAATAGTAAGGGTTGGTCATTCCCTTGAATTCTGACCCTCCTAAGTACTATTCCTTGAGTTTATTGAATTAATTTTTGATGGAAAAAAGAAAAAAAGAAAAACGGGAAATGTAGGCGCAGGTGTTCCCTTTCCAGCATAACGGCCCGACGAATAAATCAGCTCAATTTTCCAATTGATTGAACACGTAATTATTTCCAACGATTATACGTATACCTTTTTCACAAAAAAAACTAATAACACACAGGATTAATAGTTTAAGATGTAACCAACAAAATAATATTGTAGTTATTTTCCTAATTATTAATTTTTACACGAAAAAGTTAACAAAATTTCCTAAAAAAAGTAAGCTTTTTCAGAGTGTGTTATATCTGAAAATTATGGATCTTGATTTAAATTATTGTTATTTGCCCATTATTATTAAAAATAAATATTGAACGAGGTTCCTAAACATTTCTTTTCATTTATATTTAAAACGAACGATTTTAAAATCAAGCTGATTTAGGCATACCATGTATTGTGTCGCAAAGAGTTTTAATTTCCCACTGTTAAGAATTTCATTCAAATATTTTCTCTAGTGGAGAAGTTAAAAACTAAATATCTTGTTTGAACTGAGTTGAGACATCTTATACTTATGACTAAAGAATGAAGCTTTGACTTTTGTTTCCTATGCAAATTGTAACCGTACCATTAAACTTTAACTCCTCTCCAGGTTTGCATCCATTAATTTGGAACCACACTGTAATAAATTGCGCATAGTTATCTGATCTATAAAATTTTGTAATGTAGTTAAAATTCATTTATGTAGAATTTAGCTGTTATATATGTATAATTTAAAATGATATTTTGATTTATATGAATTAATGTGTAAATAAACAATTTAGAAGTAAGGACATAACTATTTTTAAGCATATTTTCCTCTCATAAAACTGTTGGCAGTGTCATGTGATAAGCGTAAAAATAATAATTTCAAAACCGCTATAAACATATTAAAATTTATAAAATTATAAGAATGTGATGCGTAATTGGTGGTGAGTGAAATCTTAAAAGGGCGAAATTGGAATGGCAAAGAAAGAAGGAAAAATATTTTTGCTCTATAATGTTTGGATTTCGATGTGAAAATTGCAGCGCTGGAAATTCTTATTTGTTATTTTTATATCGAACCATTTAAAGTTTTAACGTTACGTATGTATACTCAATTAGCACTGAACACCTGACAATATGGTTGTGGTATCTTTACATTATTGCCTAAATTTAGTATACCAAAAAAATATCGTGAAGATGTTTAATATATTCTGTTAACAGGGTACATTAAATTTTAAAAAATTGGCGCTGTTTTTTAATATATTAAAATTTTTGTAGTTTTATGTATTAAGAAACTTATTTATTATGCAAAGTTACTCAAAAGAAATACCCAAATTTCGAATACTTACAGTTAATGTGCAGTAAGAGATACAGACAGCTGCAATATATCACTGGATAGATTTAAAATACTTTGCTTTTTTCCTTTGAAGTGTTAGGATTTTCAATAATTTTCATTTTAAGGAGAGCGTTGCAATGGAAATTTCAATTGTTTTATGAGATATTTTAACAACATATAAAAATAGCATTGCATTAAATTAACTTGTATGCATGAAATTACCTAATATTCTCGAAGACAGTTTTGATTTTACCATACAAAAATACAACAAACTACAAAAGTTTTACAAAACTCGATATCTTTAAAATGAAAATTTGATTTTTTTATTAATATATGTTAATAATATATAAATAATAACGCTGCAATAAATTAACTTGCATATATTATGTAGTATTTTTGAAATCAAATTTGATTTTACAGCATGAAAATACAATAAAATACAAAATTAATACAAAATTCGAAGTATAATGCTAGAATACTAACTTTGATTTTATATGAATTTACTCAGTTAATAATAAATTCTTATGATGAATACAATTAAAGCATTTATTCTATAAATAAAAGATATATAAATTTGGAACATTTAATTGCTTAGTTATTTAGAAAACTCCTAAAATTGTTTCTAAAATTTGTAAGACATACATTCTTAGAAAGCTTTGCTTGAATTGTACACGTAAGTATGAAGATTGCATCTGTAAGTTAAATTAATGGAACCCAAATAATAAACTATTAAGCTAAATGAACTCTTAAAACTTCTGGAAATAGCCTAAATTTTAAGAAAAGTTTTATCTTACTTGTCACATTTTGAGAATTTATTACATGTTTATGAAGCTTTAGTTATTTCAAAATCATAATATGAATTTTCTGTTTACAGTCCTTATTTTATTTTCTGAGTTAAGTAATTCACATAGTTTGATAGCTTTGTTTAGATGTGTAAATTTTAATCATAGATTGTCAAATACAACCTGCCAGCAATCATTATAGCTAATGAACTGATGAACATGAATGAAGAGAGAATTTTACAATGAGATTTATTTATTACATTCTGCTAATCTGTGGTAGATTTGTAAGAAAAAAGAAGTTATTTGAAAGACTATTTCGATAATCTGGTTCCACTGTGCGTTTTTCCAGAGTTACAATGGAACGAAATAAAGAATAAAGGCTTCTGAGATTATGAAATGAAAATAAATAACCACTAACAAAAAACAGACATTTTTTATAGAAGATGCTCTAAATAATTTCATGGTAATTGATTGATATATCAAAGAACGAGTACTAATGTATTTAAATATCAAAGAATGAATACTATTTAAAATCTAGAAATAAAAAAAATATATATTCACGAAAATACTAAAACTTTATAGAAAGAAATATGTTGATTAAGAGAGACAGAATAATTTCATTTCATTAATCAGTTTACTTGTCTTTTATTTCAGTTATCAGTAAGGTTCGGTAAATGACTTTGTCAAAGATTGTCTTTCTTTGTCATTGTTGAATTATCCACATTCGAAAATTGAGGCTTTGTTTAGAAGAAATAGTGCAATTTCAGTACTTTAAAGCACCAGATAATCTTAGAAGATTCTAATGAATTTAAATTTAATATTGAAATGAATTTTATTAAAGAAAATTGGTTTGAATAATAATCCCTTTAACACTTGAAAAACTACTATAATTTATATGCTATCATGAAATGATATCATTTATATACAACTATAATAAAATTACAATATTGTACATCACTATCAATTATTTAATAAATATGAAAATGGTTCTTGATCAGTAATAAATTAATATTTTTTATTAGATTGTTAATAAATGTATCTGAGAAGTTTAAAAAAAATAATTTCCAAGTGATAATTCCCAAATTAATATATTCACATCATTACTTCCTCATTTAATTTTTTTAATTTATATAAAAACATCTCTTTCAGCATTTTGTAATCTCTAGTACTCGAATGAAAAACTTCGAGAAAATAAAATGCAATAGGTACTAAAATTTACAAAATGGCCATCACATTCCAAGCGTCAATCCTAGAAGAAGGATGTTTGACTTATTTTTCGAACATGACCTTTTCAATTATATCATCATTTTATCTTCCTGAGAGGCCAAGTTTGCTTTATCGTTTACGGACATTTCATTCTCGTACTTTTGGTGACCGACAGAAACATGCTGGAGTCTTTAGATTCATATGGACATCGGGCTTATACATCTTCTATCTGAAGACTTCTGGTGATAAATGAATTAATATCATTGCTAGAGAAATGAAGATGGCACAAGGATTATTTTCTATAGAATATAACTGACCACTGCACTAACGCTTCGATAAGAGGTACACCTTATTATCCGGGAAAGTTAAGCCAGCCCTACACCATTATTATGATCATCAGGACATGTCTTAACAATATCCATAATTCATTCCAAATTACTGGCGGAAGTTTGAAGTATCTTTTATTCTGTTCATGTGAATTTCATGAAGATGTGCATCATTATTTGGAAGCAGATTTCATCAAATAAATTACATGATAGATTATGTAATGGAATGGTAGCTACTATCTAACAAAACTAAATAATGTAACAAAATAATAAACTAAAAATATAATTAAAGAGTAAAAAAATGTATATATATTTGTATGTATTACAAAAGTACTGGAGTACTTCGATGTATTCATAAGAAATAAGATTAATTAACGGAAAATGTTCGATGCAAATTTCGTTGATCATTCTTATGATGTGAAATTCAAGAAAAACGGTATTATAAGAATTAAATTGTGATGTGCGTAACACCAAATCTTCCACAGTTGAGAAACATTTCATTATAATACATATAAAGTTTTATAATTTGCAAATAAAAACCTACTTCCTGAAATGTTTAACAAATAACACTCATAAGGCACTAAAAAGTTTATTTTATTTTAAAAAAGAAAGTATGTTACATTCAGCTTGATACTTAACTGGCACCTGAATATTTTGATGGTCACACCTTAATTTTCTAATAGACCAGGGGGATTTTGTACATTAGTGTTGATGAAATAAGTCATTAACGAAAATTACATGCATATTCGCAACTTCCTAATGACCTAACACGCCTATTCTCTGAAGACCAAATCACTATTGGAAACTAGTGAGGAATAAAATCACTGCTTGATGAAATGCCATTTCAATTAAACTGAACTATTTCACTTTTTTTCTTCTTTTATTATTACCTCTATGTATTTGCAGATGAAACAATAGCTTTCTTTTATCTACTTTCCGAATGAATTTACCATTTCATTAAATTTGCCTTATATGTGATGTAAAAATATAGAATATGTTGGTTTTTAATTATGGTTGGTTTCTACTGTTTAACAACTGTCAAATCAGGTATGAAATGCTACAATTGCTACTGAACTGCTAGCTAGTTATTTTAAATGATCCATCAGAATATGTAATAAAAAGCATCTTTCGAGCAAAGATATTACATATCCTAGTTATATTCCCTAAAAAAATACGTTGATTAGAAAAACGACAAATGGTAATAAAAGATATATTTTAAAATAATTCATATTTTATTTACAGTATATAAATTATCTCACATTAGGAAATATCATCAAAATTAGCATTTTAATCTTATAGAAACACTGAAAATTACACAATTTTATTTATTTTTAGTACTAAGCTCTAGCATTTTTTTCTGGTGCAACCAAGACTAATTAATTGAAGTGAATCGCAGACATGTGAGAGTACTGGAAATTCCACCACACCTCGAGCCAACTCTTGGACTCAACTCTTAGCGAAGATATGTATAAAAAGCAAAACTAAGATTTTTCAAACAAAATTTGAAAAAGAAGAAAAAATTATCATTAAATTAACGTAGTTTTGAATTTGAAATTTGTTGTATTCAAAAAATCTATAAGCAGAATTCTAATTACAATGTCTCAGTAAATAATATGCAGCTCTGGACAGAAAAATTGTGTGTTATCGTAATATAGAGGTTGAAATTCAACACTAATTTCATTGTATTTTATTACAATTGCTTCATTTCTACAGGTTTCAATAAATATTTGGAATTTGAAAGGATGGAATCGGCTCCGAAAACTTGGAAATTTGGTATTAATGATCCATTCTAAATCAATTTCACAAAATAAAATTGAAACAAACAAACAAACGCATATTTTAGAACTGATTATAAAGTAAATTTGATATTAATTCAAACTATTTTTCTCTTCTAAATATCAACAGATCACTTTATACAATCAATAGAAGCCAGATTACGCTTTCTGGGTTCTAAACCTCTAAGTCATTCCGATGGCTGATACATTATGAATTGATTTTATCTCTATTAGCTCAAAGTGTTACATGATTTCACCACGGTATTGCTGGATATTTTGAATGCCATATATCTTACGCGTAGATTTTGAATAATGTCTGGGCACATTTTGTGGTAAATGGAACAAATGATTATTTATAGAAAAAAGTTCAACAAATGAAATCAATATTATATTGCATTGAGAAAATATATATTCATCACTCATTCGATATTAAAATGTATCAATTATTTAAAGAGGGTCCTAAATATATATTGAAAATTGTTAATGCAACAAGATGAGGACCAGAAAACATTCCTAACGAATGCATAATGAATCCTTCGATTGAAATCTTCCGGAAAAATTGACGGATCAGGAAAGTAATAAGCGCGTAACAAAGGAAAACCGAGTAATAACAATATATTTTATTACAATATTTAATTTATTTACACTACATAAATAACTTCACATCGGAAAACCTCACCACAATTAACTGTTTAGATGAGCTATTTAATTGTTAATCAAGTAGTTAAATTAACGAATTCTTAAAAATTGTTATAATAGTATAAATTATTTAGGGCTATTTTTATAATTGAACTCTGAATTAAAGAAGAGTTGAAATTTATTCTGTGATTGCAAAAAATAATGAAACTAATGTCTCAATGTATAAACAAGAAACTAAAAGTTATTTTGAGGTATATTTCAGAGATTTTATCAAAAATATCGATGTTTTCTAATTATTAGCCATTAGAAATAAAATCTATTAAATACACTTTAGCATTAAGAAAACAGCCAAAAGTAAAAACTACTTCCACAATAAACATGATATCTCTATTATCAAGATGCCGTGAAATCATTGTATATACCCGTCCTTAAAAAGGTGTCCTTATCTCGCTCAAAATATTCATTACCAAAGTTACTGCTGATATTTATGATATCATAATGCTCTCGTAAGTTTGAATCATCGCTATCCTCTGGCTACATTAAAATTTAACAGCCTTCTTAGGAACGTTCTTGGTACCATTACTGTTAAAATGGAAATTTCATCCACCCGTTATTTATAGTATCAGAGCAGTGGTTATTTTTCTCCCCCAAATGTCTCCGGTGGCTTCACAATGAGGATGTTATCATATTTGCGGGCTCCATCTACATCTGCGATAAATATTACTTGAAGACATCTTCATATTTTTAATGTTAAATAATGCAGTCACCATCGAGTTCAAGTTCGTAGTTATGGACTCGAAATGTATTACCAAATTTGCATTATACCAAAATATGAATTTTAATAAGAGCTTTGTTGAGGGAAAAGGCATAATGGAAGTGTAAATGGAATAAGAATAAATATGAATTTTTAAAGAGTGTTAAAATAAAATTTTCAGTTCGGATTATTAGAAAATATTTCAAACCCACATTGTTTTTTATGAGTTAAGCAAAGGTGGTCTTTATTTTACATAGCGACATGTCTACCGAATATAATTTTTTATTTTGCTTTACAAACTGATAATTTATTTGTAAATTACAGCTTTTATTTAGATAAAAAAAAATTTGAATTTTATTATTTAGCTACTCATTTTTTTTCATATTCTTCAATAAGAAGAATGATATGTACAGAGAAAGAGATAAAATTTGTTTAGCCTATTATGTATAAATTATGCTTCTTATTGAAGAATATGAAGAAAAAAAAATTGAATAACTAAGTAACTAAATTTATAAATATTTGATTTATATGCATACATATATATACATAGACAAATTAAAATTATATTTTTATAACAAACTAAATTCTCAGAGTTTAAACCCTCTAGATAGATTTTGTCTTTTTTTACTAAATTTTTTACAGAATAATAAGTAACACACTGAAAGACATAATTTATAATTAATCGAGAATGCCAAATACACGACATTTTCCATAGTTCACTTGATTATCTATACAATAATGAGATCAAAAAGCAACTGAAATATTTCTTTCCAAACAAAGAAGATAGAAAAAGACAAAAATAATTTTAATAGGCCTTTCAAACTTTTTCTTAATTTTGTTTATTTTTACAGTAAGAATAAAAAAACTATGATTTATGACACATATTTAGCATCTAAAACATAGATTTTTATAAAATTTTGATCGTTATCCGCCACCAAGATTGATCGTCTATACACCCATTGTTCATTTGGTGTATGATCATCGATACACTTTTCCATGTATCTAAACACAGTAACTCAAATACAATGCTATAAACTGTTGAAATTTGATACGCTACATTGTGACTACAGTTGTCAAATTTGCGAGAAAGTTTCAGGAAGCTTATATCATTGATTTAATTCTGAAAATAAATGTTATGTAATAGGCTCAATAAATAATCGTTTATTTCTCTTTCGCAAAACATTTCTTTTTCCTTTTTTATGTTTATATTTTTATGTAGATGTAAATTCAAATTTTATCCAGATATGTATTTTTATGTAGATATTATATTTATCTACATAAACATATCTGTATATTTTTATGTAGAAAAATATAATACCAAAATGTAGATATAAATTAGTAAGATTGTATCTCATGGAAAGCATTGCTCTATTTGACGAATATTTGAAAGACCTTTGGATGTAATTTCTTAAAATAATAGATGTTCAGTAAAAATTTTAATATTTTAATTTCTTAAAAAATTCGGATTTTAAATATTTTTCCTCGATATTGACATGTTGGCATTGAATTGTTGACATATTGGCTCAACATATGCAGATAAGCATTTGTCTTCATTGCGCTACTTATCTGGAATTAGGAGTTTAAAAATGTTTAGTGATATCCTCACATTTAATGTAGGAAGTCAAACTAATTGTCTGACGTTGTTGAAATGTTTGTCAAACTAATTTAATTGTTTCATTAGAGAGAATAACATGATAATATTTTGATGACTACACAATCTATGTGTATGAAAAAAGCAGTCTTATGAATAAGTCTGCATGACAGTTTTGAAAGAGCATGCAATAAGTGTTAAAAATTTAAACATAATAATAGTTTTGTGGAGTTCAGATATACCTGATGACTTTTCCTGTCTTTGGAATAATCTTCGAAAAACTATCAAGGCGTCCAGTTAATAAGCAATATAGAAGCAGATTTCTAATAGCATTTGAAGATTTCTATTCTAAAATGATCTAATCTTATGTTGATCATTATTAAAGATTAGTAATAATCAACATAAGATTCATCAACAACAATATAATATAAAGTTTATTGAGCTGCAATGATCAATCATAATTTCTTTTGGATGCATTAATTGTACGACGCCTCAATTCAAGTCTTGAGATCCATCTCACAGAGGTTTAGTTCTAATGTAATGACCTTATTCCCGGCTTGCATTTCCCATTTAAAACATGTTGGTTTCCGTTGATTGATTTGGGTTAAAACTAAGAGCTATATGGAACTTTTTAGCAATAGGGAATTATGTATAACATTAATTAAAATTGAATCAATATTCAGTTTGTTTGTTTTTTTCCTCAGCTGCAAAAACTAAACGTATCATGACTTTAAGAAATCCGCAAGATTTTTCTTTGAACTGTTGCTAAAGTATTTGGTAGAAAATGAATGAAATTTAGGAATTTGTAATTTTGTAATGTTTTTCAAAATATACATTTTAACGCTTATTATTAGAAAAAAATTTGTATTTTAGACACAAAAGGTTTATTTTGACGCGTATTTTCATTTATTGGGCAGAAATTTAAAAATATATCCAGTGAATATTTATTCTCTTGTATGCCTTATATATCCTGTAAAGATGTATTCTCTTGTATATATGATATATCCTGTTAATATTTATTCTCTTGTATGTCTGATATAACCTGTGAATATGTATTCTCTTGCATGTCTAATATCCTGCGAATATTTATTCTCATATATATATGATATATCCTGTTAATATTTATTCTCTTGTATGTATGATTACTTATCCTTCATTAAAAAACTAGGGGACTTTCTATCATACTTTCTGCCTAATTTTGGCTTAATGTAAGTGCCAAAATATTAAATACAATGCGTTGGTGACTCAGAAACTACTCTTATCATTCTAAAGACGATTCAAAAATTTGAGAAGCATTTCAAGTATGCCTCTTGTGTCATCGAAACATAATATTGAAATCCCTATATTGTTCAGATTAAAATAAAATTTAGACAAAATATTGAATCTTAAAACAAATAAAAACACTCTTTTATACCTTCTCTCTTTATAAATAGAATGTTTGAGGAAATTTCGAAATAATATCCTACTTTAAATAAATACTTCTGTTTTTATGTTGCTTTATTTTTCTTCAAACATTATCCCACCCACACACGCAAGTTGCGCATGCGCATATATATATATTTGTGGGAATTCCTTAAAATCTCTCAATTCGGATCACATCCTGTATGGTTCCATGTTGGCCATGTCGCAGGATTAATCACGTGAGGCTTCGTTGCCATTGTGGCCGACGAAAGTTCGACGCTGAGACTGTAAGACAGCTTACGTTCTCTATCTTTTTATGTGTTAAATGTTTGTTTAGTTCTGTTTCGCCCCCTTAAATATTAATTAATACATTTTACATAAATGCGGGTCGTTGCCTTTCTCCACATTCCTACATATTCATATACCAAATCTCAATTCCATAATTAATTACGGGACATCTCAATTACGGGAAAAACAGGGAAGAGAGTTAAGAAATATAATGATGAATTTTTTTCATATAACCTAAAACATACTTGTGATGAAAAGAAGCATTTAAAACTCTAAGGAAAACAGCTGTATTTTTTTATAATGCTGATGCGCAGCCTTCATTAAATGAGGAATGAAATATCTTGCGTCAGTAACCATTTACTCATTAAGATTTACGGATTTTCATTTTAAAATGATAACTGTTGCTTCATTTAATATCTTTTGAAGAGGAAAAATATCTACTCTGTAGATTTTTTTAATAAATAAATTTAAATATATATACTAATGAAACATCAAATATCTAATTTTATTGTAAATTTTCGATTCTATCGCATATTTTATATTATTAGATTAGTCGTTCAGTTTGCAATAATTCTCATAACAGGTTGATTGGCCCAAATTAAAATCAAAATTATAACTAATACTTTAGTACAATAAGTATTAAATTTTATCTTCCTTTTCCTAAAAACATTTCAAATAAAGTTGGCATGTTTCATGCTCTGAAAATGCCGGTATCTCTTTGATTCTGAAACGATTCTTTCTATTTTATACTTAAAATACATTCAAAATATCCTTGTTATAAAAATAATAATAATTTTAACTTCAAAGAGAATATTTAGTGAGACAAGGGCATAATGAAATTTTACAGGAAAATAAAAACTATTTGCAGATATATTTTCGAAGAACAAAAGATAACTGCTGTAAACGGTGGCCAAAACAAAATAATTATAAAAGTATGTGAAATAAATATGGAATGCCTTAAAATAACTAAAATCAAAACTGAGGTTAAAATTAATTTGCGTTAAATAACAAATTTATTTAAGCAATGATACGTAAATATGTTTCTGCAGGAATAGGACTGAGTTTTATTCTGCATTGTTTTAACTTGTTTTAAAAGACATATGTTAAAATTGACATAGTAGAAAAAGTAGAAATTAGTTCGTTTATGTCAGAAAGTAATGACTTTATAATCATGAAGTATAGGACTTTAAATGTTGCGAAATCAAAATATAATTTTGATTTTATTCTCTTCATATTTATGGAATTAGGAACAATTCGATAAAAAAGAAAACAAAGTAAAAGTTACTAAAATAATCCAATAAAAAATCAATTTTAAAAATTGGGACACTCTTTTCAACATAATGAAAAAAGCAATGCTTTTGATTATTCTTCATTTAGAACATTTCACAATCTACAATTTTCTACTATTCTACTACTACATTCTACTATTCTACTACTACATTCTACTATTCTACTACTACATTCTACTATTTTCTAATTAAAATAGATATTCCTCCTATAAATAGACAAATAAATATCGGAATTTCGCTAACTCTTTGAACTGCATATTAAAATTAATGTTGATTTAAAATATCTCAGGAAACGTTGTTTCATAGCAAATGTTGAATTGTGTATTACAAGAAATACATTTCAATAAAAGTTTGAAAATAAATTATTTATGGGAATTACTGGTTTGAAATATACCACTTCGCTATCAAACTTTGCTCATTCAGTTGTCATCTTTACAAGAATTTCATTTTTTTCTAATTTTAGTGAAACCATTTTTTTACTTTGCGCTATTTTCTAATAACCCTAAAAGCAAAAAACTGATGTCTCAGAAGCGATAAATCGTGAATTTGTTATCTCGTTTCTATCAAATATTACATTTTCTACTTATTTCATTTCATACAATCATTTGCTGAAAACTGCATTTTTCTATATTTAATTTATAGTAGTGATGAATTTATTCTTCAATTGGAGCTTTTGTAAATATAAGTTATTAAAAGCTAATTTTTTGCAATGCTCATGAAGATTACAGATTAAATTTTATTTTTCATTTTGCGTTAAATTAATTGTTGAAAAATATGATTTAATTATGTATTTTTTAAATCATTATAAATGGAAATTTAATTTATACATCAAAACATTATTATCATTAAAACGATTATGTTTTGAGTTTCAATACGAAGTAAAATTCAATTTTGTGCCAATTAATAAATCATTAATATGCTGCCTACGCATTTTAATTCTTCAAAAACTTCGAAGCAAAAACAATATCATGCTTCTCACATGATAAAAACTGAATATTTTTACAACAAATTTTAAAACGTCATCAAAAGCCACATTAAATTTTAGTCTTAATCAGATTTGCTGTAAAAGTTGAATTAAGTCAAAAATCAACTATGAAGTGTAAAAAATAATGATGATGTGAGAATATAGCTAATATTTTTGCCGAAAAGAAAAAAAAAGCGTTTTGAAATTCAAAATATCACTAAAGTAACCGTTAAGTTTACAATATTTCGTTTTTATACAGAAACACTGCTTTAGAAAACGAAAGATTCATTATGTTTAGTTTAAAGTTTCTTCAATATTTAAAAATGTGAAATTATCAATATTCAGTTATGTATATTGAAGCCTAATTAATCATTATGACCATTATTCAACAATGATTATTCCAGTCAAATTTATCAATATGACCAATATTCAATGATGGTTATTCAAGTCCAACTTATCAATATGACCCCAATTCCAGTCCGATTTATCAATATGGTCAATATTCAATATTCTGTCTGGATAATAATGTGATCGACATTATTATATAGGCAGTTTATATGAATTAAAATTATAAAATATTATGTTTAAATTGCATTCATATAAATTACAAAAAAAGCAAAAAGCAAAAAAAGAATAAAAATAATTAATCACATATCTGCAGGAAAAAAATGGTACGAAGAAATTCATAAATCGAAAAACAAACAATTTTTCCTTCAGGAAACAGCCAAAGAATTTGCATAAAATGCACGGAAATAAACAATACCAAAACGAAGTTAAAAAAGTGTAATGGTTGTGAAACCTCGTAATTAAAGCGCATAGAATATGTTGGGTAACAGCAAACAATTTAAATGTATTGGTATTACAATATCACGTTTTTAAAGCGAAACATTGCATCAAGAAAACGGAGGCTCCATTAAATATAATTTAAAGTTCCATTCAAAAATTACAACCATGAGGTAATAAATATTGACAGTTGAAACAGTAGAGAGTATTAAATATAATACTCTTAGTAATATGTATGTATTATATATAAAATATACATAAACTGCAAGAAATAAATTACAAGAAAGCAAAAAATATTAAAAAAAATAATTAATCCCTAATCTAAACAAAATTCAAATACTTAACATATAAAAAAATTGCTACAACATCTATTTCTTTTTCTCCTACAGATTTTAACCATTTTAATTAAAATAATAATTAATTATATTTATTTTTGTATTATAATATTGTACCTTTTATTTAACGAAATTTATTTCTTTACTCTGATTTTTTAAAGTCGAATAACGCAGTATTAGCGTTTTTCACTATAATGTTTACTTCATTTTCTTTTCATATAAATGTTAACCAAAAGTTTGATTTAAATTTATTTATATTTATTCTTGTATTATTGCATTTCAGCTTTGGAAAGAAAAGGCTTCATTCTGAAATTTTTAAAAAAGTCGAATTTTCCAATATCATCATTAAATTAACATCCTTTTAATTATATTTTTTAAGTAATTGAATATCTTTTTAATCATTTTTTTAAGTAATTGAACATCCTTTTAATCATTTTTTTAACAAGTGAACCGAATACTTTGTGTTGCAGAAAATCATAATACGATAAAAATGTCATTGAAAAGACCCAAACTTTTTTCCCTCAGGAAACAGCGAAAGAATCTGCATAAAATGCACGGAAATAAACAACAGCAAAACAAAGCAAAAAAAAAAAAGTGTAAAAGCAGTGAAACTCCATAGTCAAAGCGAAAGAAACGACGGGGTGAAGCAGGAAAGAAACCTTCTCAGTGATGAACCGGAGCGCGGAAGGACTTGAAAAAAGAAGTAAAATAAGTCAAGATGAAAGGGTGGACTGGCGTAAACCGGAGAGCTTGGCTACACACGAATACTGCGCACAGTAAAAGCCCTGTGATGGAAAACTCTTGTACCTTGGCGAACGTCACGAGCGAAAAGAAGAGAAAATTGCATTAAGCATAGCAGCCGAGTTTCTTACTTCACATAGGAAAGAGAACTTGTTCGGCGCTAAAAGCATTTTATCGATCATCGGATGCACGTGTGAAAGAGATGCCAATGTTTATACAAAAATCTCAAGGTATTCCTCTTGTCTCAGATTTTCGAGTTTCCGAGGTACTTACCTAACGTTAAACAAAGTGAACATGTTCCGAGACAGTAATTTGTCAGGGAAAGGGGGCTGTTTTTATTTTGGGCATCTTATTATTTTTTATTTGTACTTAAAAGAGATGTTGTAGTCAATTAATGATATCACTATGTAGGGTTTATTTACTTAATTGATTGATAGGGGTAACATGATAATTAAAGGTTGGATTTGTTAAATGTATGATTAATTAGTTTTTTTACTAAAGAAAAATGTTAATTTTTTTTAAGGAAAGGGAATGTTGCTAATAGTTTGAATTTGAAAAATGATGCATTTTACGAGAATTAAAAATGTATTTAAGAAGTTTAATTAGACATTTTTTTGAACTAAGAAAAAGTAATTTTTATCACGTATGTCTAAAAATGGACACGATAGCGTTTTCATAATATAACTTTATATAAAAGTTATCTTCTAATACCTGTTAAGTTATTTTAGCATTTTGCCTTCTGTTTCACTTGTATTTAGGTATTCGTACTTTTTTATTGCATGCAAATAATGACTATGAGCATGAAAATTAAATTGTATTTGTTTTTATTATGTAAGATTACATTTTACTTCAAACAGAACTTACAAAAGTTATGGACGCATTTATGAACAAAATTGAGTCAAATCTACTGATTCATTATACCTTCATTTCAGTTGGGGGAATTTCTGTTATTTTGTTTTGTGTTAAGTGAAAACACAAATTTCAAAAATTTCAGAATTGCGCCATCTGTCTTTTTTTCTTTTTTATGTTATCCTTTTTTCTCTTTTATTTCTAACATCTCAAACAATTTTTGAATAGATTAAACATATTATTGCCCATTTAATCATACTTATTTTACTTCTCAGTGTTAATGTTTAGTAAAGTTCATGATTTTACGGATTTCTTTGCACCATCCTAATGTCAAGCTTGATTCTTTCTATAAGAGAATCGGTATTTGCTTCAAATTGATATTTGATAAAATTAATATATTGTTACGGATTTCCTATCCGTAGAGGTTCGTTTCTGTGTAGTGGGTGTACACAATCAATAGTCCTTTAGTAGTGAACAACGAAGACGTTTATTTACACGTAGACAGGACATCACAAGGACAACAAATATTTACAGCACAAAGACGACAACTTTTTAAGACGAGACAAGAACACAGCAGCCTGCAACAACGACAGTAACCTAAGAGCAGTAACAACGTATACAGCACAAAAAGCAGTTAGACATGATTCTGCAGGAGAGGAGATCCTCGGAATCTTGCTCTACGGTCTCTCCGAACTGTTGAAACACTTTCCACTGTCCCTTGCTTAGCTGTATCACTAACACAAGACTTTCTACATTTCTACACGTTGCTCCCTCAATAGACAATGTGGATAATTATATTGCTGAAATATTGTTAAGAAGATGGCAACCCATCTACAGGAGCATAATGTTTAATACGAGGAAAATATACTAACTTTAAAAGAAATCTTTATAGGCTTGTTGCTCACAGCTCAGTTCAACACTAGCTTGAATCCGTTGCTGCTTCGCCATCCTTTGGAAAAATCGTTATTTATCGCTGATTCCGACTACTAAGGCTGGCAACTTGAGACTGCCATTCTTTTATAGTACCCAGGAGGCGGAGTTAGAAACTTCTAAATCAACAGGTGTATCTCAGTTTCTAATGGACGGACAAAATTTTTAAAGTTCCAAACATTATCCATTTTATAGCCCAAGTCATAGACTTTGTTTCATCAGTTTGGCATGAGTAAGTCATCACTGCAAAATCACTTCTGAAATATTTCGCATGGCAGCAGGAGAACGTCTTTGAATCCTCCACATTTTAAAAATTTACCACATTCAAACAGTCACAAGAATAATTAGTTTTTTTTAAACCGTATCCCGATACTGTGAATTTGCCGTGAAGATATTAGTTATATCCTTTCTTCTAAGTTTCGAATTCTTAAAACGTATTATTTTTTATGGTGAAAATGACCCTATAAGGACTTTTATCCGGAAAAAGAAGTTATTTTCAAATTCTATTTTTTGAGCCACTTAAACTCAATTTATAATTAATCAATGATATTATTTATTTAAATCACTATTTTACTTAATTGATTACTAAATTGACATGATGGAAAACTAGCATATAGTCAAAAAAGTTGAAAAGGCTTATAAAATTTCGTTTGTTTATAAAATGTAACTTTTAGGAAAGGGAAAATTACTTAATGGCTCTTTTATGGTATTAAACGATTAATTTATTATATCTTTTACTGGAATTTATATTGTACATTTGTTATTGTAATTTTGATGATACGCTTCAGTTATTTAAATAATTGTGTTTTAAATGACTAATAAAAATGAATTCTATGAGTTTAAACTATTATTATGGTTTCAAATAAAAAAATTATTTTTAAATTTGCTATCACGAAAGAATAATAATAAATAATCTTGATCAAACGAAAAATTATTTTAGTTTGCTTAAAAAGATATTTGAAATACTAAAAGGAAAATGGAGCCGAAGAGTAAAATTACATATATGTGTAATTTCTATAAAAATGTGTATTATATATTCCATAAATATGTGTAATTTCTATAAGTATGTGTAATTTCTATAAAAAATAAAAGCAACATTATTGAAAATCTACAAAATCAGATGTACAGTTTCTGTTATAAAAAAATTATAGATTTATTCAATTTTCAAAGGAAGGCATCGAAATCACTTTTAATAACCGTCTGTGCATTGTAAAATTATCTGTAGACATTTTTGTAGGATAGACCTTCTTATAGCTTTTCATTTGTAATAATGATTTGAATCAAGTATTAATTGATGACCGCAAATATGCACAATACTAGGAAAAGTAAATAAGAAAATAAAATATTGATGAATGATAAAAGAAAGAAGACTTTAATAAGATATATATATTATTAGAATAAGATGCTTAAAATCAGCATGATTTTCAGAATGATTTTTTTACTCGGATTGATTGATCTGCTAGAAAATACCATTGCCAATATTTCGGCCACTCTAAAATTATTTATATGATTCTGTCTAATCATCTCATTTAAAAACTGTTATCAATTTATTTTTATACTTAAATTATATAATTTACCTCTCATTTTATTGAATGAATATCTTTCCACGCCATTTTAAGTATTTAAACTTATCTTCCAAAATTCAGAATTTATATTAATATTAGCAAATAAATTAATCAAATGATATAAAAGTCATTAATGAAATAGTGAAAGTATTTTTTTTTAAAAATTTCACAATAAAAAGTACCCATTTTAGATTTAGCACGTTTATACTTCAACTAATAAAAAACTTTTCAATGTTTTAGAAATTTTCATTAAAAATTGTTCTAGTTATGAAATTTTGTAAAATAAGATGGTGCAGTTAGATTTTATTTTCCTTTCCTAGCAGCTAGATTTCATTTTCCTAGATTTCACTTTCCTTTCATTTTCCTTCAGCTAGATTTCATTTTCCCTTTTCAGCTAGATTCGTTAAACACATAAAATATGAAAATGACACCAATTGAATCTTTATAAATTTGTTTTCTTTTCATATATTCACTAAAAATTGTTTTGACAGGTTTTAAAATGAAATAAATAAAAATTTCATTATAAAATATTCGTTTATTCGATAAGTTAAGTATTTCGATTATCGCAAATAAAGATAGTTTCGATAGTTCCATTAGTTCAATACATACACTTTAACACTAACTAGTGAAAAATCAGTTCTCAGAATAATATTGTGCTATACGAAGTACATGGAATGAAAGAAATGATAAATTATTCATGAAAACAAGTCTGAACTCGTTTTGACATAAAAGATTTTCAGAGTTCTCAGCTCTTTTCAGAATCTTCTCAGGCATCAAATATCATTCAGTAATGGCGTCTAGTATCCTTTATTAAAATTCCTTTTAGCGTTATTTTGTTCCGTTTCTGAAAAAGAAAAATGATCTTCTAAGATAAATTATATTCCGCTGTGAAAATTTTGAGACAAAATATTCATCCCTGTTGCGGCTGTGCACGCCGTTTTAAATTACCCATAAAATCTATCTTAAAAGAAGATTTTTTATATAGATTTGTGATAGATAATCGAATTTCAAGACAAGATCAACATTGAAGGCTGATTTAAATATGCATTTTCTTTTAATAATTGATTATCTCAATGTGAAGAAAACTGAACTATTGTGCGGGCTTCGTTTTAGCGGTCTTCTTAATAGAAAATTGGAATTTGAACTTTATTATGTTTCCTTCTGCTGATAAAAAAGAGAAAATGAATATTCTGATAATTAGAAATGGTACTATTTAATGTATAAGGATATTAACTATAACTAAATGTGCTTATTTTCTTATTATCCCTTATTCATCTTAAAAAGGTCTCATACAATAATTTTAGAAAATCAGAAACAAAATATTTATCATTGTTATTTCAGTGCACGCTATTTCAAATGGCACATAAAAATCTACCTCAAGTTAAAAAAAGTTTTAGTCAAAAGTTTCAGAAATATTATAGATAATGGAATTTCAGGACATGATCAATATTGAATATCGATCCATAAACTTGATTTTCATCCCCCTCTCAATATTTTTAACTCTTTTGTGCATTCATACTGTATATTACTATGCTCATTCATCCAGTTTCTTGTGCTCAAGAAGTTCAGTCTAGCATTTATCATCAATTGCTATGTTGTATTTTTATGTATTTAGTCATTTTTCTATATCTTTCAAATTCATTGTTGAGTACTTTTTTTTTTGTTAATAAAGTCCACCTACATCTATACCAAACCGGAAAGGGGCCCCATGAGCTCTAGAAACGGAGGTATGGTGTGGTGTTAAATGTTAAAAAATGTTAAATATTGAATATCAATTTAAATATGCATTTTCTTTAGATAATTGATAATCACAAAGTGAAAAAAAACTGAAATATTATGTGAGTCTCTTTTTTTCAGCAGTCATTTTAAGAGAAAATTGAAATTTGCACTTTTCGATATTTTATTATGCTGTTGAAAAAGTCGAAGTGAATATTGTGGTTATTATCACAATATTATCATGGTTCTTTGCTGCTAATTATATACTGGAAATTAAATACGAATTTTCATTTTTCTTACTGGCACTTATTCATTTTAAAAAGAAATCTCATAAAAAAATTCTAGAAAATATGAAATCATTTAATTGATTGCAAAATAAAAAATATATCAAAACTTGTGAGGATTAGGATTAATGAATAAGAAAAATGAATGTTTTATAATATTAAGAATAAAGTAACCAGTAATGAATAAAAAGTAAGAATAAAGAATGTTTTTAAGTAGTAAGAATGAAGTAACCTGTAAGGAATAAAGAGTAAATTTTTTGAAGAGAAATATCATATAAAGAATAATTCCACTAAATTATTTTCAAAGGAAAAAATATTGTCATATTTCGTATTATTTATTTTTTTGTAATTATTTGATTCATAACGTCTTTTTTATAATATCTCTAAATAAAAGAAGATAAAATTCTTTTATAAATAAATGAAGTAATCCAGTCTTTTTTATAATACGTGCAATTCAATGACATAATCAATAGTTTTTCTAGAGAAACAAAAAGATATGTTTTTAAAAAAATAAAAGTCGTAATTATAAAAAAAGAGGAACGGAAATGTCATCAATTTCCAACTAGGTACGAGGTCCAGAATAGAGAAAAATAATTTTTATGAACTAAATAATAATCTTTTAAAATACTACGATTTATAGTGACATTTTGAAGGAAAGACTTTTGCCATAAAGAGCTGCAAAACATTTACAGCAAAATTAAAGCAGTTATTACCGTTGTATTCAGCTTATAAAAATACAGACTCTGCTCTCTGCTGTATATGAAGTCAGCAATAAACATATTACTTAAATATCTTGATAATTACTAAGCATCTCTTACAGTGAGGTCACTTAATTAAAGTAAAAGTCAGTTATTTAAAAAAGTTCTATTCAGATGATTTTACATGTCTTGTATAACAAATAATATTTTAATTTTATATTTAGTTTCCCCTTTTTTATTTCTTGATTATCTCTGACAAAAGTAGCTAATCATTTGAAAATAATTATAATACAGAGGTAAAATGGTTAAATACGTTTAAAAATGGTATTCATTTCACAAAATCGAATCAAGCAAATAATTTAATATTTTAACAAATATAAAAGAAAAATAAATGTCTCTGAATATTTACATCGGATATTAGAAAAGCGATTAAATATTTAATCAGGCTGATCTTTTGAATTTTTAGCAATAAAAGATGAACTTCAATTTTGTCCAACACATTTCATTGCTCGTGTGATTAATTGCAGAAAACATGAAAGATAATTAATAAGCATATTTACCCGATAAGGAAGGCTTAAACAAGCATGAAATTGCTCGTGGGAGCATAAAAATATGTTGAAAGACTAAGTGTCATTAACAATTGAACGGCACATATGATGATTGACGTTAATTAGCAATTAATCACGGGGGGTTTCAAAAAGGGCATTAAATTATGATTATCAGTCTCATTTCCAATTTAACTATGCTATTAGAATCAAAAGTATTTAATATTTTCAGTTATGTGATATATTTTACTATGTGCTAAATACTGCAGTGAAATATTTGAAAAAATTATAGCTACCATCAACAACTGGGCTAAATTATCAAAATAATTTTATTTATTTTACTTTACAAATTTATCAGTTACATAGCGTTTTAACCGGATATTGAGCATTCATCATTTTTGGCTCGATATTAAAAGTTGTTTTGATTTATTTTTTATAACTTCAGATTTAAATAAACTTTTCTAGAAATTTTGTACATTTTTGCAATTAAAGTTTTAATTTAAAAATTTAATCAGACTCTTAATATGTATGACTTATTTTATATTTTTTATTCTAAGCATTTAAATTGTATTGGCACTTTTCCTGATGAATTTTTTTCAATATTAGGTATCCCTTTTTCCTTATATGTTCAACCCTTATCTATAAAATATTGCTTCTTCTATATTATTCCTTCCCTGCTACAAGATAATGGAAAGTACACATCTAAACTCAAAAGTGGAATTTTTACCTATTGCTCTCTAATTAAATTACACCACATTAATTTCATTTTTAAATTCAATACGATCTTGTTTATATCTTTTCTTAAATAATGTTACAAATCTATTGAATGAGTTATATAATTTTGAAGATATATAATTTTTAAAATATGTAACTGATCTAATTAGTTACGCAATTTAATTTTAGTTAAATAATTTTGAAACACAGAAAATATTGTAGAACGTAAAGATGACGGAAAAAAGGCATCGTTTGCTCAGTTAAAATGAAAAGATTTTTCTTTAAGGTATGCAAATATGGTTTAAATGATTTTTTGGAAAATATTAAGATATTTTTTAAAAATTTCTAAAAAAATACATAAAAAAATCTAAGGAACAAAAATATATTAATCAAAGATTTTTTTTTTGGAAAATTGGTAGTAACTTCAGTTAAAGTGTTTTGCCTAAAAAGTAGTGATATCTGTAGCTTATTTTTAAATATATATTTCCTAATTTATGAATTAAAAAAATTATATTTCAAAGCTATCTTTTGATTTTGGGAATCCATTGATTATCTACAAACAAGAAAGTTTCATTTTTTCACACTTGAAGCATCAAAATAATTGCAGATTATATTTCCTTAATCATATTGTAAGTCTATAGCTCTTGATCTACAGAATGTAAAGAAAAAGTATATTTAAATTTGAGCTAAAAATAGGTATAAGGTTTTAATTATTAGATTATTCGTAAGAAGATTTTACTAAAATTTAAAATAAGAAAAAAATGCATTTATGCAAAATGTGAATTGTACAAATAAAAAATTGTATGTAATTTACTAAATTATAAGTATAGAATATAGGAAAAGAAATTTATTCATGGATTAAAAAATTCAAATACTGGATAAATAAAATTTTAAAAGCTATTTTTCAGAAGTTTTACAATTTTCTGAATTTATTTATAGGAATTTATGAATAATATATATTATAACTAAAAGCGTAATATCTTTTATGTATTTTTTTATTTTAATAATGTAAATGAAATTGTGAAATATCATTCGTAATCAAAAATATTATTACACAACTAGATACAATTTTATTTAAACAAATAAAAAATGTTTCTTTTCATTATAAATACCCATGTATGACAGAAATTTGATTAGTTTTAAAAAATGACCTTATTCTATTATATAACATTTTGGTTGGTGGATGCTGCATTTTCCTGATTACCTTGGTACATAATATTCCCTTTTCTTACTATAATATATTTGCAAACGTTTTCATATTTGTAAAATTTCCTCCCTTAAATGTTCCCATTTTTAAGAGAGAATATCTAAATAGTTATCGGAATCTTGATATAATCTCAAAATCAAAGGATTAGAAATGTATTTAACATAACCATAATATACAATGCTTTATTTCTGTCACAATAATGATAAAAAATAAAATATTAACTTTAAGAGGGTTTTTTTTACTACAAAATAATGCTGGGTTTTTGATGAAAAATATAATATTAAATTATCTACGCTTCGTTATTAATAAACTATATCAATAAGGCATAGCAAAACAATAATTTCTTCTAACAGAAATATTTGACATCACTTTACAATAATTATATTCTAGTAATAAAGATTTACAAAGGAATATGATATAATTTATGATGCATGTTTAAAAAAATTTCTTCTGAAAATTAAAAAAAAATTACATCAACTTTTTAAAAAGAAGGAATATATCGTATTGCAATTTGCCTGTGCTAAAACAGATATATATATTTATATATTTCATTTGAAAAATGATGATGAATTTCAAATATTTAGAAACAAACAATTTGCAAATAAATATATTAAAAACAAATTTTAAAGAACTGATTTAACTCTAGTATCTAAAACAAGGATTAAAACTTTTTTTCTTCTGGTAAACTTCTGGTATTATAAAAATTAGAAATTATTGTAAAATTCAATTTTATTTTATGGTATTTGAAGTTTAGGAAACAGTCAACTATGTTTTCCCATTGTTCATGTAATTTATACATATACAGAAACAATTCAAATTTCCATCTCAATATTTGCTCGCCCCCTTTGTCCAAAAAGGGCTCCTTTCGGTAGTTGCAAGACAAAAGGGGAAAGCTCTAAAGACGATTTTCTGAGCTCCGTAAATTTACACTTCGCACATGGCAACACCAAGTCTTGAAATATTCATCGCACAAGCTCCTAAGCGGTGTTAATACAAGGATTCTCGAGTCCATTTACATTATTACCGGCAGCCCAGAGCCTTCGGGGACAGTCCGGGGATTATAATTAATAGCCCGGATCCGGACGCTAGGAGGCAATCCAATTTGTGTAAGCGTGTGTCCGGGTGTCAGGGTGGCGAGTGCAGAAGTTGACGTCAATAGAGGTTGCTATGACAGCCGCTCATTTCTTCATAATAGGAAAGAAAAGCTTTTCCTCTACAGTTCAGTTTATGTGCTGTTGAATGTATTTCTTTGCGACGAGGAAAGTTTTCCGACGGTAATTCTCGTCACTGGAACTTCCCAACGCGTGGAAAGGCTTAAGATAATTAGTTTTGCCCAATGATGAATGCCTTGAAAATACCTCACTTGCCGCAGCAGTGACTTAGCCTGAGCTTAACTTTAATGCTTGGGGCGATGACAAAAATCATGAAGACTTTGACATTAAGTAGATTTGACTCTGGGAGGAATTTTGTCCATTAACGACCGGCAAGTGATTGGAGTCCTGAAATATTTGAAAATGGAATTTTCTAAATGTGACATTTTACTGTGAAATTACTGTTTTGTAAATTAAATATTGATTAGAGTATTGAATATACTATCTCTTACAAACTGTATAATTTCATTTATTATTAAGTAAGATCTATTTTTGCCCAGTACAAATATTGTTTAATATTTGAAAGATCTAATGATTATGATAGGCCCCGTGGGTTTGCTTAAATCTGGTTGCATTTTATTATTTGAATATAATTAAATTGTGAAGTTTTCTTAAATATAGCAAAATATTATTTCGTAATTGTCAGAAATTTCGCCGTTACTCATTTTGCCATGAATTTAATATTTGTCAAAATTATATGCTATTATTTTAAATTAGCGTGAAATAGATATAATCTGTGAAAGGCATTGTAATCGAATTATTTCTTTCAGATGATTTGTTTTCAAATTTTGCAATTAATTTTCAGTATTGTTTTCACAGCAGGTCATTACATAAACCTATTGAAATCTATGATTATTAAATTGAAATATTATATCAATTTAAAAACATCTGGTTAAATATAAAATATTTTGTGATTATGTGTCATAGAAAATATTCAGATTTAAATTCTCTTCAGGGTTGTTTCTTTATAAAAGAAATAGCTCTTCTAACCATTTAAATTTAAATAATCTTCTTATTAAATTCAATTGAAATAGTTTTCAAGAATTACTTTAAAATTTTTTTCTGTATTTTTCCTAAGCATAAATTCTGGACTACTTTCACCCTATCCTAACATTCTATATTCCTTTCGCTTGTAATTTCTCATTTTAATTCTTCTTCCGGATACATCCAAAACTATATTAAAGGAGGTAAATCTGAATGACAAAGTGTTAAATGTGCAAAGTTAATATTAGCATATATTTTTAACTATCAACAATAAATATAAATATACAATAGCATTTAATCTTTTTATTGCTGTTTTTTTTCGGGTTTTTTTTTCTTTGAACATTTTTTTTTTAATACAAAACAAATTTGAATAATACTGTTGCATATTTCATTTTGAAAAAGAAACTTTCTATGGAAATACTGATAATCTTTCCCTGGAGTTTCCAAATAATCGAAAAACTTTTTTTAAAGTGTCATATTGTTAATTTATTTATATAACAATTTACTGCATTCAATTATTTAAGAAAAATTCTTTCTAAGTTTTTTCCAGAATTAATTTGCTCCTTAACAATTTTATTGAAGTATTCATAAAACATTTTATCCTAAATCCTTTGCATGGATATTTGTTTGCAAATAAAACAGACATATTGTGACATATAAGACACTAACACATTTTTGTACGATTACATTATGAAATATTGAATTTAACATTGTCTTAATAAGAATAAACGATCTTAGACATCTGAAGTTGTATAATTTTAATATAAACCTCATCAAACATAATTTTTAGAAGATCTTTTTACATTCAGGCATTACTTTGAAGTTGCGTGTTAACAGAAAATTACTTTTCAAAACTTCTCCTTAATTTGAGATGAAACTATTTTCTTTAATATATACTGTGGCACTCGGCTTTTAGAATACAGCTATGTTAAGTAATAAAAAAGAGTAAAAATGATAAACTTTATAGCCCAAATTTTGCAATACAATTTTTTGAATAACAAAAAACTTAATAGCTAAGTTCAAAATTGGTTTAGTACATTTAAGACAATTTTCTCTAAAGAAATGTTGCCAAAATGCTAGAATTCCAAAATATGACAAATTAGACAATTTCATTTCCTTTATTTTTACAAAAAATAAGTTGTCTCTTTTCGCCTTACATTTAGAAAGGGTTTTGAAGAATTAAAATTTTTAAATTTGATGTATTGATTTCATTATAAATCCATATTATTTTGGGCATAAGCCCATACAGCTTATCACATAAAATACTAACATAGCTAATATTTAAAGTAATACCAGATAAAAATAACAAAACTCTTTGTGAATTAACATTATAATATGAAAAAGAAATATTGGTTATTGAAGCGCATTTCCTGAGATTATATAAAAGTTATTTTCAGGCTCATCAATCTATGATGCGGACAAACTGTATTGAATGATTTATATGAATTTCTTTTCCATTTCTTTCGGATGCTATACAAAAATAACTTGGTTTGCTGTTCAAATTAATTTTGCTTGCAATAAAAGGCTTACTGGGAATATATCAATTTTTTCTTTTTGTTATCAGTTACCTAGCTACCAATTTCTCTAGGAAACAAATTTACAAATGATATTATGTTTTCTGCATTTTAAACACTAAGATTATCTAATTCCGATTATTATTTTATAGCAAAAGATAACTATTTTCTTTCAATAGGTCTTAATCCTCAAAATTAATTAAAATTCAATAATATGATCATTAGAAATGATCATGCTTATTTCATTCCAAAATAATAGAAAAAAAAGAATTTTTACGAATTATACATCTTACAAACAGCTTTTGTCAATGAATAATGAAATAATTATGTCATCGTTTATTCAAGAAACGTCATTTTATGATTGGTTCCTTAAATAAAGAAACGAAAATCTCTTTAAAAAATTTATTTTGAAAAAAAAAAGTGTAAATTTTGTTACGTCTAGAAATTTTATGGAACTTTTATATTGCATCACCACATTTCAATGCTTTTAAATTAAAAGCAGATAATTATTACTTTTATAGACCATATTTTACCTAATTTCTTAAGAAAATCTTGAAATTACAACTAAAAAAAATAAGTTTTTTTTTCTTTTCTTTTCTTTTTCAAATAGGAACTTCTAATATGTCATTAATAACAAAGATATTTCTCCATATAAACCATTTTTAACTATTTTTTAAATAAAAAACACAAATATTATGAATTTATTGAAAATAATTAATTAATACTTTCATTTAATGCAATGCGATATGATTAAATCTAAAATAATAAATGTTTAATATAGACTTTTTGTAGAAAACTAGAAAAAAATTTAACTAATTTCTAGGGGAGATTTTTTTATTAAGTATATAGGGTGATCATATACTTAACAATCTAATATCCTATCAGAATTCAATATATTTTATATTTTTGCTTGTGTAATGGAAAATACGTTCAAATTTTATTTATAATATATTTGGAAAGTTTTAATAAATTTTTTAACAGTAGAACAAATATTTTATCTAAAAAAGTACTTATTTATGTGTTTTTGAATTAATTTCTAAGAACTATTAATGTAAGTGTATCTTTTAATGTTTGAGTAACTAAAATTCGATGATTAATTCAGTCTGAGTAAAATGAAACTTGCTTTCACATTGAAAAATGTAGATAGATTTATAGATGAATATAAATATGTACAAACATTTATATTTCCCTTCAAACTTCAATCTTCAAATCATTTTCCTTAATTCTAGAAAATATAATATTCTTAAAAATATGTTAAGAATAAAGGAAAATTCACATCACTTCTTATGAATAAAAACATAATGTAATACAAGAATCTTTTTTTTTGGAATATTAAGAGAATTTTTTACTGCATATTTGATATACAATTCCAAATCATGATGGATTCTTGAATTTCTAATGCTGATATAGGAGAGAGTTTAGTTGTTAGGCAACTGCATTAGAAATCATTTTATTCTCTCGGGAAATCACAGTAATGAAAGAAATTGTGATATAATCGCAATTCTCTTCTCGGAATTACTATTCTGGCACTAAAAACACTGATAACCATTGATAACTCAAGAATAAAAGCACTATTACTTGCCCATTATCGAAGAAGTAAAAGAAAATTCTTCTTATAAATTATGGATACATGAATCAAATAACGAAGATACCAATTAGTTTATTAAAATGAATGTTTCTGCTTTTGCTGCTTAACTGCTTTTCGAATCTGAATACCTTTTGCTCCATAATATATATACCTAGATAGCATATCGTTAAGTATAAAACTTCTGATATTTAATAATAATAAATGATATTTAACTGCTGAAAGAAAATCGAAATTTCTTTATCTATTTAAAATGATTTATTTTCTTTAGATAAACCAATTCTTGAACTAACATAGCTTTGTTTTAATCGTCTTATCTTTCATCATAATACAATAAATCTTGGTGTAGAAAACATATCGATAATAACTGTTCCTTCATATAAGTTTCCATAATTATCTACTTCGAATATTCTTAAGAAACTCTACCTTTTGTACCTGAATAATATTTTATTTTTGAAGCAATATTTAAAAATCTATTTTTATTGGTTTACAAAAATTTTAGCATTATATTTGGGGTTGAAATTTCACATAAATGTTTCAATATCGATCAAAGTACCAGTTTTCAACTATTTTATTTAACGCCGATTTAAATTAATATAGAATGTCTATAGGTCAATGTTTTTTCTGAAATAAAAATACCATATAGAAGTAATTCATTTTGAAACTTTAGTAATTTATATTACCTTCATTATTAATAAAAATAAATCAATAAAAGATGGCATTGCAATAATGTTTAGCATCAAATTAATGAATACTTCATCAGAAACATCTTATATAATTGTTAAAGAAGACATAAAAATAACAGCTTCTCAGATAATAAATATTTAGAAAAGTGCGATTTCATTAGGCAATAGATAAAATAAATGATTGACAAAAAAATAATTGCAAATACTATAGTAGTATTGTGATACTAATTGCTATATTAGTATTGCGAAACTAAATTTGATAATAATTATTTATAAGTAAGCAATGTATTTAACCGTATAAAATATTTTGAATATATGATTTAAGTGAATGATCACATTATCTGTGAATCACAATTCACTAATAATGCATTCAAAGATTTCCCAAAAAGAGAGAAAAATTGTTTAACGCTATTCTGTTTAGAATCCCTTAAATGTTTCAAGAAATTGATAAATATGAAAAGATTTCAAAATTTTTGGCTTTCCATCAATGATGAGTATTTAACAAAAATAATTGAGAAATGAATATCTTCCTGGTTATTTTTAGTTTTAAAAACTAGTAAATTATTCTATGTTAATATTTTGTTAATATAAAATTAATAAAGACTTTGAAAAATTCTAATCCAACATATTTGTTTTCAATTGAAAAAATCATTATTGATTTAACTATTTCTTCTAAATAGAATTTGAAAATTAAAAAAAGAATGACAGAAATTTTCAAGGAGATTCATTATGTGCTTGCTTTTCATGAACAAACTGTCAAGTGAAATAAACACAGTTTATAACAATTGATAAATTCCCTATTCTGTAAGCATTACGTTTATTTAAAAGATGCAAACGTTAAATTTATTTGAAAAATTTTATACAAAAGTATATCCCTTAATTCATCGAAATAGAAAATTCCTAAGCATTAAGCTCATTAAAAATTATTTATTTTTAACTGCTGAGTGAAAATTTTGGTAAAAATATCTGGAAATCAAATGTATTGGTTTCAAGATTTCTATTCAGTTTCCTATTTTGGGTAACAACTTAATGTAGATTTGTTAAGAAATTCGCAGAAAACAGTATAAAAATTAAATTAAAAACATTCAGGTTATCAAATTAATGCTGTATCTCAAAGGACTCAATAGCTGTATTCAATGTTGTCGATAAAATCGATAGTGATAAAATAACTTAGAGAAGAGGTACTGAAAACTTCAAAGAGACTCATTATATTTTTGTATTATCTAAACAAGCTATCCAAAGAAATATATATAGTTGATAAAAAGATAACAACCTAAACTCGTAGTTTTCTGAGAAAATCAAATTGAGTTGAAACACTGTATCCAGCGGTATAGCACCTCCACAGTTGATCTCCTCTGAAAATGTCTGTAGGATCACGTTCTAAGAATAACAGAAATCCTATAAATTCCTGAAAAGAAAGAGCTTTATTTTTTGTTTTCTCTTTTTTCTCTTCTTGTTTTTTATATCCATAAGAAGTCTTTTTTTCTTCTTCGATAGAGTACCGTACTTTGTTAAGAACATCAGTAGAAAAAGGATTTTTTATGTACTATGTTATTTTTTTTGTAAAAATTCCTTTGTTTTCGAGATTTTCTTTCCGGCCTTGTAAATGGGTATTTGGCATTGTTTTTTTTTTTTTTTATCACTGTATTAGTTTTTCGAACATTTATGGCATTCTTGCTCTAACACGAATGACTACTCTTTTCTAAAGTAAAATGTTTTTTTTTTCTCTTTATATATTTCGTTAATTTTTTATTCTACATGCAAACATGTAGTAATTATTGATTCTATATTTTTTATGTTTTGTTCAAATATAGGAAAAATTATCTAATAATATTTAAAATAGAAACAAAACAACTATTGAACATATTCTATAGAATAAAAAAATATGCATATAATGTTTGCAAAAGGAATAAAAAAATGTTATTCCAGCTATTGGATTAAATTCCTATACTTTTAGGCTTCAATTTATTTTTTACCTATGTAATTTTAGAATTATTAATGTTCGAATTCCCCATTTGATGTATGAAAACATAAAGTAACAATATATTGCTGGTTGAATTACTCAATACAGTAAGAATATATGCCGAAAATTTACAATCTTTAGTATCATTAAAACTGAATTCATTCTATATCTTTTGAAATGAATCTGAATTATAACTGAATTCCTTCCATATCCGGGAGAAAATGTGAAAATTGCATAACATTTATTTTTGAAATGACATATATATTCAAGTAAGAAGTCGTATTTCCCATGTTAAAATACTGAAAAAACAAATTTAAGCTGCACCTTTTAATTTTTGAAAAATGATTTATATATATGATACCGGAAAAGTCTGAAATGTCGGTATTTTATTGAATGCCTTGGCATCGTATATAATTCCGTATGCTTTTAGACAAAGTATGAAATATGAGAATTATTATGTTTTTTTCCTAGGTATTATATACAATAGACTGGAATTTTATAAAATGCTATTTAGGCAAAAAGTGCATAGAGATCCTGCTAAGGATATTACATAAATGAAGCGCATTCTTAAAAATTACAAATCTTATTTTGAAAAAGTAATGAGAATGCCACCAAAATTACTTCAAACTACCTAAAAAAAAGACAAAAGTTATACAAAACAAAATTTATGCCTTTAATATTAAGCTAAACATAATTGTCATATAAAAGAAGTCAGAAATTGAAATAAACCTTCTTGTTGAAATATTGTGAGCTTGAATGATATTTTGAATTAAATATTATTATATTTTCACTCAAAGTTGTTTCTTAAAATGGCGAAATCCTGTGGACAAATTAAAATCCTTCAACATTTCTACTGGACTGTGAGCAGTATCAGCTGATCGAAGAGGAGTTTTGGAATGAAATTTCTTGTGATCACCCACATAGTTGTTTTAAATTTCTTTCAGAAGTTCCAAGATAGTAGAAACTATCCTTTGCCATATTCGATCATTGTTGTCAATATACAGAGAGTTTCACATTGCCTCTTGTCGACGTTAGCAATAGGAATTCGCACAGAAATTCATAAAAAAGCGGTATAACTTTTTTTTCAAAATTCATTTTTATATTTTGGATTCATCTCCAGATTGATTTTAGAATTTATTTTACGTCCAATAGCATTTTCATATTTGAAGCACAAAATTTTATCGTCATTCGAAATGAATTTGAGATGTGTTTCAAACTTTCTCAATTTCTCATTTGGCATTATATAGAATGGCTAGGAAATTTGTGAAATATGAATGGCTTCATATATTGCCGGCTGACGTTAGACGTTATATACAATATATAGACATTGTGTGGGATGCCGGATTTCATACTTTGCCTGTAAAATATATGGTATAAATAATGAATAGTAAAAATAAGAGCATTTATTCAATGGTACGTTGTCGAAAAATTTTCAAAGAATTTATTTTTAGATTTTAAACTTTGGTAGTAAATTCAAGAAAGAATTAGTATATATTCACGAATAGTTTTAATTCTTACAATTATAGAAATTTTTCATGGGATATTTTTGTTTGTTAAATAATGCTTAAAAAGTGGTGTTATTCAATTTGAATTGAATTAAAAACATGCATCAAAATAGTTCCATCTGAAGCTTTATTAAAATACAACATAAATGTGATTATTTTTCAAAAAATTGAGTTTTTAAAGATTAAACATTTTTATTCTTTAAAAACTTTTACTTTTGAAAAAGAATTTCATATTCTTTAAATAATTAAAATATTTAAAATAAGCCTATTTAGATATTTCATAAGTTATTGACTTATTTTTTTGCTTTCAAAACTCAAATATTTATCTTCATAAAATTATCAATAAAAAAATCTTTGAACTAAATAAACAATTTCTAAGTTTTGTCTCAAGGCATTAATTATTCTTGATATCTTAACTGAAATAAAATAAACAAAACTGCGTTGCATTCCTTGAAAAAAAAAGAACTTCTGTCACAGTGAAAAAGACAACTTAAATTCCCAGAAAAATTTAGCTGGACTGCTCGTCAGTAAATAAATGCTGTTAAGCTTCTAAAAGAAAGTAAATCTTTCCCTCCATTTGGGATGTAAGGAAGACAGCGCAGGATGGAGAAAGCTAATTCATCTTAGGATCATAATTAAGTTTGAAAGCTTCTCTTGCAAGAAATGAATATTTACCTTACAATTTCATTATGTACAGAGACTCGAAAGCTCAGTACGTGATTTGGAGGAAGACAGGTTAGTCATAGTTAAAGGAATTTTTAAGGTGCATTTTTAAAGAGAAATAATACTCATTACTAGAAAATTTATTTGAACAGTTGGAAGCGCAATAAATCAAAAATGGCAAATAAATGACGATTTAGCTTTTGTAGAAAACGGTAATTAATTTCTTTTACTTTTGGAAATAGTTAGGTGCTTTTTTTAATTTTTCTTTTACGAACTAGATTAAAAAATTTCAGCCATGAAATGGAAGGAATTATATATTCAAACAAATTTTTCACTTTGATTTTCTTTTAGAATATTATTCTTATGCTAACATAATAAACTATTCATTCATTAACAGATTTTTTAAAATATGCATGCAATTAAATCTAAGGTTCAACTTCTATTCTAATTTCTGTGATTAAATCAGAGCTCTTAAACTTTTTGAGTTTTTGTGCTTTTATTTGACTAAAGTTGTATTATAATAATGATAGTATAAGTTTTTCTGAGATATCTAATTATGATATGATATTATTTATTTGAAGAAAAACTTACCGATTATTTATATGTTTCTTACCAATTTCTTTTAATGTTATAATAATTTTTGGGAAAATGTATTCCATATATTTTTAAAAATAGATTAAATGTAATAGTATTATATTATAAATATAATTGGAAATTATTTCAAATTGTATTAATATATTTTTTAGGTCGATATGAACTGATTTTGCTTTCTTTCAACATTTCTTAAAAATTTAGAAAGCATGATACTAATTACACTGAACATTTTTAATTGTAAATTATTCGCATTAATAATAGATCAAAATGTTAGTAAGCCGCGCAGATAAACGTTCCTATATTCCAAGTATCTGTAAAAGGTAATATTTCCACAAAGCTACTTTATCTGTGTGAAAATATTATAGTGGATGTAAACATAGTTAATTTCATAATAAATAAACTATTTAAATAAAAATACAGTAATTGTCTTCTTAGGTGTTAAATAAACTTCAGTCCTTCTGAAAGCATATATTTATACTTGTGCTGAAGCAGCTAGCGAACTAGCAAACAATCAAGGTATGTAATATAAGCGGTCTGACCTATAAACTTGTTGTTGCTACTTATGGCATTTTGCAAGCCCGCTGACAGCGATTTAAGCTTAATACAGCGTACCTTGTTTTTCAGTTGCGCCAACTAGGGTGAAGAGCACGACATAGCTATTTCATTCTTCATATTCGCTTTCACAGCCCCTTTTACTGGGAAGCACATTCATACTACTTACAGGCAGAACACAGAATAAGAACTATGCATGAGCGGGACTCCCAGATCACGATGAATACACGCTACCCCTATGCCACGACGCCTGCTGGCCTTTAAAATTAGAATTCATAATATTACATTTGATAATTTCATCTGCAGCAAATCGAAACGACTTGAGCCAGAACGAAGTATTGTACTTGGCACAATTCAAATAAATAAATCAGAACTTCTTGATCAAATAACATAATAAAAAAATAATAGGTCAAGTTTTAAATGTGAAGCTGATACAACTGCTGTTTAAGAGATTCCAAATAATTTTCAGATTAAGCAAACAATCAAATATTTTTTTAAACAATTTCAGCAGTGATAAAAGAGCTGTGCACACCTTTTATTAACTTTCAAATAGGTACATTAGTTAAAAGTTAATTAATTTTTTACATGTTTTTTTTATTTAAAAATATTATTATTGGAATATGTTATTAGCAAAATTATTTTAATTCCAAGAATACATGCTATCTCTACAGCAGAGTTTCTTAACCGGGGGTGCAGGAGAAGCCCCTACTTTACCATAAAAATTATTAAATATCATGTATTAAATTTCTTATAATAAAATATTTGAAATCTGCAATAGTATCCCAAATATTGAAGCTCATAAAAATTGGTAGCCTCTAGCTCATTTATCAGCAAAAGACACAGGAAAGAGCAGGTGGAGATGGGCGTATACACTACGCTACGAAAATTCATGAAACGCTACATACCAACGCGAACAGGTAGCTAGGTGACGGAGAAAAGAAGAAAAAAAAAACTTTGCGGGAATACAAGCAGAGAACGTTATCACAGCTTGCGCATGCGCTGAGTTCAATATGTTCTACTTCAATGGAATCTATGGATTCACATATCTTTATCTGCATCTACTGCGTCTGTGTTAGGCTGAGTCAAGTTGAGTCAACTATTGTGTCTGCGACATGTGTATTGTGTATTCTGACTTTTCCAGAAACCTCTTCTGACTAATACATTCTTAATTGCCCGTTCAAGTCAAATAAGATTCAGTGATATTACAAGCGTAAGAACATTATATATATTATATTACATTATTTCTAAATAATTAAATCGATGATAGTGAACCTCACTATTAAAAAAAAAGACAATAGAACGATAAGTATGCCGATTATGGATTTACCTGCACAACCGAAAAAGATGGCACGCAACGACGGCAATGCATCTTGTGTTCCATGATATTTTCAAACAGAAATCTCAAACCATCAAAGTTATTAGAGCATTCTAACAATCTGCATGGGGCAAAAAAGCGCATAGCATGAACAGTTGAAGTCAAGGAAGGCTCGGTTTGATACCAGTGGAACTATACTAAAATTGTGCGGACCAGCAATTCAAAAACCTTTAATTAGAAGCATCATATCAAATGGCATATTTATGAGCAAAAAAAAAAAAAAGAAAAGAAACCTCACACGATCACTGAGGAGTTGATTAAACCCTCTGCTTTAATTATTGCTAAAACAGTATTAGACTCGGAATCACATAAAAAATCCAACAGCAGTCACTATCGAATGAAGTTCACTATCGAATGATATTATACGATCATGAATACTATATCTCAGTGAAGATATTTTAATGCAAGTAATTGAAGACATAAAAATCAGTCCATTAAAAATAAGCATGCAACTGGATGAGTCAACTGATACTGATAATTGTAGCCAACTTTTGATATTTGTCAGGTATGTGAAAGAAAAATAGGTGATAAAAGAATTTATATTTTGTGAGACACTGGAGATGAATACGAGAGGAATTGATATTTTCAATCGCATCAAAGATTTTTTTTATTAAATATCAATTACCAATGAATGTGATATGCTCAATATGCACTGATGGAGCACAGGATTTTTTTCACACATGAAAAGAAAATTACCGGAAGTTATAATGACGCATTGCATGTTGAATCGTCATGCACTTGCGTCAAAAGCATTGCGAGAAAGTTTAAAACAACATCTAACTACAGCAGTAAATGTAGCAAAATACACCCGAGGGCGAGCGATTAATCATCGCATTTTTCATGCATTTTGAGAAGAAATTGGTGCTGATCATACCGTGCTCCTATATCACACTGAAATACGATGGTTATCTAAGGGTCGCATGCTTAACAAAGTTTTTGAATTGCGTGAGGAAATTATTCAATTACTGAGTAGTCAAAACTGTTATTTAGTAAAAGATTTTGAGAGTAATGATACAATGCTGAGGCTGGCCTACTCAGCAGACATATTTAGCCATTTAAATGAATTGAATCTATCAATGCAAGGATTTGGTATAAATATAATAATATCTAGTAAAAAATTATCTTTATTTATCGCAAAATTAGAAATTTGGATACGTCGAGTAGAAAAGGGGAATTTTGTAAACTTTCCCTTGCTTGATTTTGTTATTGCGAAAATGAAAAGAATGCAATTATACCCGACATTGTAATACATTTGAGACGATTGAGCGAATCATTCAAAGGATATTTTTTTACCGGAAATATTACCAAAACTCAGAGATGGATACTGGATCCATTTCTATTTGATTTAAATTTGATGGATGATAGTGATTCGAAAAAAGATCTACTTATTGAAATGCGAACAAGTGGACATGTTCAAATGGAATTCGAACAATTAGAATTGCAATAATTCTGGCTTTCACAGTTACAACGTTATAAAGAGTTGGCGAAAGGAGCACTGTAGTTACTCAGTTACCTTTCCTACCACCTGCTTGTGCGAAATGGGATTTTCATCGTTTTTGCATATAAAAACTAAAGCGAGAAGTCATTTAAATGCAAGTGATGGCTTATGCGTATGTCTTTCAAAAATGGAACCTCGCTTTGCCAGTATAATAATGAACAAACAACAACAGACTAATCATCAATAAAAATAATATTGTTTTATATTTATATAAAATGTACAATGTTTTTCAATAAACAATAAGTTTTACAACAAAGTTATTTTTTAGATTAAAAAATTTTAAACACATTTTTCAATGGGATGAGGAGATATATTTTCAGATTCAAATGCGACTCGCTAGAAAAGTTTCGAAACATTATTCTAGAGGGATGACAGATTAAAAATAATATTCTGGTTTCTTCTTTTTTATTTTAGATAGATAAGAAGTACTTTGATCAGCATTTTATTCTTCATCAGTTATATCTAGTTTGTTATAAAATAATTCTGAACTCGTTGTTTTTTGAAAATATTTCGAAAACAGGCTTTTGGATTTTGTATTTACCATTCTGGTCACTTTGGCTCTAAAGATATTTTGAAGTGATGTAGGCAGGATAGGATGAATAGATTCCTCATATATTATTCAAAATATGGCTTTACCATATGCTATATTACAAACTATTTTGGAATTTAATAAATTTTCAAAAAATTATGTTAGTTTTTGAAAATATCCTGAATTTTGTTAGCAATAACAAAATATTTGACAAATTTTATTCAAAGAAAAGTGTTTATTTATTGATTAATAATATTCGAAACTTGAAAGTTTTCAGTTTTCAGTTTTTTTTTTTTTTTTTTTTTTTTTGAAATGCAGTTTTTAAAATTAATTGGTGATACCCATTTTTTATGAGGACTTTTAAATTTCTTCTTTTTCTTGTTTCATTGAAAACTCTTTAATAAATATTTTCAAAATTATAGGAAGAAACAAGTTGCTATCAATTTTGGACATATATTTAGATTAAATAAGCACATTTCCTAACTAAAAATATTTCCTAAATTTTTGAAATATGTATAATTCTGAGTTCTGACATTTTATTCATTCTGTAATTTGCTTTTTACTTTTTAATAATACATCTAAAAGCACACATTTTATAAAAATTGTAAGTCTTTCGGTAATAACGACAAAATACCGTTACTAAACTAGGCACATTTATTTAATTGCACATGAACAAAAATATTAGAAAGCTGTATAGCTCCAAGACCTACAATTAAAATGATTCATAAACCGTTTAACAATCATAGCCATAATGACCTAAGTCATACCAAATGTTACCCGTGTTCCTACTTAAAGTTCATATTGCGATCACTAGAAAAGTTATAGCCATTTTACTCTTTTCCTTTCATTACTATTATATCGACTTAGATAGTTTCCTTTAGCTTTTATTACTTAGGAAATGGTAGCAGTTATGTGCACCACTCTTGAACGTGACATCATCAAAACTACAGCCAATGAGTGTCAGTTTTCTTAAAGCCACTTTCTTTGAATTTCTCTAAACTGCTTTTAGTACGACATCATCGTAAATATTTAATACACTCTTACTAACTTTGAGAGAGGATGGATTAAAAATGCTGTTTGAGATGTCTATGGTTTCCGTTAACCTTAGATTTGTTTGAACACACACAGTTCAAAACATAGTTTCAAGAGGATTTCAGTAAACACAATTTCAAGGTAAATTCGTAGATTATATAACAAGGTATGTACAAAGAGATCAAACTTGAGTTCAAGATTTGATATTAAAACCTCTTCCTTTATTTTAAAATCATTCGCTAAATAGAAAAAAATGACTTACAGAAAAACATAGCAATATTTTAAACCTTGATTTTTTTTCGTAAAAGCAAGATTTTCGCATGCATTTACAGGTTTTTTTTAACACAAAATATGTTGTTCTTAATTATTGAATGACAATACAATCAATGCTTTTCATTGAATGATACAATACAGTAGTGACAACGATAAAGTAATTTAAAACGTAATCAAGTCGATGATGTAATCAAGTCCCTGTTTCACATCGATAAAAATATTTTCTTTTAAACAATATTATTGTATTTAATACAATTTGACCCAATTAAATTTCCAGTCCAGATTCTCAAAACAATTCACAGAATAGAGTTTTATTTTATTGGAAATGGCTGCTTTTGTTTTACCCATTTTGTAGCTACATATGGAGAGGACCAATTATAAATTCATGATTAACAGAAAAATATCTTTCTCTTTCTAAAGTGTTGAAATATGGTGTTCGGATTTTTAAATATGATTACCAACTAATTTGAAAAAAATATAAGTTATGAATGGGGATCCAGGTAAATGCATCTACCAGAAAATCCCAACATTAGACACAATGCTCGAAAATGAATTATATTGCTCGAAAGAAGGTACAGGCTTAACTCATAATACATTTTGCACTTCAAATGTCTCTAAAATGTGCTCTATCAATTCGTATCATATAAATTTTAATCAATAGATAATTGAAATCAGGTGCTGTGCAATCATTAAATAAACAAATGGTAAGAAATACCATATATAGGTGCTGCATTAATACACTTTAAAATATTTTGTATGTTTTATAAATAGTAAATAATATTAGAAAATAGCACTGAATCTGTTCCGGTTGTCCCCCTTCAACAACGATATGCTTTAATCGCAGAGCCATATTTTCAACAGCCGACAGAAATACGCCTCCGAAATATCAATAATATGGTATTGAATCTTGTCATTTCGGATTTGGTACAGATACTGAACTTTACCTGTAGAAAAAATCGAGATCCTTAAGGAATCATCATAAACTAAAGTGTGTGGTATCTGGTCATCGAGAAGTCAGGCTATTGGAAAATGGTTTATTATCCACGAATCCTTGGAATAATTTCTTAAAATTGCTTTACAGAAAGATTTGTTTAAGGTGCATCAGTATCCATGATGCATCAAAAGCGTCTGGAATTTAAAACAATCCATTATCATTTTTCAGTGCCATTGCCCTGGGACAAAATAAGCTGGATTCCTTTTGCAGTTTTCTTTTAGAAAAAAATACAAATCATACATGAAAGTTGTAGTATTACCACACCATACTGTTGCTGTTTCAGGATGCAGGGGTTGATCTTAGGAATAGTGACTATTCTCCGCTATCCAAATCTGACTATTAGGTGGTTAATTTAACCATTAAGACAAAAGTAAGCTTCATCATACCATAGAATGTTAAATAGCTAAGGGTCTTCAACCACCAATTCAGCAAAGGTTTTTTTAGATTTAATTATATTAAAGTCTGTTGTAAAGCAGCACTAGGCCATTTTCAGATGGACCTTGTAATTTTGAACCGTGGTCAAATGACGAGGATGTCACTTGAACTAGCACCCCTCTTCTCCACTCCACACCAGTGGAGGAACGTTTGGGCAGACAGATTTAACGTGCAACCGATACCCTTACACGACGATTCTTTTGTGGAATCGGGTCTTAAACCTGATGCTTCCGGTTGCGAAGCTGTGACCACCGCAGCCTGAAGGAAGGAATTAAAATGCAAATGATTTACAAATTCTGAGACCCGACATGAAATTTAGATGCATAGGCTTAATTTTGCTGCGATAAAAATGCAAAATTCGCCAAAAGTTGTTTTGTATTGTGAAATACAGCTTATAAAATAAACGAAAAACTGTTGGTACTCTAACAATCAATAACAATGCGGTGATTGACTATTGGCTGCAAAGTTCAGGGTAGCTATATTTTCTTTTAATATTTCATCGTATTTATATCTTTATATTTGATTCACTGCTTATGTTCTCAGATATTTGAAGTTTTGCAAATGAATCTAGCTTTCTATTTGATGAATAAAGTATTGAAAACTTCTTTTTGTCTCAAGAACATTATGGTTCACGCAGTATAATTCATCCAATATTTGATCTTTTCAGGCCACGGTATTGAAATTCCGCCTATAAAAATAGTATCTAAGATCAATATATGAGTGAAAATGTATTTTATAATAGAATAAAGACCGCAAACATTCGTTGCGTTTCATTTCATTTTGATTTGTGGCATAATAAATGGAAATAAATGGCCTCAGCTGTACCATCTCTTGAATGATATGAAGATTTTCTTTTATATCACTCGGTCACTTAGGCTTACTTTTACTGTAGGGAGGCAATTCATATTATTTTGTTGAAATTTTGCTAAGATTCCCTTAAATTCTTCATATATGATGTCTGAAGAAATTTAGTTTTATTAACATTCCATCTTCAGAGAAAGCCATTTCTATCACTTAATTTTGAATCGCGATCCAAGAAACCATGTGGCATAGGTGCTGGCTCACTCTACTTCAAACTTTCCACCACAACAGAGGAAAAGCCACGTTATATTTTACGTGCACCAAACCCGTTTATTGATTGTTCATCGGTTTAATCCAATCCTGGACTTAGAGATACTAAGTGGGAAGAAAATGACTTAGCCATCAGGTCACAATGGATGAAATTTGGATTGACAACATCGTCTTGTCTGTGTACGAAAAAGTAACCATTGTAGTAACATAAAAAAGTTTCATATATATATATATATATATGAAGAAATAATTTTGGCAATTCATTTAAAATTTAATAGCTTTCAAGGTATCAAAAACTGATGATAGTAAAAATAAATATTTTTTAAGCTTACAAGAAGAATGGAATTTCAGAAAAAGAATGATTTCGAAAATAAAGTGTTTTTATATATTTCAAAGAAAAAATAAAATAGCATGTTTCCCTCCTATACATACAACAAAACTTTCCATCATCACGATTTAGTTTAAATAAAGCAAACAGAATCATTTATTGCAATGCAGCAAAAATCAAATAAAGAAAGCAGAGAGCTATTTCTATGAGCAAGTCTTTTAGATGAATTAAAATGTATTTTAAAGTTAAAAAAGAAGTTAGGAAAAACGCTAAATTATAATTCAAAGAATCTCAATTTTTTTTGTTAAATTCATTGAATATCAATAAAATAGAAAAGAATGTTTCTGCTGTGAAACGCAAGTTAAATATAAAACATGACAAGGAATATTTAAATATTTGATTCTAAAAAAGGTATGGAGAATTAAACTCAAGAATTCTTTTTTTTTCCTTAAAAACTGATATAGAAATAAATCAGACATCTATGTCATGCATTATTCATTAATCTACAATTGAACATAGCATTACTTTAATAAAAAATGACATTTAGGATGTGCAAGAATTGAAAATCATTTATCTATTTGAAAAATATTATCAAAAATACAAATTTTGTGCACTTTTTACAGAAGATTTAAAGGACTTCTTTGAATTTAAAAATGGGAAAATTAAACGGATAGAAGCACTTTGTCTCTAAGAAAACATAAATATTTAGAAAAAAAAGTTTTCTTGCAACATTTTAAAGACAGTTTCATACCATGTGAGTATATATTTGAAAACTGAAAAATAGCGATTTTCAAGGAAGATACATTTGTTGATATTCATATTCACATGATAACATGTATACATATTCTATTTTCATTAAAATATGCGTTACAAAAATATATTTCCATTACCGTTAAAAATGCTATTATTTTTTCCATATTACTAAAATCATATTATCTTCTACCTCCTTCCATTACTTTTAACCAAATTTATTATTGTGGATTGATTGTTTAATGTCAATCGGGATAGTATTGCTACAATTTTCTTTTCTTTCAACTAGTTTGTAAACAAGCAATATATGTAATTTATTGTTAAGTTATTATTAAGTTAAGTTATTGTTATTTTTTAAACTAGCAATATATAAAAATCACTAGTTTTGATTACTAATTTTATGTATCATTTTAAATATAAGAACCTAAATGAGCATACATTTTTTAAATATAAAATAAAATATAACCATGAAAAGCGGTGATACACACACACACACGCACATATATATATATATATATATATATATATATATATTTAAAAATCATATTTTCTAATCTATATATTTTTAAAGCTTATCAGTCTAACTATGGTAACACAAAATCAATCTTGATAGATAAAATCTGGTATGCAAACTGTGCAACAGAGCTGTAGACCATAATCTGTGATAGGTGAAACCCGTCAGCTAAATTTCTCCCTTCATTTACGTTCATGTAGATATAACGCAATCAACTGTATGAGGAGAATTGAACAATGCATCTGAAACGCAAGGAGATGGATGAAAGCAATTCAACCAAATTCAATGATTTTATCTTCAATAATGTAGATCTATACCAATTATAGATCAATTCCTTCTACGGTTGACTATTTATGAGCTATATAGCTAAGGAAGGGGAAATTGAAATCGGTGCTCGATTTTCTGTAGTGAATGATTAAGTTATCTCGGAACTGATCACCTTCTATAAGTACATTGAACACTCATGAGCAAACTCAATACTCCGAAGAATTTTTATGTTAAATAAATTCTTTTGTACTGCAATTTACTTAAATACATTAAATAATTAATTAATATTTCGAATGTTTAGAAAATTATAAAAAATGCTTGATACATTTCAAAAGTAATGTGTAAATATAGTTGAATGAATTGATATTCAGGAAAACAAATAAAAATTTTCTATTACATTTCGCTCTAAGAGGAATTATTTTAGTATGATGAATAATCTTTCAACAGTTTGAATCTATAATTTAATGGATTCAAATACAATTGCAAGATTTTTTATTGAATTAAATTGCTTAAGATCGAATTTAGCAGAAATAGTTTTTTTTTATCCCAGAGGTATCAAAAATATGAAGAAATAAAATTTTATCCTTATCATTCTGGAATTTCATAAATAACTCATTTATTACTAAAACAGTATTAATATAAATTATAATTCTATCTTTACATGCAAATTACTTAAATGTAAGTAGAATTACGAGTCAGAACGCTTGCTAAAATATATCAGAGTATAATTGCCTAACTTTTTTTTTTTATGAAATCGATCATTTTGGGCACTAAACTTGCATTTCCTTTTTCTTAAAGCCTGCCATATTAAATATTCTTCTGGGTACCAAAATTGCTCTTTTTTATTTTCCAGTAAATAAAGGAATGAAAGTAGAATAAATGTTTATATATTATCCTCAATTGTCTAAAGGTATTTATTTGTTGAAATGGATTTTCATAATTCATTAACCAATATTTTTTTTTTCCTTTTAGATTTTAAAATGATTAAATTTTAGTAATAGAAAATGCAAATTTTATTGCATGCCACTCGTAAATAATTTTTATTTTTAAAAGGTTTTAAATCAGAAGGATTGACGACATAAGCTTTGTTCGAAAATACAAAGAAGAATTAATTTCTTATGAAATTTGACAATTTAATTCTAATTAAAATCATATACATTTATCCAAAAAGAATATTTCTTTTTCCTTGAAGTCTTCTAACTAAATATTATTCTTAATTGCGCGAATTATTACCTTATTTTCTGTCTTTCTTCCCATTAGTGAACAAATATATCTAACTAGATCTATTATCACTTTAAAATATCAAATGATCCAAGATCGAATTTTGTAGGCCTTTCAAACCATTTTGCCAAAAAAATTATTTCCCGAAATTTTAGCTATAAAGTAATGAAAGTTAGGTTAGGTATAAAGCTACTAAAGCAATGAAAACGCACATTTTAATTTGTTTCAGAAGCGAATAATCATTCTTTAAAACTGTTTTTAGTACGAAAATTGATGGTTTAAACAATTTAAAAAATTACATCAAAGAATCAAATTTTGATGATCCATGTTTTAAAATTATTAAATTGTTTATTATTACATGTTTAAAGAATTTAATAATTTACATGTGTATCAAAGAGTTAAATTTTTAATGAAATTAGACAATAAGATTTCAATTAAAATCATACATATTTATACAAAACTAATATTTTCCTTCGCTTGAAATCTTCGAAGCTTAATACTACTCTTAGTAACACGAATGGACTCCCTTTCATTCTGTCTTTGCTCCTGTTGATAAAGAGATGTAGATAATATGATCTATTATAACTTTAAAATACCAAAGGATCCAAGATAGGATTTGGTAGAAAATGGCCTTTTTACATTTTATACCTTTTAAAGGATGAATTTTATTTTTCCAAAAAATAAAATTAATACTTTTATTTCCCGAAACTTTAGTTCTAACTAGTTTGCTACTAAAGCAATGAAAACTCAAATTTTAATTTGTTTCGCACGCAAATCCCCTCCATTTGCGGAACACTTTTAGTTCAAACTTGAGTAATGGTAAAAACTGCGAGAGAAATTACATCAAATAGTTTCTTTTTTGACAAAATTGGATTGTAACCGAAGGAATCTAACACTTTTTTTTCCTTCTTCGTCGAACACTGAAGGCGATAAAATAAACGAGAGGAAGGTGAAATTGAAGAAACGTTATCATTTCTTTTCCTCTGTAATTTCTTTATCTTTAACTAAACGAGCGCTTCACAGAGAAAGCATGATTTATAACCTCCCTTCGGGCGAAAGCTATTCTTGAGTTCCAGGCCCCCTTTTTTATTGTAGAGCTTTTTTTGTATTACGATGTTTCTGGAAATAATAATCATGGGTCTGAGAAATGGATGCATTAAAAGTTCTGAAATACTTCAAAAGATTAATGGCACTTGAAGCATTTTAAGAACAGGGGATTAAGACCGTGACTCTTCGAAGCTTGTATAAACGTAATGGTAAGCTATAAGGATTTGAAGCTTGACAAATATTATCTATATTTCAGATGTTTGTTTCTTGAATTAGTTCGAATTTATCAAGAATTAGAGGTGAATGACTTTTTCAAATAACTGCATGTAATTTTTAAGTTTTTACTGTGACAAGTTGCTTGTTTTGAACAGAAAAGAAGCATGTAAAATTTAAAAAAATATCCAGGATATAATATTTTTAAAAGAAATTAATCATGAATAGAAGTAGCATTGGATAAATACATTAGTGACGGAATTGCATCATTATTTGTAAGAGAGTTTTCTTCCAGATTATTTTTGAATACACTTCTAAAATCTTGATTAGACAGAGTCATGCAATCTAAGTACGTGATCTTAAAAGTCATTTGTCTAGATTATAAAAAGGCTGTGGTATGATAGTTTTGCCTCTGTTCCATCAGTAAGATGTGGAATGTGCCCTCCTGTAAAAAAAGGTTGTGTAAGCGAATGAATGATACGTAAGTGGCAAAGTCGTACTCTTGGCGCCACTAAAACCAGAGACTCTACATATCAGTTTAAATTGCTGTCTTCGTTATGAGTTTGTCCATCGCAAGTGCCATAAGAATCTACAATAAACGTTTTAAAAACATTTTTTCTAAGGCATTTAGTTACGAATTTAAAAACATAAATAAACAGAAAACAGTGTAGTACTCGCAATTTGCCTAAAACTGAAAGTAATTTCAATTTTTATTTCAATATAAGCAGGTCATGGAACTTTCTTCATTAATTTCGAGTTTAATGAATACGACCCAAATGACTAAGCATTATTCATCATATTAATTTATGATATTAAAATACCAATGCTGGGCTACACTGAAGAGATTTTGACATATAAAAACGACTTTGTCGAGATTCTCTTGCTAGTGGCAACATTGGATATAAAATCTTGCATTGTACAGAAGCCAGTTTGTTTGGAGTTAAACCTGAATGGAACCAATGCAAATATCCAAGATATGTATCCTATGATCAACAAGCAGTAAAAAATTCTAACACGGAAGTGGATGACATGGACTTTAATAACTTCATTTTTTTTAGAAATACTTTTTCTAGTCTTTTCTATACCTTTTTCTTAAGTGCCTACCTGCGAAAATATAATATTCTTCTGGAGTCGCAATCTCACGTTAAGGCGAAGATGTACACAATCTTTGGCAATAGCGCATTTGAATGTTTTCATGAAGTGTGTATAAACGGTTTCTAATTTATTAATTAACGAAACGAAAGTAATTAGATATTTTTATCAAGAAAAATAGAATCGAATGCTCTATATTATATATTCAAGTAATCAGATAATAATGCAATAGGTACAAACATAGCTTATATAAAACATAAAATAGTGTCATAGCTTGCAAATGACGCTGTATAAATTCTCAATAAGATACAAAATTTATAAAACCCCTTTTTCCTTATCATTATAAACGCGGTGTTACTTTTTGGGGCATTTTTATGACGCTTTGTCTCTAATTAATATATTCTTCCTTAGCAGAAGACTCATTTTGAATTTATTTCCTCATAAATATATACCATGTTTCATGGGGATTATAAAATCATTTAGTGGTTAAAATTTAAAAATGAAAAGTTATAAAGTTTTATTTTGTGATAGTACTACTTTTACTTTTATTCCTTTTAAAAAAAGACATTTTTTACCTTTATTTATTGGTTGATTATTTATTATAAAAACTGCACGGATTATTTAAAATATCTTAAACACAAAATCGAAATAGATTTTTTATGTAAATAAAGAATGGATATTTGTTATACTTTATAATAGTACTTAGTTATGAGGTACAATCAATTTTAAAAAATAATTTTGTGTGGAAAAAACTAAAGTATTCGAAACCTATACTTATCAAATTAGCCGGCATCCTGGTTTAAAGCTAGTGCGTCTTCCCCATGATCTTTGCGTTCCTGGTTCGGGCTTGGTTGTTCTTCCCTTTTGTTCTATCCGTGAGATGTATGAATGCGCCCCCCCCCCCCTGTAAAAAGGGGTAGTGCAAGCGAATGTTTGTGAGTTATCTTCATTTGGGATGGATGTCAGACTTTTGCCTCCTGCTGCTAAGGGTTCTTCATCCTCAAAAGCCAATGCAACTCATTTCTGTATTAACACGGTCAGGCCAACAACAAATCCAATTGTTTATCATCAATTTTCCTTTATTTTGGCTAAATTAGAAACATTTTGGTGCAAAATAAACCAAATAAAGAGGAAAAAGGCTAAATTGCTTAAACTAATTTAGTAGTTTACTTGATAATTAAAGTTTTGAAATTCCTGCCTTATCTGTTATACAATAATTGAGAATATATAACTACTAGAAAATCCGTCGTAGCTTTGCTCTTCATATTTCTTTGAAAACCATTAAAACATTTATATCATGCAGACATCAGCATTACTTAAGAGTTACTTTTTACTAAAAGAGTACCGAAAATAGTTACTTAAGTGGTACTAAAAATAGTTAAGATATAATGAACTTTTATTTAACCTCTGCTATCTTTAAAACATGATGGTAATTTCTTTAATAGCTGCAACCCCTTTAATATATAGATTTTGAAAAGAAAAATATGTTCAATAGATGTGAGCAAACTTGGTTGATCTAGTAACTTTTTTTTCCTTGACTAGATCCAGAGAGGAAAGAGTGAACATCAATCAATCCGAATAGTCGTACGCTTTTTGCTACATTTGGATATGCAATTTATGATGAAGAAATTAGGAATTTTATTATTATCAGTATTGTTTGACGTAATCTGAAATTGTGCAGGGTGATTGTACTTATAAGTACGCAATGACATATTTAAAAGCTTATTTTGTGTCAAGGTCAAAGCAATTAATAATTTACGAATAACAATATTCATAATAAGTAGAAAATATAAATTATTTATTACATTATACTTATAAATTGCAGAATACAAATGAATATTTTTTTTCTTTCTCTTCCAATTTAAATATTTTTAAATCTTTTGTAATTTTTGTTATATTTTTTATTTTTTTATCGTTATTTGCTTCTTTCTTTAATGCTTATGACTTTACCTTCTTTTTCTCGTTTTTATAATTTTTTTCTGCTTTTTTGCTTAAAAACCATTGTTAGTTTTATGTTTTTCTGAGGCATTAAAATTTTTTTATATGCGATTACATTTTCTCAAATCTTAAAATAGCGTTTTGATCTAACAGCACAGTTGTAAAAATATTTCAACTTTATTTGATATTTCAAATTATTAAAATATGAGTAAATCTGTAAAAGTAATTTCTTTACATCTAAATACTACCGTTCGCATTATCTTTAATAGAGGCAGGATTTTAATAACTATTTTACTGCCATGACATAAGCATGGTACAGAGACAGCGACGTTCCATTTTTAGTTGAAATTCAAAAATTTTATTTACAATAAACTAAACCAAATACAAATATAAATTTCATCTTTCTATTTTCTGCATTTTTCTTGCAGTGAATTTATTAGAAGAGATTAAACTGGGATTTCTATAACTTTAAATTGTGTCTTATACAGTTTGACAGTTTTATACATACTATCAATCAATCCACACATATAAAAAGGCACTCAATCCAGAAAATAAAATAAAAATCATTTCATGTAATTTTCAAATGGACTTTATTCAAAGCTACGTAAATTTTTTTTTCAAAGCTACACCTCTCACAAACTGTTAGAAAATTGCTATTTTATGGATACTTTCACTGCTTGAACGTCATGAATAATTTTATATCAATTTCGCCCCTGTTCTTTGCATTAGCTGATCAAAATCAATTCAACCACGTTTATTATATTGCTGTCCTCTTTTTTGAAAAATAATGTACAAAGAGAAGAAATGGCTCTAAAAATAAATCTTGAAAAATCCATTGTATTTATATAACATTTCCGACAGATATTTAGATCATTGTTTGATAAGCGTTGCGATAGATTACACAACGTTTCAAAATTACGGTGCATATTTATTTTGCAGTTTCATTCTTCTTAGCGATAAAAAAGGCAGTACTCATTTCATTAAATATATTATTTCCATTTTTCGAAATATTCGCTTCATCTTTTTAATAAAAAAAATAATATTATTATCCTAATCATAATTTTGATACTATTATTTCGTTACGAGTAAAATATCAGCTTCTTTGAGCATGCACTATCCGTGTTTGGTTTTTCTAAAAAGGAAGGGGTTGAAATATGTTTGAGAAAGCATTCATTTTTTGCTATGAAATATAGCAAGACAAGTAAGTCGTAATAATTCGATAGTTTTCGATTTAAAACAAAATTGCAAGATTCGAAAAAGAAATGAATATCAACACTCGGAAAGAATATTTGAAAGTAATGGTCATTGAGAAATTAATTCAAGAAAAATTATGGTATTTCTCACTGTATTCAGTCTTTTATGGAACAGAATTATCTAAATCAATTGACTTAGCTTTCTTGAACTGAGAGTATTCGATCATTTTGAGCTTGTATATTTTTAGTCTTTTTGGTGTTGCTCTGTGAGGTGATCCTTAGTGGAAAACTGGCTGTTCTGTTTATAAAGTCATTAAAATAGTAAAATTGCAACCATTCTATTGGTCTTGTGAAAAAATCTTTTTTGGATTTCTATATGATCCTTTACAGGACAATGGTCCAATTTCTTGTTTTCTTCACCTTTCCCTTTTATTAGAGAATTACTTTAACTTTTGAGGAGAAGCCGCTGATCCTATCCATATTCTGTTCATTACTTATGTCATGATACCTGAGAAAATCTTCATCTTCGCTTGGAAGTCTTTGGTACAGAAGAGTCCTTAATAATTCCTTTTCCATAAGATATGGAGGAAGAACCATTCCCATAAAATTAAGTCGATCGGCATTTTCGCTCAATATTTCCATAATCCTAGCATTTTATTCATAATATAATTTTATTCATTCTGGATATTTTTCATTCTAGTTTTTGTCAACTTATTCGTAGTGTTCATATTTGTATTTTGTCATTTATACCTTTATTCCCAATTACTAACAGTGATTTTTTTCTTTCCTTTCTTTTTTAAACAAATTTCACCTGCATCTATACCAAACACGAAAAGAGCCACACGAGCACTAGAAAACAGAAATGCGGTGTGTTATGAATTCTGATATAATAGTCTGATAATATATATGTCAGAATATAAAATTGAATTGCAAAATATTAAATCAGATTTTGAAGACTGTTTTTACATTGTAAAAAGTCTATATCAATGTTGTAGAGGGAACTAGAAAACAAATATCACTTGACAAATAAGAGCAATATACACTGGAGTAATATTATGACCATCTGACTGTTTTATGCAAAATGATTTATTGCGTCATAGTGATTCCGTTTGAGGGCGGGATAGCTACAAAAAGGGAATATAAGGCAACAAAACCATCAATTGCACTGTATTACGTGTTAACTGAGTCTGAAATCGGATGATTGCAAGAACTCGAAGAGTCGGAATCAGTATTAGCAAAACGGCTGATCTAGTGAGGTGTTCAGAATGAACTACCGAGTGTTTAATCTGTGCAGAGGAAGCAAACACTCCCAAGCAGAATACCAGACCTCAAAGGCAGGTTTTTGGATGTCACAAATTACTAAATGGATTTAAAGGAGACTTGCCAGAGCTATCCACTCCAATAGGCAAACGAAAGTGCGTCAAATAGCGGGGATCCTTAATGAAGGAGAAACTGCAAATGTTTCTGAAAGGATTGTGAATCTTACATTACACCGTATAAGCTATGAGAGCCAACGACTTGCCCGAAAGCCTCAGCCGTCAGCCTTGATTAAGAAGAGACGTCTCCAATTTGAAAAGGTACTTAAGGATTGGACAGTAGATGACTGGAAAAGGGTCATGTGGTTTGATAAATCTCGTTTTCATTGACACCATGCAGATAGCAGGGTTCGGATATGGTGCAAAGAGCACGAAATCATGGGAAACAAGATTCGTAAAACAAGTTCTGCTTTACTCTATATTTTCACTAGAGCAAATTATAAAACACAATAACACATGTGCACTGAAATGTTATATACATATATATATAATGAAATATTCATTTTATTACAAAAATGAGTCTTGTATATTTCTATTCAAATGACCAAATTTTGTGTCACTTTTTTAGATTTTACATCTTGGTTACTTTATTTGATGAGCTGAATAGTGCCCTTAAGAATAATCAAATAAAATTATTTGATCAAAAGCGTTGCCAATGTTATATTTTGAGTTTTTCTTATTATTAACGGACAATATTCCTGATAATGAAAAAAAATAATGATTTGTTGCAATTGGCAATTTAAAAATAGAAATATAAATAAATTAGTATTCACAATTCAACTTTTCAAAAATAATACTTGATTCAGTTTATATAATAAGCTACCTCATAAAATCTATGAATAAATTATCTTATTATTATTGAAGACATACATATTACTTCATCTTATGTGTTTAACTTTTTATTATTATAGTTAAGCTGTTATTTTATAATACATAAATGAACATACCTATAATTAAAATATTTATCTGAGAATTTATTTCAAGAAAATTAGTTGGCCTTTATGGTTAAAGTAAACATTATAGATTCATTTTAACAATTATATTCGTAAATGGTTATAATTTTCAATTATGTAAGGAATTTTCTAATTTCATCAAAATTGAAACAACATTACAAAAATTCATAAGAGAAAGCTTTTTAAATGTAAATTAAAATCCAGAGTATAAGATAATAATGTGTCTTGTATATTGAAATTGTTTATAATTTCGATGAATTTTGTAATAATCAGGTTACTTTGCTCTTAAGTTTTAAAATTATATATAGTAAATATTTCAGGCTATTTTATCGAAGTGTTATATATAACTTTATAATATATATCTTAACCTTTTACCAAATGTGAGTTGTAGATATCACTCTAAGGTTAATATGTAAAATCATTTATCAATAATTAATACATTTATATGTAAATTTAATTAAAGGTAAGTCACAATAGAAAATTACTGAAATATTTAGATTATATATTCATTTCGATAATTTAACGCATAAGAGGATATGAAATCTAGTTAATTTCACCAACATTGAATCGAAGGAAATCTGTCACATCTTCGGCAATAATCCTCAAGAGAGAACCCATAAAATGTAAATTAAAATCCCAACGTATCAGGCAATAATGTCCGCTGTAAATTAAAATGATTTATAGCTTCTAGCTTAAAGACTAACTGGTAGCTTAGCTCTATATTTACGCTTATCACACGCGCCAATTTTAGGCGTCCCAAAAGTGATTAATAGCATTGGTTATATTGAGGACGGCAATTTCCTTCAAAATAAGCCCAGGGACATTAATTCATTAAAACGTGTTCCAGATAAAAATTATTTTTGCACTCTTTCGATTTTTCAAAGAATGATAAAAAATACTCTTGACGTGTACTTCGATTAATCGCTTCAATTTGATATGCAATTAAAAATTTTTGTCTTTAGTTCTAAAATGATTTTTATAGAAGCTAATTTTCTTGACATTGATGAACTATCTCGCTCATTTCACATTATATCTGAAAAAGTTAATTGTTTAAATAATATTTTTTCAAGCATTTTTTTTTGTTTCGGATTAAAAAGTCACATTTATTAAATTGTGTCAATCTCTGGAATGAAAATTAAATGATAATTTATTGGTTTTTTTTACTCAGTTTACAAAAAGAAGAATAATCATATAACTCATGGTTTGAATTATTATAAACCTAAGAATCATTAATTATATCAGATATTATTTCACCTTCATTATTAAATAATTTCGAAACATATTATCGTTGGAAAAATTTTTCGAGGATATTTAAATAAGTAACTTCAGACGAAAGCAAATAGGTCCTCAATTACAACATAAATATGCCTAAAGAATTTTTAATTAACTTCTGAAAATCTTACATATTAAGAAAAGGTATCGTTTAGGATACTAAAGATAAAATAATGAAGTTAGAAATAATTGTCTTAGAAAAAGAAATTAATTAATCTTTCCTTTTTGGAGGTATTATATATTCGATTTTCGCATCCATGAAAAATAGAAAATATGGTTCCTTTGTAAAAATTATATTGAAGCAATTTTAATTATTGGAATAATAAAATTACTTTTATAAATATTCTCAATAATAAAATATATAATTAAATTGTAATAGTGGGTTATAGAACTTTTTCAAACATTTCAAACAACTAACGGCAAGTTGATAGTAAATAAGTCTCCAATTACGAGCACTAAAAATGTCTGAAGAATTATTTAATTGACTTTCAAAAGTCTTAAACACTAAGAAAAGGTATCATTTTAAGTATTATAAAACTTTGCTGAAATGAAGTAATAATTGCCTAAGAAAATGAAATCCATTATTCTTTCCTTTTTGAAGGTAATTTCCATTACAGCTTTACATCCACGGAGAAACAGAAATATGGTTAATATTTACAAATTACTAGCTAGTACTCAGCTCGTACCAACTAGTAATTCTGCTGCAGCAGAAGAAATAATTACGGAAGTATCATTTGAAATTTAAAATAACTGTCATACCTAATTAGGAATGATGGAAAGAATAACATCTATTTCCGTATCAGAAATGGACACATTCACTGAAATTGAATGCTATATAAAGGAGAAGTATAAATAATACATGTTCTTTTTTTTTTACTTTATTATTCAAGAGCTATAGTGTGGATAGTATTTTTTGTTTTTGTTTTCCCATCTTCATCAGAAACATTTGATCTAGACTGCCCGACTCATAGCATCCAGCATATAAATGGTTATTTAAAAAACATGGATTTTTATTAGGTTCAGTTAGCACACTTGAAGTGACTGACCTTGGGACTTGCTGATGATAATTGGGAATGCAAGTCGAATGGAGAACTGCACTCTTTTGAAATCAAAAGGGATGTTGGGGGGAATAATGGAAATGAATGAAATGAACACATCTTCTCCAATCGATTTTCCATTAAGAAGAATTGTCACAATTATTGCCCCTCATATTATTATTTTTATTCTGATACAGGTGATCAGGTAGCATATAAACGTTATCTATAGGTTCTTGCCTCATGTTGATTTTGCGACTGAAACACATGCATTCGCAATTTGTAAACCATCTGCTTAATTGATCTTGTTGTTCCTCGTTTGTTCATGAAGCTCAATTTGGCTAATTTCTAGATGTTGCTCTGTTAGATCTATTAAGTGACTAATGTTTGGGAACATATTTTTTGACGAAGAAATCAATACGATATACATTTGTATAATCGAAATATAGTATGTATATTCACTTAATAAGTAGCAAAATTACTTTTGCTATGGAAAATGCCCCTTATATAAAACGTAACATTCATCAGCATCAATAATATTAATTTTATTTCGTATGTGTAAAAAGAACTCTGAATAATATGTGCGGTTTGTTGCAGACAATATAGTGAGCACGTTAAATGACAACATTCTGTGCAGAAGATTATTCATTTAATGAGAAGAAAAAAATTAACACTTTCACAAACTATTTTTTCCTTTCCCTCACATGGACAGACATCAATCATAAGAATTTTTTAATATGTGTCGGATTAATTACGAATGGGATAGGTCACTTGCCATTTACTATTTGACTTTTGTAAATTATCATTTTTAAAATAATAACTTTGAGTAAATGCAAGCAATAGATTTTACCAAATTTCGTCGCTATCGGTTGAACAATACGGCAACGCATTGGATACGAACTAACAAAAATTCCTTTTTATATAATAACATAATTTTACTATGTATATAATCCTCCCATAAGTACAAGTAATAAGTATTCATTTTTTTTTTCGCAAGAGCGACACGGCAGCACATAAGAAACTTACAGACATACATTCATTTTTATTTATATAGATGTTTGAACAATTTGCAGCAATAGGATATGAAAAGCACTCATTAAATTTTTGGGAAAATAAATTTTCTTAAAATTTAATGAAACGGGAATAATGGAATTAGATAAAAAAACGCAAAGAAAGAAAGTGATTTGAAACTAAAAGCTTAAATAACCAGCATTTTAACATGTTAGCTTCTAGTTTTAGCACTATATATGATTCCTATTCAAAAATAATAATATCGAAATTAAAGCAAGTTTAATGTTAGTATTTTAAAGGGATAGCTTAATTAATAATCAAATGTTTTCGCTTAATTATGGATTTGAATATTGAATATTGATAACAAGCAATATTCAAGTGATAAAAGATATATTGATAAAAAGCAATATTCTTATATAAAAGGCATTTTTTCCATTTTTTCTTTATTTATCATATGCAACATAAAACCTGTAATTTAAATTTGATAAACATATAGAATATTCGATAAATAAAAATACATAAGTTAATTTTCATTTTTTTAAATTCCAAAATTATCCGATGAAAAAATCTTTTTAATAACAAATAAAATATATTTCTATCATTTTATTTTTAAATCGTTGTTTTGTTGGGTGTTTCACGGATTATCAAAAATTATATCACAAATCCAAATATGCTATTGCTTATATTAAATAATGTCTATGGAATAAACCTAGATAGTGTGGTTTAACTTCATAGGATATCTTTTTAAGAGGTTATCTATACTTATAATAAAGCTCAATGTATGTGTGTGTGTGTGTTGGCGCTCTATTGACCAGACCATTGGACCTACAGCAACCAAATTTGGTACGTGTATATCTTGAAGGCCGAGGATGTGCACCTTAGAATCCCCATTTTTGAATTTTTAATTAGAATTTGAATTAATTAAAAAAATAAGCGAAATTTCAACGTTTTCCGCTATAACTTCTGAAAATATTGTCGCACAAAGAGGATTTTTACATGAAATAAAAAATAAAAAAATAGTTTTCTAATGGCATCAGAGTTTTAACGCATATAGCTTAAAGCTTCTATTTTATACAATATTTTAAAGAAATATTTTTATCATATTTTACAACAATATATTTCGGATAAAATAAATTTTATGCTGCACGAGCACGTAACGAGTGAAAGGGAAAAATTATCTTTTATCAATATGTTGCCATCAGGTTAAAAAACCTCATATTAAAAATAAATAATTAATGCAAATTAAACATATAAAAATGCAATTTACAGCACGTGCATGAAATGAAATATAGCCCACAATCAGTGTGCAATATTGTAAGACATGGACCAATATTCGCAATATTAATTAATATCATAAAAATCGTCTAATATTGTGCAGCAGGCTGTGCTACCTGGGTAACTCGTTGTTCTATGGAGTGCGGCTCCATTTCTACTAATGTTAAAATCAGAAATGAAATATTTTTAATAGAGGTTGGCAATATTTCAGTATACGAACAATGGCAAATGCAAATCTTGTGTTAATTTTGGAACAACATTTAGTTTTTTAATAAGCATTACGGAGATACTAAAAAATTCCTATGGCGTTTCAGAATTAGCAACAAAAATTATAATATCTTCCTAGTTTTCATATGAAAAATATTTTCTTTTTTTCAAAAAGCTTAATGTTTGTCAGTAGCATGACAAAACGGAAATGAAATGGGGTCAGCTTAAGAATATTTAAATCCACATGCTTCTAAATTTACATACTTCTAGTCTGAATTATTAACTTTCATTTTTATTTGTATATGAATTCTCAGTTAAAATTTTTTGACACATTATATAAACAAAAACAGTAGTTGCTAAGAAAATGGAAAAACGAAGCACTGTAAAAACAAAGTTAGTGAAGGCAAAACTGACTGTTATTTTGGCAAAACAGTTAATATTAATAAAATCCCAGAAGTGCGTCTGCAATACTATTTTATTTGAAGCGTGAAGGTTTTTTAATAAAATATCCATTCTGACAAAAAAAGTAAGTCCTCACAAGTTTCCCACGAGAAATGGAGAAACAAGTTATGGAAGTCAAGAAATAAAAATAAAACCATAAACTAAATACTTCGTAGCCTTGCATATTTCCCTTCAAAAAACTCAATTTCTTTCGACTTTGGGGCTAAGAAAAGTAATAAAGAAATAAAAAGAATTTCTTCGGCCAACTTCACGCATAACTTCATTTCGCGAGTTTTCCGTATAATCAGGCTAACTTGTGAACCCCCCTTTCCAATATAAGTTAGGAAGAAGATGTCTCCCAGAAAAGAAAATAAATTCTGCATTTGCAGCAACCTTTGCCGACATAGAGCTACTTACTTAATGTTAAAATGATGTTGACACAGCTCTTGATTCGTGTTTGCACATTGTGAGGGGGGTAGGACGGTCGTCTCAGCGGCTTGCTTTGGAATTACATGGAAAAGTGGTTTAGTTCAATTCATTGGAAGCAGTGGGCTTAGTTCAACTTTAGGCATGGCGAAAAATTAATTAATGGAAAATGTATGGAAGACCTGTAAAGTTCTTAATTCAAGTTTTTATTTACACTGATTTTTCACTTCACTTCGCTTTAAGATGAACTATTTGCTCTTTAAGGATGCATCAATTCCATTTATTTTTCTCTTTTTTTTGTGTAAAAATATGAACCTATATATGAAGCTACTAATGGTTTTCCAGTTTTCAGTGATCATGATAGATTATTCTTACAGATATTTGAAAAGCTGCTTTATTTTTTAGAAAATAAATCTAGAATGTGTTTGTTTTTGAGTTCCAAGAATCGAGCAAATATTTGCCTCTTTTACGGTTAATTATAAGTATTGGTAGAGATTGAGTGTGGAATGTAAAGGTCATCAAAAATTCTCGAGACTAGATATTGCACAGAATAAATGAGATGTATCTTTACAAGGAAATATATTTATCATTGCATTTTCTGTAAAAAGTTCAGTTTATTAAAAAAAATCGTGTGTTTGAGTACAAAAAAAAAAATACAATTCTTAAAAATATAGCGTAACACAACTGGAATTTTTAAACCTTTATGCCACTGGATTGTTAGTCGTTGAATCAAAATGTATTAATTATAATATTATTTCATAGATTTAATGAAATTAGAATAAAAAATTGAATTAAGATTTAAAATCATAAAATAGGAATTAAATAAAAAGTTTTAACTCGGTACATATTTTAAAAACATCCTATTGAGAAACAATATGTCAACAGCTTTATAATTACATTTTTTGCTTATAAATATGTATCTTTTATGTATTAACAATAAATACTTAACAAACATTATTGAATATTATAACTAACATTAATATTTATAGAACTACAAGATATTATAATTTTATAATCTGTTACATTACATACCATGTCTTTCAATATATAGGCTTTTACGAAACAAAACAAGCTTTTAGGAAACAAATTCCTTTCCTACAACTTTTCTGCATATTTTCTTTACGGACAACGTTATTGCATTTTACTTCAGTGTTGGAAAATGAATAAAATTATTCCAAAAGTTCAACATTGAAGTACGGTTAATTTTTATAAACATGTAATTTTATATCCTTATTCATTATCACAAATTTGTAATGTATGGTTTCGTATGACAAATTGGATTATAAATACAATCAATGAGGGATAAAGGGAATTTTTCAATAAATATCAAATTACCAGTTTATGTACAAGAATTGTTGATAATAATTATATTACACTGAGTTATCCGAAAATGATTATATATAAATAATTAACGAACAAGAAATGGTATGGAATCATGGATGAACTAAATGTGGAAAATGCAACTTTACAATTTTGCGAAAAATGATTGGAAAAAAATCTTTATTCATAGTATTATGGTTTTGTTGTCTAATTTAATCTTTTTATGAGAACGAAAAAAAGTTACTATTAGTTGAGAAAGACTTTTCAACTGTTTTAAAGCAGTTTTCAAATTATTAAGTAAAATAAATATTTCAATAAAAAGAGTTATATATCGATCATTAAACGATTTTTATTTCCAAGAATATTTTTTTCAAAGTTACCTTTAAAATTTCAACTAATATTTCTGAAGTAGATAATCATTTTAAACTTATTTCTTTCCTTATTAAGAGATTTATTTCAAAATAAATTATTTTTAAGATTTCACTTGTCAAAAAATTTAAACTATTTCCTTCCTTATTCGAAACAATTCTTAAATTTTAACCATAACAGAAACTACATTCTGAAATAATCTTTTTTTTTCAAAAATTATTAACAAAAAGCATTTTCTTCCATTAACACCCATTATACCTTTTTTCTTGCTACTTACTTATACCCCTTGAGCTAATTTCCAGAAAGCGTGCCTCAGTCTCATACCACTCTCGTCCTATTAGAAGTTTAAGCGAGAAATTTTCAAGCTTTACCTTTAGGCGCTGTATTGATCAAAGTTTTACTCTCCCTATTCCGACCCTCCCCTCAACGCACACAAGCTCCAGCACCATCTCCACGATGTGCGCCAAAATTCAATCTGTACGTCAAAGGCTTCCTGCTTACATAGCCCCAAGTACTCCGTTGACGCCTTTTAACACACGCGTACGCCTCGCTTCCAAATGTGTCAATGTATTAAAGAGCCCAAATCGAAACGGGTGTAATTATCCACCCGTAAATGCAGGAGAAAGGCTGGGTAAGGGGTGGTCAGAGGATATGCAGAGTTTAGTCTATGTCTGCAGGTAGTTTTGGTGGAATGGGATTGTCGCTGGCAGGAAAAACGATCAACTGAATTGACGGAGAGGCATTATTTCATCGGAATGCAGACGCTTTTCATTATGATTTTAGCATTGGAGTTGAATGGGTCTTTTATGTTTGTTAAGTAAGAGAACTGATTTAAATTGGGTAAAAGAATTTTTTTTCTGTGTGTTTGATGTTCGATTGTGATGGTTTGTGTTACAACAAGTTTGATTGTTCTTGACATTTTGGGACTTGTTATTATCTTTTACTTTTTGAAAGAAAAGATGTCATGGTTACAGATGAATTTGATGGTTAGAATTAGATTTGATATCAACAAATAAGTTTCAACAAAGATATTTTTTCAAACAATTCTTTCATTTCTTGAAATCTATTTCGACTGATATCAAATGTTAAGAAATTTTAACATTGCTTATGATAAAGTTAGAAACAGAAAAAAAAAAGATTTAAATCTGATGCATAGTTTGTTTTTTATATTTTATTATCACACTTCAATGCATTTGAAAACAATATTTTGCATTCTTTGAAACAATTTTATGCTCAATGATTGGTTTATTCCCTTGAAAAAATATCGATATGGCAAATAATATGTCAGATTTTTTTTCAAATAAACAAAATGTTTCAGATGTATGAATCTTTCTTTTTTATATTAAATTTACAGTATTATGCGTTTAAAAATGAAATGAATCCATGAATACATTTAAATATGTGTTTAAAAGCAAAATTTTGAAGTGAAAAAAATTGGGAAAATGGAGTTAATTGTTTAATGTAATTGTTACCAATTTTTTTTTATTTGAAAAAAGTTTTTTTTTCTTTTTGTAGAAAAGCGATGAAAAGAGATTTAACTGACATGCATAAGTTGGTTTTTTAAATTTATATATTTACAAGCATTTTGTTTTGAAACAGGACTACTGCTGCGATGGAATAACTATTAGCTAAGATGGCATTGATGCATTTTTTCATAAACAATGAAAAAAAACCCACCGATAATTGAATGTCTTAATCATTTGCCCCCATTAAGTTTTTAATGAGTTTCATGAAGGTAAAAGGATTTAAATTATCTAGGAGAATTTATGTGGCATATATTTTTATTATATGACTAAAAGAAGCTAAAATTGATAGAACTGGCTCTGCGACTAAATATATCTAGTTTTTCATGACGTTCCATTAAAAAATGGGTAGATCGGAAAGTAGAAAAATCTACCAGGAATAACAATCAAGTTGAATATGCTCATTTTTTCTGCTTTAACAAAGAAACATTCTCAAAAGAAGACATTTTTTTTTTTAAATCAATTGATATTGGCTGGTAATCAAAAGAAAATATTTAAATCAATCATGGAAGATTTTTAAATATGTTGCTAATGTAACAATTAGATATGTAATGAAAATTTAAAAGTATAAAAATAGCCCATTGATTTATTAAATAGGATAATGATTTTGTTCAATTTAGTATTTTAAAAATAAACTAATGAAGAAATTCGAAAAATGGGTTGTTAATATTATACATGAAAGCGCCGGCGTGCATATCAGAGTAGCGAGTCTTCCTCATGATGTGGGAATCATGGGTTCGAGTTTCTGTTCGGGCATGATTATGTGTTGTATCTGTGACGTGTATGAAGGCCCCCCTCCTAGTAAAACGGGGTTATGCAAGCGAATGTGATGCATGAAGTAGCTAAGTCGTGCTCTTGACCTTAGTTAGTACTACTGAAAAGAAAAAAAATGCTCATTCTGCTTAAATCGCAGACAGATAACTCTCGGCGAGCTAATAAAGGGCTATAAGTAACAACAACATACGTGAAAGTGCATCTGGTTCCATGTCTTCAGGATATGAGTAATTGCTAGTTAGAACAAAGAATACTTGTAACAGATGTGTGGATTATTCCTTATGATCTAAATACAGATGTTTTCATTTGATAATTGCTGCTTTTTTGGGTATTTTTTCATTAGTCACAACGATAAACTTAAGTTATATTAAATTTATTAATTATAATTTAAGTTATATGAAAAAATTAAGCTTGTTTTTCTGTCTGCCATATCTACAAGCTTAGTAAATGCTGACACTGAATCCTTCACGCCTGCACAGAAAATTATAAAATAATATCGCTTATTATTTCGTGACATTTTTGCTATGGTTTTCTGCATTATCATGACAAAGAAATTTAAATAAAAATCTATGGGAGATAGCCTAGAATCATGAACATTAACCAAAAAGTAATCTCATGCTTCTATCATTTTCAAATGTTTTCCTCAATTTTTAGTACATTGAAAGAGATCAAGTGTAGCTTGAATTTGGTCTTCTGTTTGGTTTTCAGAATTCAGGAGAAACAAATTTTCCATACATGTATCTCATGATTACTTCATTGGTCTTAATGAACACAATTCATTAAATAATATATAAATGATAATTCATTTCGCCTCTTTTAATCGATATTGGAAAAGATTAAAAACCTTATACAATTACATACGGCTCATACATAATTTCCTCATAAGTTCTCTTCAATTATGAAATGCTTCACCATAGATTTACGAATTTAGGGCACCATTTCATACAAAATGTCTGCTCTTCATGCCCTGGTATTGCAAATACGATGGCAACATAATTCATAAAAGCTGTACACATATGTTTAAAAATTTACACATAAAATTTATTTGAATTCTTGTAACTTTTGCAACTTGGGAAGCAGATTACTGAGACATGACATTGCACCATATGTTTAAACTTAGAAAATAATTTTTTGACATTTTTTGTCTCGTTTCTTGTTGATGATGTTCTTGTGCATAATAGTAAATTCAATTGTGGGGACTTTTCTTCTATTTCAGATAGCTGAGCAATTCTTATTGACTGATTTTAATTGTAATAGATTAAATTATTAGTTAATCTTTATTCTAAACCTGATTTATCAGATATTAAAATAAGAAATATTTAAATATTAGAAAACATACAGAATGATTCAATCACCATCGATCCTTATTTGAAGTATGAATTTGTAATCATCTATAGAAATTTCCTATTTTGAATATCAATCATTAAAATTAATTTTTATATAATCTATTTTAATCATGCTGTATGATATTTTATTAAGTTTAGCATGTCTTTGATGGAAAAAATGACTTCTGTTTATTTAATGATGTATATTAATTAATAAATTTTAGATGAGAAATTGATCAAAATACATTTTATTTATATAACGAATATATATTCATATAATGAAAAGAAGCGAATGTCTGCTACATTTTTACTAAATCTATATTAACATTTCTATATAATAATTTTATAATCTATATAATAGTTGTATAATCTATATTGTAAAACTATTAGCTTTATTGTAAGGTATATTATTCACCTGCAAAAAGGCAGGTAATTATCTGATTTTCATTTTTTATATTTTTCTCATGCTTGGCAGATTTTATTTTGACAGGTAAGCCAAGATAAACTGCATTTGTTGTGATTCAATATATGCACAAAATAAACATAATAAAAAAACATCAACTTTTAACAAGAACTAAACATTCATTTTGTTTATAAAGATCTTATCTTAAGTATGAATATAGTTTGCAATGGATATTTGTATGAAACTTGCTTATAAATATATGAAGAATGTAGGAATCAACTTAAAAGAAGAAATTAAAACTTATATTTAACATTTTTCTGTGCAAGGACAGCATAACGATTTTCAATTTATTCAGGAATTATGTGAAGGAAAATGTAAAAGAATGCCGATGGAAAAAATTTGGGAAAAAAAGAAAGAAATATCTCGAGTAATCTGAGATATTTTATTAATAAGGATTGATGGAGAAAAGAAAATTTAAGTAATGTTTTTTGTTCTTATATTTTTTATATTAAACTGCATGCATCGTATTTAAATTTTATAAAAACTAAATATTAACTTCTAATATTCGCTATTTTTTTTCCAGCATATTCGTTTTTATAACTTCCATAAATTAATAGACTATTTTCTGTAGTTCTTTTGTAAAATTTTCAATTTTTTAAATATTTTAGTAAAATAACTGCCAAGGTACCCAACTGTATTTTATATAGAAAGTTCAACTTTAGGGAAATATATTTTCTTATAATAAAATATAAATATTCACTTTTCGATTGTTTTTCTTTTATTCATAATGAAAAAAGTCTAAATGGTAAATTTTATCCATTTGGAAAATGTTTTTTCCTTGGCGGAAGTCAACTATTCTTTTCTTGAATATATTGAACGCATGTGGTTACATAGTTCCTGAATTTTTGTAATATCTACCTCTGCAATATAAATTCTTAAATTCAAAATAGGAGTTAACAGGAAATTAAAAAAAGAAAAAATTATTGTAATAAAGTTTCATTAATGAAAATTTAATTATTGAAAGAAACAATGAGGTATAAGCGAAATAAGTATAAAAGTGGAGAAATAATATAGTTTTTTGTTAAAAAAATTAGCTTTATCTTAACATCTTTTCATTTAATGTTAATAGAATAATTTTCTCATGAATTTCATATTTTCAAATGCTTTTAGCTTTGAAAATTCTTTGTGTTTTCCTATCATTAAAATGTTTTTATTTCCATTTTAAATTTCAAATACAACGTTTAAGGTACTACTTCAAATTTACGCCTTTGAAAGTTAATGGCAAAAGATTAAATTTTTCACCCATAATAGTATGCAAAATATTTTATAGCTTTAGCTACCTCTGACGATACTGCTACGTTCAATGGGGGCGGGGTGGTCGGCTGTATGTAAGAAGAAGAAGCTTTAGTTATCTTTAAAAATCCTAATGTAAGGGAATTTTGTTTTTGAAAAAAAAATGTAAAAAGGGAAAGGGAACAATTTTTCGACTCATAATCGAACAAAGATTATAAAAGCACTAAAGAATTTTTCCTATATTCCACCTTTAAACTTTAATTTGGAGTATGCGGTTTGTGTAGCTTCATGTTTTGTGACCGTTAATACACGTGCATTTTTGCAACTGTTTTTTCATTTAATTTTAAATTTTACATTATACCGTTTTCTACATATAGTTATATACCGGAAAAATAAATTTATAAAGTATAAAGTAATGCGTTTTTTCAAGAATATTAGATATTGTTACGTTTAATTAGAGAAGAAAATGTTTGTTCGCCGCATTTATTTTTTTCAATGCTACTATAATTTGAAAAATTTCTAATACATATCTGTATATCAAGACAAATATCTGCAAAATATATTGGAAGTGTTTCATCTAATAGATTTCTTAAAAAATTTAATTTGAGTGTAAATAAAATTCAGGCTCGTGGACCGCATTTCTCAAGTAAGTCCTAAAATTTAGCATCCCGAATTAAGGGCCAATTCTCTTTTAATATGAAAAGTGATAATATTATTACTTTTATTTTAAAAGCTTAAATAAGGAGAGTTGTTCGATTTCATTATATTAAAAAGTAACCAAGAGTAGTACTTTTGAGAATCATCCTTAATAATAAGAAATCTATTTTAAATGTTTAAAGTAAATACCACTAAAACCGTGTCCAAATAGCTAGCTTCTTATTTATCAAAAGTAGGTTCATATTTCTAATACAAAAAAAAAAAGATTGAAAATGACATAAAAAAATTTAATTTTTTGTTGTATGAGCTAATAAATGCAACACTGAAAATATTACTATAATCTAAATTTTACATTATTATCTCATCTACTTATCCAAATTACAGAAGTATTCTTCAATCATATATGTATATATATTTTTTAAAAAAATTAATAATTTTCTGGTTATAAGTGATTGAATTACAGCACTTTGAGTGCCAATATTTTAAGCTTTTTTAATTGTAGAATTTCAAATGCTCTTAAGGGATCATAGTGAAATTGAATTTGAGCATTGCCGTGTATCAACTTAATTTTTTCCCATACCTCGACATGCGGAATAGTATTGTTATTTGGGGAAGGACTTTACTATTAAATGCTCTTAGAGGATTTTAATCACCTTATTTTTGAATAATATTCATTATTTTACAAAATAGAACGTTTATTTTTGTTATTAAATTGTGTTGTTACTTGCATCATTTCATATCTTCCACAGTATTTATATAAAAAATGGTTTATTTTTAAAGCTAACGCTTATATTACTTTAAAGTAATAATACAGTAATTAATAAATCATTAGTCTTTAAGTAATTTTAAGGTATTTCTACCTGTTCAGAGATCACTTTGGGGGTAAAAATGTTAAAATATTGTAATTACATTTTATGATTGTTAATGCGCAATAGCTTTAATTTAAAAAATAAAATTTTTTTGACTATCATAGATGTTTGAAAGAGTTAAGTACAATTTGACAAATGTTTGCAATAACTCCTGACTAATTAAATTAAAATGAATTTTACAAAATTAATAATTAAATAAATAATAATAAATAAACACTAAACCAAAAATATTTTTATAACTGTTATTGTTCTAGAAAATATGCTTCTTTCTAAAAGCTTAAAACCCAAAAAATTGCTACAAAAAATTAAAGCAAATATTCATTTATATGGCTCATATTACTCTAATTCAGTTTTCAATCATTCCACTTCCAGCAACTTTATTGCAGTTTTTTAGGCAATTAGATTTTTTTGCTATCTTAGAAATAAAACAAAAACAGCTTTGGACATTTTATTTAATTTTAAATAAAATAATTAAAAAAATAAATTTTGGATCGAAAATAGGTTTTTAATGTAAATGGATAGTTTCTTCAGACGTTAAATTTCCCATAGGTTTCTTTTGACACAGTAACTAGAAAAATGGGGTATTTCTTTTAAAATGTAACTTAAATTTAAACAATTTTTGTGCTTCTTTTTCAGATTTCTTTTTATGGTAGAAACTATAAAATGTGCCTTTACCAAAAATAAAAAACTCACTTTTCACAATTAGAAAGTAAAATCTAGACAGATTTGTTTTGATTCAAACTACAAAAAAGCATTAAGAAAACGGATGGTTGCTTTTCTGAAAGCATTTTAGAAATATTTTAAACCTTAATCAAGATAGCAACTAAGGAAGAATAAGAATGATTTAAATTGAAATCACACTAATTCAATCTGTATGTGCTCGCTGATGCATTTATCCTTGGAGAAAATGGCCTTTATGAAGTATCACTATTTCTGAATGTTTATAGAAGAGTTCCTTAATTTTATCTTATAAAGAAAGTTTCTCTTCCGAAGAATGTTTCTGTTATTTAGTTAACAGCTTTTGACAATCTTTATTTCATCTTCTCTTTTATTTGCCCTGAGGGGCTTTTCTAAAACCATTATCTTGCGTTTTAGTAATAAGATGATTCTAATGCATGGTACGTTTCTTTACGGAAAAAGCATTTTATTATCTCTAAAGCTATTGCAGATAAGAAATTTTCATGCCGAAAATGCAGTGTCTGGCAGAAGTGAAAAATCTGGGATAGGTAATGAAATTCTAAAAGAACCTATTAAGGATTTTTCTCCCCATCACTAATGAGGAAAATAATATAAGTGGATTTGATAAAAGAAAGAATATCAGGGAACATTTCAGTTTCTTAAAGATGATCATAATTCAATTCTGTCTTAGATTTCTGCATACTTCAAAGGTTATTTTGCTTTTTTTTAATACTTCTTTAGTCTTTTATAACATATTTCTTTCACAACTCAAATGCGCAAGTTCATATTTTTTTGAAAAAAATGGAAGAGAAAAGTTTTACATTACTAATTGTTGATAACAAGAAATAAGTGTTCAAATATAGAGGCCTTTAGCAAGAGCTCTATTGGCTCAAAAGAAATAAAATTTTAGATATAGAAAATTTACATAATACGTTTGTCAATAATCAAATAAAACATTTAAGTATCAAATTATACTAATATATATTGCTATAAAAGAACTGATATTTATTTGCTTATGCTAAAAATATAAATCATTTGTGTTATAGAGTATATCTATTAACATTAATTTTTAGATGCAAAGAAGACTGATTCTGTACGAGTATTAGTAATGTATTTATACATCATACCCAGATTGTACGGAAAAAAGGCTACTGGTTAAAATTTCTGTACAAGTATCAGAAGAAATCCGAAGCAGCTGAAAAATATTGTCATGGCATGAAGCCAATACGAAGAGATCCAAGTGCCCCAAGAATATTTTTGACATATTTTAGGCTACAAGCATTCTTCTAAGTAAAATACAAAAGCAAATCACATCTTCTAACTTCGTACATGTTACTACTGGTGTTTTTGCAGTCGCCATTCAGTTTCTATATGGTAATGTGATGACTGTTTTCCGCGTATAGGAAAAACCTGTTGTTATTTCTTATGGCACTTGTCACAGACATGTCAGCGATTTTAATTTCTAGCGCCTTTTGTTTCAGTAGCGCCCTCTAGGTTTAAGAGAACGACTTAACTATTCATGCGTCACAACCCTTTTCACAGGACGGACTTCATTCATACATTTCTTTCACACAACCACAGACCATAATTTAGACATGAATCAGAGAGCTATATTTTTTGAACCAGTGCCCTCAGTGGTATTGTCTCAACTTGGAGGACTTCGTCACCACGACAGATTTATGCATGCGCCAGCCACTTTATACACGGAGAGACTTCGGTCAGTGGGATTCGATATCACTACCCAAGAGATTCGAGTAAAACGCAGAATAAAACGATTTCATTATACGAAAAGTTTTTAATATATTTATAACAACAAAATCTGTTGCAGGATGGGGACTTAGGGGCTTGAAAAGTCTCGTAAAACCATTGCAATTCAGTTCCTTGTTTAGATGGTAATGGCCCTTTCCCATGAAACTTTCTGTGGAGTGATGAATCCCACATTTACTTCAATAGACAAATTTTTACAATTGTCAAATTTGTTTTCGTGGTAAATACTCGTACTAACAAACATTGTATCCTGAGTAAAGAAAATCACAGTATGAGGAGGATATTTGCTACTACATTATCATTAAATTATAATTTCTTAAAGAGATAATTGAAATGGAATTATATCCTATTTCTGTTAGAGTTGCATGTTATACTGAGGGATTTTGAAGTTACACAACTTCAAAAGTATGGACACATTCATCATTTTCAGAAGAAAAAATGGCGTATTTTACTTTGATCAAATGCGGCATGTATGAGTGATCAGCTATAGTTTTCTAATCGCTTATTACACTCCTTCATCTGACGTCATTACCTGCCACATTTGGTTGTGAGATTTCATGAAGGATATCTACAATCAAATCCCAGAATCTATCTACAGCTGAAGGTCAGCATTTAGCGTATTTTCTTGATATTCAATTTCCAGTTTCATTCATTTCAATTTCTATATAATTTCCATAAGTGGCTTGGTGATAAGGTCTCAGCTTGAGAGTTATAGGGTTTCAGATTCGAGACTCAATTCCACCGAAGAACCGTCATGTAAGGAGACCTGTTGCATGTTAAATCCGTCTGCGTCAACGTTCTCACTCAAGTGTGACGTGGTATGGAGAAGGGGTTGCATCTCACTTGTCATCCTCATCTTCTGACAGAGCTACAAAATTACGAGGTCCGTCCCAAAATAGCTCTAGTGTTACTTTACAAGGGGACGTTAACTAAACTCAAAATCCATAAAGATTTTAAGAGTTTAGATTTTTTCGCATTAAATGAATTTTTAGAGTTTGAGTATAAAATAGGATAATTAAAAATTGAATTATTCTAAATATATGGCATTTTTTCCTCTTTTATCCACAAAAAAGATCATGTTATTTGTCTCCTTCTCAGTTTCAGATAAGAGGCGAAAACAAAGAGTAAACAGAGCAAATCCTGAAAAAAGAACAGTTTATATAAAATTATATAACAATCAAAATTTGTTTTTTTTTAGAACTTTCTTTGCATTTGTATTTTTATATGAAAATTCGATATCAAATCATAATAGCAATATTCAAATAATTACACAAAATAACTTTCAATAATTTTCATCATATTTAAAATATGGTTTAAAAACCATATTTATAATATAGTTAATTAATTATTGTATTTATTACTTTATCATTAATTCAGAATTTATTTATTGAATAAAAGTCCAGAATTTTTATGATTGGGATTTAAACACTTTATTTTCAATTGAAAATTACTTTTTCTTCTTTTTCCAAAACTCCGCCAAGTGAAGTGTGAGTCTTTTACTTATAAATCTTCGAGTCTCTTACTCATATATAATAAAAGGATTTATTCGGAGGAAAAAATGATAGGATATATCTAATAAAAAGATACAAGAAACAAGGGGCACTATTTGGCCTTTGATAATAATTAGGACACTGCCTTTATATTTCTTGCAATATCATTGCAAAGATCTTGCTATTAAACTCAAATACCTATCTATAAAAATTTTAAATTTTCATTTATCAATACATGATTAAAAGTAACTAAATAAACTAAACAAAGTTAATAATAAATTCTAAACTCTTTAAATTTTAATATATTTTTTTTCTTTTTAATTCTTAATATATTTCAAAATTCATTACCATGTTAATTCAAAAAGAACAATCATTAATAATATTATAATTAACTGATTATTAAATTAATTACTTTAAATTAATTGTTTCAGAATGTCGTGATAAATTTTTATCAAATATGCTGCAGAGGAATTTTTAATACGAAATTAAAATTTAATTGCAGTAAATTTAAACTAATAATTAAAATCTGGATGCATTAAAATATCAGTGTTCAAACGAGAACACAAAACTAGAAATTTCAAAGCTCTTGCACATTCAGAAAATGCACAAGAAACCGAATTCGATTGATAGCCCATCTTACATCCGTGATAGAAATCAGACTTATTGATTGTCATAGTGTTATATAAAAGATACGAACCAATAAAAATTTCCAATTATTTGGAGAGAGCAAGATTGTTGGAAAATACATTTAAGTACTTTTTATCGTTAGGGAGTTGAGAACAAAAAAATTATTATTATTCTAAGAATATTAATCTACGTTTTTAATTGGAATTATAATGGTCGATTTTCAAGAAAAGGTTGTGGAAATTAGGTTTGGGGAAAAAATTCTAGTCACGATGGTTTTATTATTATTATTATTTTGGCTTCCAAAACACTTATACGCAACATTCGTTAGAAAATGAGCTCAGACTTGATAAATGAGACAGAATGTTAACTTCAAATTTAATTTGCGTCAACCGTTTTTTTTTTTTTCTATTTTCTTCTGAAATCCCTGATACAAAAATCCTGGAACAACATTTTTATAATAAAAATTTTTTCGGTCCTCGATTCTTAAATAAGAAAAAAAAAATTGTTATTTGCGTCATAATTGTTTTTCTTTATGAAAGAAGATATTAAAAAAAATGATGCAGATATTGATCTAGATTCTTCCCAGTTAATTCTACGTAAGTAACAGACTGAAGTGGAATTCAAAAAATGGTTCTCAAATTAGAAAAGTAATAATAAAAAATATATTTGCCTTCTTTTTCAATGTTTTTTTCAGATTTGGCTGATTTGTCACTGCATATTACATCTCATTGCATAATTAATGTCTAAATCTTTTAAAATTAAATTTTCCTTCGGGATTCATAACATTTTATTAAGCCAGGAACCGGTGTTAGAATTTCCACTCCAGTTCCTCTTATCTAGGTACTAAATTAGCAGTATGCTCGGATACATATTTTAACAAATTCGGCAAAATGATTCGCTAAATGTGTTTTTTTAGGAAAAAGTGCAAATGTCCTGGGCTATAACTGAGAAATTAAATTGATTTACAACATTTTTCTCTTTTAAATCAATATTCACAAGAAAGGCTGCACATAAGCGAAAGTAGAATGTATGCTAGTATATGAAAACTTAATTTTTAATTTAATGTGCATTTTCAGTTTGAAATATGATAATCCAAATGATTGCATGGAAATTCAACATGATAATTCAAGTGATAATACGAACATCTAATATGTTAGTATGAATATTTAATATGAACATCTCATATGATAATATGAGCATCCCATATGATAATATGAGCATCCAATATGATAATATGAACATCCAATATAGCAATATGAGCATCCCATAAGATAATATGAACATCCAATATAACAATATGAGCATCAAATAAGATAAAATGAATATCCAGTATAATTTAAATGACAATAAGGATGTACAATATAATAATTTAAGTGATAAGAATATCCAATATGATAATTTATGTGATAATATGATTACACAGTACAATATATAATGCCCAAAAAGCAAACCGAATTTTGAGCCAATTTAAATTTTTTTTTATTTCAGTGATTTGGCATTCATTGTTGAAGTACTCGATAATTCGGAGGATCACATTAAAGTGTTAAAGTTTTAAATTAAAATTTTATATCTTAAATGCTAAATGACTTAGAAATTTAGGATAAGAAGATAACCTCATGATATAGCATCTGCTCGACTGCGATAAATTTATCATCTTATGCATTAAATAAATGTTTAAAAAAAGAATGCAAATTTTCATGATAATGATTAAGGTATGATTGAGCATGATAATGATTAAGAATTCTTAAAACATTTTAAAATATCTATTTTATGAAAATAAAAAATAATTCAACTTTTTTTAAACTATACTTTCACATCTATTTCTCAAACTTCCTTAACCCAAATAGAAATCTCTTGGAAGGTAGAATTGATCTTTAAAATGTCCCCTCGGAAATTTATGATCCAAGTTCTCCTTGATTTTGGAAAAGGACACGAATTTTTGGTTAATGAAGCGTCCTACTTTCTACTTGTCATCGATTGAAATGTCAAATAGTTCCGAGAGTGCCATTGAAATTCAACAGTTCGGAGCAGTTTAATCCATTAGGAGAATCTTGTGTAAAGAGACGAATGGGGTCTTGGATTTCAATATTCTAATCTCTCCTTTCTCAGTTGTTTTTTTTTTTTTGCTTCTTTTCAAATTGCCCCTATATGCATTTTTAAATTATTATTTCAATTATATTTTGGCTCGAAAGTTTGTTTCAAATTCTAAATATAAAGTTTCTGTAACGTTTGATAAAAACTTAAAATAGTAACATTCTCGAATGTATGTGAATAAATGAATCATCAAGGAAAATTAGAAAGTCTCTTATATTTGTTTCGTCTTATTTGTTAGAGTATTCGCTTTCAAAATTCTAATCTCGTTTATTTCCTCATTTTTACTTTTTATTGGCATTTTTCTTATCTAAGGAATTAAATACCCAAATGAAAATTTCTACTAAATTTTACATTCAGATCGTTTAATAAATATGTATAGAGTAATCATACTCTTTTTACTCAGGTTTAAATAATGATGGCTTCTTAAACATGTGAGTTGAAAATAATCTTTGCAAAAGAAAAGAATGCTTGATATATTTGGATTCATACTGTTTACAATACTTTATATTTCGAAATTAAAATTAAAAACTACTTATTATGAAGAACAGTAGCTACTGCATATGATCTACAATCAAAGTATAAATTGTGTTTGTAACTGATTTAATTTTTAATTTTTCATCTGCTTGAAGATTTAATCTCAGTGTTTTTTTTTTTCATTTCTCAAATAATAGATTTTTATCTTGTGAGTGAAAAAAATTGATTTAAATTTTTTTACTACTGCTGCAATTTTTATCAAAATAACTTCTATATAACTTTATCAGAAGTTAATCTCTAAAATTAAACGTTGGATTCTGGATGGAATCAAATTTACCTTGCATAGTTGTTTAATTATTCGTTTTTATAATAACTTATAATTACATTACATGCCATTAAAGATTTTTATTTTTCTTGAATTTGTTTCATATTTTAAAGGCATGACGTAGGCAAGTAAATGTATCCCAGCAGCTAATATTTCAACTATTAAGAATATTTTACAAATTAATAAATTTTCTAAAGAATTCAAAGAATTATACGTTGTTATTTCAGTCTGCAGATCCATGTCTTTTTGAGCAAAAATGAGCAAAATTTTTCAAATTGAATTTTTTGAAATTTTGGATGATGTAATTGGGCGGGATAATAGTTTATTGGTAAAATTATGAAGAGGATTCACATAAAAATATTTAATTTCCTCAATATTCATGAAATTTACATATAAAATAGAAGAAAAATGAAAAAGAGAGGAAACTTAAAAAAACTTTAACCTTCTTATCACCATTCCGGTCCAATTAGGCTTGAAAGTTTTATACTAATAGTCTAGATTTGTAACCGGTTATGTTTTAACACGATTATCGAAGTATGACTTTAGGGGAAGAGATGGCAACGATTCGTACTTGAAAAAAGAGAACATTTTTGAGAATTTTACAACATTGTGAAATTTCTATAGGGAAAAATATGAGGCCTTAAATTTGTTCTTCATTTTATATTTTATACTTGACACCAATTCCATCTAATATGAGTAATTAATCATTCTCAAGTTTGGCAGTCCTACTACCTTCGAAAGCAATAATTAGTACGGGATTGTAGATATACGTCACAATTTGCGTTTCTAACTACCTGTAGGATATATATTCTAAATTCTTATTTGTACTATAATATTCTGAATATATTAGCCTTTTAAACAAATAAAAGAGTTCTAGTTTAAGGTCGGGTGAAGAGTCAACAAATTTGGCGAATTTTTTTCATGAAGATTATATAAGATTTATAAGCACACCAATTACGGAATTCAAGTCGATTTCGGTACACTGAGAGATAAGCTGCTAGAGCGTGCCAAGATTGCGTATTTATCAACATTTGGCGACATCTCTACGAATACTGATTGAGATATAATAAAGATCGAAGTGAAAATTGAACAGCCTCTGATACTCTGACTTTCTTTATTTTTGAACAATTAATATTTGCTTAGAGAAATGATGGGCATTGATTAGTGGATACTCTTGAAAGAAGATAATGGAATGGCCTTAATTGGCCTCGTGAGATTATTGTAAAATTTTATAGTTTGATAAGATCTAACTAAGACAATTTCAAATTATAGAATGTCACAAAAAGGTTTTAAAAATGTATTCTCAATTTTTTTAGAAATATATTCATTGATTCAAACAACATGAGTTACAATTTTTTATGTTATTCAGAACGCCTTTCCAACTAGAATTATATCCCTATTTCTGAATTTTTTGCAAAGCCTTTTGGGTTTAATAAAAATTGGATCCCAATATATATAAGCAGTTATGAAAATAAAATTGTTAAATGTCCAAAATAATAAATGTTTTCTTTAACGGTAGATACATTTCACCAATTTATAAACTATCATGTTAGTTAATAAGTAAATTTTATTCGACGCATAAGCATAATAAAAGGTATATTCCGCCATGAATTTAGTTACAATATGAAAGCTAGTGCAGTTTTTATTAAAATGTTTGTTTATATGCAATGAAATTTTATTAAAAAATGTATGTTTTAACGTTCAATCTGAAACGTCGTTTTCTAAACAATCACAAAACACCCCTCGTACTTTATCTATCTCAAAATAAAGTTTATGTTTTGTATTATCTGATTGCTAATGCTTTACTTTAATTACAGATTATTTGTAATAAAGTAGATATTCTTGTCAAAAGCAAGAAGGTAACAACAGTTTCTTATATGGATATTCTTTTATTTAGAATATTACTGTAATGTTTCCACTTTCGATGTACTAAATCAATGCAGCAACGCTGCCAATCATTTAAAATGTTGAAATACAAACGTAAATAGGTAGCGGCTCTCCACTGCGGAAAGATTTTTGTTCCTTTATTCCTTACTAGCTATTATCTGCGACTCTTTTCGCTTGGAGATTTTGATGTATATACAAGAAAAACTATCAAATAATGACAAATAAGAAAAGCCCTAACATAAAAACGATACATTTAAATGTATCAGCATATATGAAAAGTATATAGCATAAATACAATTTAATAACAAAAGCACACAACTAACATAAAAACAATTTGTTTACATTGTATACTCAAAATAAAGCAAAACAGCAAATCAAGTCCGGTCAAATCCATTTTATTTATTGATCGAGATTGAAATAACAGCAACAGTATTATACACATAATTTTTAAACTTTTAATTTAAATTAAAACACAGTTGTCAACAATATCGCTCGAACTTTCAATGACAGTTGGCTTAAAGTACATGTCTGACTTCCCTACGCCAGATGTGGTAAAGCAAAACAAATTAGAAATTTTTTATTTCCTTTATTTTTTTTAATTTAAAAGCACTTCAGAATGAATCCGAAAGATCGATTTATTAACAGTATTTTAAATACATCAAACTCTAAAAAATTAAAGAGAATCGTTTAAAATAGTCAATAAAAATTCTGCTAACCATAACCGGATTACTATTGGGAAAAAAACATGAAACCTTGCTCATATTTGGCCTCAGCTCTTTGCCTCGAAAGTTATTTTTAATTAATAAAAAAATAACCACTCAATTTCTATGTTAATGATTTAAAAAGATACTTTTATCATATTTATCAGTAATTTAGTCTTTATGAAATAAAAATAAAATTTCGCGCGCACCAGAGCGTTGCACTTGCATGGAAAAAATTATCTTTCATCAATGAGCTGCCATTATTGCATTGATAAAACCTCAAATGAAAAAAATTAAATAGTTAAATAGTTTTTCAAATGAAGTAAATATGATATATCATTTTTCAAGCAATCTAATGCAAAATACAATGTATATAATATAATATTTTATTTTAAAATATTATAATAACATTATAAATATTTTAATTTTTTTTTTCATACTAAACCTTCTCAGTTATTTCAAGTCAATCTTTTCTTCTAAAATGCGATGAGAAATATATCCGATATTTAATAGGAAATTCCTACTTTAAAAAAAATCTTTACTTTTATGTTATGTTATTATTTAAGAATACAAATAATAATTTTAATTAATTAAAAAAAATGAAATCTTCCATTCTTTGGCTGGAACCGGACGCAAGTTATTAAATGCTTATTTTGAACATGACACGTGTCACCGTTCTTTTAATACTTCCTTCCATACCATTTAATTACTTTGTATACTCGTTGTAACGAACTTAATGCTTTGAATTGTTTAATAAAACAGCTTCGTCATTGATTTGTAACAAAAGTTTGGAAGCTAAAATCCATTGCTAATCAGATGTAGTTCTTGCAATGGTTTAAAAGCTGAAATTATTCTAATAAAACTATAAAATATATTTTGAATGCTTTGCATTACTACTCGCAACAATAAATTATTAATACATTTATAAGAAAAATGGATTTGAATTATTCAATATGTATTGTTGGTTTAAATAGTTTTGCAATAATCTCTCTAGTTTGAAACAATTCATCGTTCAACGGTAAACATTCCAGTATTGTGTAAAATGAAAAATGTTTCGACATATTAATGCATAATGAATTTTCATGTAAACTGACGCTTATGAAACGATAAATATTTTTATATGTAATATGAATATTTTAGTCAAAAATTTTCGAATTAAATGTTTTTAAAGGAGTTAAATAAGTAATTATTTTGAAAATAAATAGTCATTTATAATTTTAAAATATTTAAATCCGCGATTTATAATTTTTTATTTATTGAAAAACGAAAACTTTCAGTGTGTAATTGGAATAGAGGAAATTTCAATGAATTTTTTATTTGTACAACATAAATATATTCAGCTGTTATACCACAGCTTTCCTTAGTATGTAATAAAATAAATCTATCTTGTATATATGTTTTAGCTGTTGGAAATGTTTACTAAATATTATATTGTTGTTTTGAAATCAAAAATTACACAGCTTATATTGACAGTCTATATGTCGCTTTATGAAACGGTGTTATTATGTAACAATATATCGAGTGATATCTATTTCGAATATAGTAATACATTAGAATTCTATTTATAAGTAAAACTGTATTATTTTGTTCGAAGTTGAAATTTTTGCAGTTGCCTCTAAAGATATTATCTGCCGAATAAAACTCGAAATTTTTCGAATAGATAAATAATTTCCACCCATTTTAATGATCCTGGTATAAAGACCATAAGAACTTACATGAAAAAAAAAACATAACATAATTATATTGATATTTTTTAGTAAATGATCTGGAATAATTTCTCCCATATGTCTTTATTTACCATAATATTCTGGCCTTAGTCTCCACAAGAACTTCACTACTCATTTAGGGATTTATAAATATAATTTTCATGTATATCTTAAGCATCCATATCCACATTTATAAATTGAATAAAAGATGAATAAATGCAAATGAAAATAAGAAACTAATCTGAAGATTTCAAATATGTAAGAAATTATTGTTGATCTTTTAATGCTCCATTTTCGAAGTTTTTAGTGGCTAAACAAGTATATAGTTCTTAAATATCTTGCCCATCATTTATAATTTTTTTACTCATGTAAGTCATATTTGTATTACCAAAAGTAGCAAAAACAGTAATGTTAAAATATTTTAAAGCACACATTCTGAAAGCCAAGCAAAACTAAAAGCTACATAACATGTATAAAGGTTTTTGCATCAAGGATTTTGCTTCCGTTTATGAAAGTTTCAAAAGTATAACGATAATTCTTTTTAAGATTAAACATGGCAACTATTTTTTTTATAAATTTTGTTATTTTCTGCAATAATTAGCTTTTGAATGATAATATAATATTAATAAAATCACTATCTATGATCTAATATAAATAATATTATGATCGATTTAAAATCTTCCAAAATTAATTAAAATTATCGATCACGACATTATCTAAAATTGACTTCTCTTTTAATCAAAATATTTAACTCCTTATAAATCTACCCAATTGAAGAAATGATAAAATTTTAAAGCAGAAATATCCTCCAACAATTAAATGAAAAAATATGCATTTAATTACTTATAAATAATCGGTCTGAGTAATCTCAAAATCAATGTTTTCTAAATTAAAAAAGAAACAAAAAAACTTGAATTAGGATTTTTTAAAGGAATTAATTTTAATTAAACGTTTTATTATTTTTCTAATTGATTCCAATCAGCTTTAATTAAAAGAAAAACTTTCCCAAACCTCAAACATTTTCTTTCATGTATTAAAATATTAATTAATGCACAACACGGAAACCATCTCCTAAAGTTTGTAACGAAATACACGAAAGATCATTGAAGTAACTGCAGCTTAAAACCCTCTTATAAAACAAAGAAATGAGAAGCAAAAAAGAAAGATTTTTAAATATCTTCCAATCCAACTTGTGTCGAGTGTGCCTCAAAGGTATAACCAGTTCCCTGCTTTCCACAAAACTTTTTAAAAGTAGTTTTTTTTTCACTATTATTTTCCTCTGGGCACTTGAGTGGCAAATAGCGGATCCGGGTTTTTGCTGAGGCAAGCACTTTGGCCCTTTTCTCCATCGATCTTATTTTCGCAGAGTTTGGGATTTATTTATTTCTCTCTGTCGAATTTCTTGAGATTTCCTTTTAAGATGTTGGCACACTTTGCACTCAAACGAAGTAGTTTCGGTGCTTACGAGAGAAATCACTTCTGAACCTAGGAAAGAATCAATCACATTTAGTTTTTGTGAGCTCTGCACAAGCTTTTATCGGATTGTGAGAGAGGTAAGTTCTTAAAGAAATTGTTGATAGGGTTAAAATACTTACTTACACAGTTGCAGTCTTCCTTTGATTTTGGCAATAGAACTTTTCAAAGAACAGATTAAAATTCGCTGTGAAAACTCGCTACAATTCTTTGAGGCCCCTTAACCAGACGGGAAAGTTTTTGACTAAAATTGAAGGTTAGCGTAGCTTTGGCATGAATATTGAATGGAAAAATATTACATAGAAAAAATGCTGATTAAAAACGCTTTTAGGCCTTACATACACATAAAAAAACATACTTACAAAGTGATATATGCTCTATATAGTCATCACTATGATGTCAAAACACAGCCGAAAGTTGGTAGAAGTAAAGAAATAAACAAATTTATTACATACTTAATATTGCAAGTATCATTTCTGATACAGAAAATCAAAATCACTTATGAGAATATCATCAGTATACAATAAATGCAATGCATATATGTATTGATGTAAGCACGACTTTTTCTTTTATACAGATGATATTATACAACTGTAGTACGTTAATTCTGTTATCTTTTTTTGTGACATGGTACTTTTGAACTTTAGAAGATGTTATAATACGATACATTAATATGTATTATCAACACTTGATATATATTCTTTTTCATTTATCAAAAAAATTGGTTAAATTAAAAATTGACAATTTTATTTTTGAATGAGTCAATGAAGTTTTGATTTATTTCTTAATTAGTAAGGAGAGTTTCCAAAGAAATAACTTTTTAATTTGTATTTTAATGAAGGATAAAAAATAAAATTAAACTCAATTTTTTAAATAATTTTTACTATACTTGGTAATTTAGCCGTCAATATTTTAAATCTAAACAAGAAAATACTACATAATATGTTTGAAATTTGATTTGCAAGGTTTTTTTGTACTCATCTTTCCAAACATTTTCTTTGAGTCAGCACTTAAATATAATTTCCATTGTTTTTTGTTTCCTTTATTTTGCATGCTTGTATTAGTAACACTATTTACTATGCTAACATAAATACTGTAAAACTTATTTAATAAATAAGATAACCACCATATTTTGAAACAGCAGTAAAACGGAAATCAACAGTCTGTTGCAACAAGTTATGTTGCAATTTTAACTTAAATATACTCACATTATGAAAACTGCAGGGTCAGATATCTAAACCTTGCTCTTCTAAATTTGTATTCCTTCTTTTCTCTGTGGGAATAAACAGATAAATCAAATAATTAAAGTGGACAGAATATTATACCTTAATTTGACCTTTGTTACATTTTTTAAATTTTATTTTTTCATTCATAGCATATTAAATATTGAACAACTAAGAGTCAAAAGATCACAACTTAAGGTCATAAAATTAAAATATTCTATTTAAACTTAATTTCTTAAAATTTTCCGATTAACTTTATTTTTTCAATCTCATACATTCATTCATTACAATGCCTCATATTCTACATGCCATTTACATTCCACATGCCACATGAAGAAGGTTTGGTCATTATTATCAATCATAGCATTAAATCAACGTGGAGATTATGAAATAAAATACAACTTTCTAGTTGTATTTTTTTCCATTCTTACTATTAGTTCACACTCTTTATATATTTATTTATTTATATATGTTGTTCAAATTTTCAGTCGTGAATAAAATACTTTTTATTTATACACTCAAGTTCAAATACATTTTTTTAAAACATATAGTGGATGCTGCGTGATGTTAATATAGTTTTTTTACAAATTTAATTAATTTTGGATACTTGGAATATAACTTTCATAGTTTGAAATGAAAATTGAAAACAACGGGCAATAAATAGATCAATAGGCAAAAGTCAAGGATTTCAGCATTTTTAAATGAAAGCGAAAAATGCGAGTACAATTCTTGCGATGAAAAATTATAAAGCGACATTAGCTTCATAAGTTAGAAACAAAGAAAAAAATAGAAAACGAATGAATATTATTCGCAAACAGAATATAGAAAAAAAATGGAAAATTACAAAAATTTCCTATTTTTATTTTGTTCCTTAATATTGTGATTCAGTCATATGTATATACATATTTATATCAACTGAAATTGTTTAGTAAAAAGTAACTAAAATAAAAAAAACCTTGTTTTCTAAGTAGGAATTGACTTTAAATATTTTTATATTACCTGTATATATGTTCAAATAACTTTTTTTTAAAGTAAGTGCATTCAATAGTGTCTATATTCCATATCCACAACATACATTTTTATTTAGACTCATAATTTTTATACTTGGTGATGCCATGTTTTAAGCAAACTTTCGAATTGTTATCTTTATATTATTCATTTAAATATGTTTTGTAAAACCTTTTAGTGAAATCTATTTTTTAAGGTTCACGAAATACCTCGTGTAAACATATTTATCTTTAAATATAACTGAATTTTTATGTATTATTTTTTTTAAACTTTTTGTCATAAACCTTAAAAACATAGAATGCATCATTTGCTATTTAATTATTATAAAGCACTATCTGTCTATTTTATTTTCTTGTTTTCTCGATCACAAAAAGAGAAATTATCGGAAAAAGAAATATTTATATTCATTGAAAGAAACGTTCCGTTTCAAAATGTTCTGTTTTAAAGAAAGAAAGATACAACATTTATCACCTTCTTCAAATCGACCGTTAAAGGATTTATTTCACTACCAAAAAAAAAGCTTTCTTTACAAGAACGAAATAGTTTGACCCATTCTAGAAATAAAAAATGAATGGAACTGTTATGTTTCTGGTAAGAAGGAAAGTAAAAGATTACAGAAGAGTGCTTGAGGTGCAAAGATACATTTATCAGATACGATTTCATTCATCACAGAGAGGGTTGGCAAACACATGGGAAAAAATTATGTCATTGATTTTCAATCAATGCTTCAAGTTTAATATTTTTTATAGAAAAGAGTGTAGATTATATATGTTTAGAAATTGTACTTCTAAAAGATTTGTTAAAGGTTTTTGAAAGAATTATTCTAATCCTTAGTGCTAAATCATTTGTCATTTTAAAATAAAAATAAAAAAGAGTAGCGTTCATTAGAAATTGATCAACAATGATAAAATAGATAAGTTCAACCTGTATCAAAATTATCTATAAAAAATTTCTCACGCAGAGTGTAAAAATTGCAATATGAGCATTTGAAAGTTTTTGTGATTATCTAAATGAAAAAGTTTACATTTTCATTTCTGTTAATTTCTCAATTATTATACTGTATGAAAACTGTTGCACAAGCTAGCATACTATCTGCAAATCGAAATTTCCAGTATCCAATATGCATTATGAGAAAATTATTCAAAACGCTATAGATGAATGGAGAACTTTATGCCAGCTCAAATTTCTGATTCACCTAGTGTTTGTAAGTGAATACCTTAAGTAAACAAAAACATTGGAACAATATTTTGTTATACAACTTTTAACAAAAATGCTCGCAGGGAAAGGGTATAATATTTTACAACCTGACACATATAAACATTTTAGAATATCTGACAATGCATTCTGAGTTGTATTTATCATATAAAGAGAGAAGGCTATTGAGTATATCCTTGGTATGTTATGTAGGAGATAGTAGATATTTAACATACATTTTATCAGTGTATGCTAAGTATCCTCAATTACCAGATATCCTGAGTATTGAGTATCCGGGAATCTACTCGTAAGCAGATAGTTATACATATATATATATATATGTATATATATATATATATACACACCCTAGAAGGGGGCACCAGAGCTGCTGAATTATGAGATTTCGAATATGGTTTCAAGTCTAATGTTATCCGTGGATGTGGTGCTCATCTCGTAACCTAAGCCTAATGCTATACGTTAACATTCTAGCTTCTGAGCACGTAAATGCTCAGTACTTTGTGATGGCTGCGTAGTTTTTAATTTGATTATAAAAAATCAAGCACAATCAATGGTCTTATGAAAAGACGAGAGTTGACGAAGTGGGAACTAGAAATGTAACCAGAAAGGCAATTTATTTTGTAGGGTAAACATAAATCTTATTTCATACATTATATTATCAATTGCAAAACTATAATATCTAACAAAAAGAGATTTTCAAAATATGGGAATTAGTTGATAAGTACTAAGTATACGGAGTTAATTGGTAAGTACAGACATGTGCAATTGAAAGCTCAGTGTATGGCTTGGCTTATAGAGACAAAGTTTGGCATTAAAATGTAAGTTTAGTATAAAATCGGGAAAAAGACCACCGACAATTATTATGGCTTGCTATACCATGCAGAATTAACAGGCTTGGATTTAAAACATACAATCCCAATGCGTTTGAACCATTCATAGTACAGTTGCTCGAGTATGCATGGAAAGAAATTGAATGTCAACTGGACACAGGAAGGCCATGAATTTGTTTCATATGATCAAAAAATATGAGTTATTAATGTCCGGATTTTTTAATTTATTTACTGACTTGAACCCCAAAATTTGGGAGAAAATCAGGTCTCGAATAAAAATGATTACTATAATTTTTAAAATCTGAATTAAAAAATCTTATTTCTTAAAAATGTTCTTTATTAAATTTAGAGTGTATAAACAAGTAAAACATCTTTAATTTCATGAATAGAGTTATGTTTAAAAGAGAGACATTAGAGAATAATTGTTGCGCTCATCGAAAATGCTAGTAGGACAGTTTTATGGAAAATCTTATTGCATATAATGAGGTTTGTTTAAGCGTAAAACTAAGTTTTGGAAAATAGAAATGGTGAATTATACTTTTGATCGAATGAAAGTCTATCAAAATCAGGATCAGCAATTGGTCTAATCAGTATATATTATTGGTCTTATCATTGGTATCAACCTCTATTATTAATTGGTCGCTTCAGAATTTATTATTGGTCTTATTATTGGTATTAATACTCATTACCAATTCATTTTTCGTATTTATTATTGGTCTTATAATTGGTATCAACTTCTATTATTAATTGGTCACTTCAGTATTTATTATTGGTCTTATTATTGGTATTAATACACATTACCAATTCATTTTTCGTATTTATTATTGGTCTTATAATCGGCATCAATATCCATTATCAATTTTCATACATAGTATTCAAAATCAATATTAAAAAAATAGTATTTATTAATGCTTTTATAGTTGTTATTAATATCCATTATCAATTGGATTTATCAGTATTTATTATTGGTCTTATAATTGATATTAGTTGGTCTCGTGGCAGACAATTTCTTCGGCCCAATTCTTCTCAAGACATAGTTTCATGCAAAAATGTATTGCATATTTTCGAAGGAAGTATTTGCGAAAATATGTTCGAAATGAAATTATCCGTAACATTATATCTCAAAATATCTAGTAACAAGTTTGCTTCTAAACTGAACTGGAAATCAAAGTTACTTTAATAAAGGTACATTTCAGTGCAAAAATATTTTTTCTGTGCATGTACATTTAAAGCTTATCAAAACACTTTTGAAAAGTCTTGCATATAATTTGACTAATGTATAGCTAAAAATGTCTTTAAAATATTTATATTATTATTTAAATGCGAAAACAATTCGAATAAATTGTTTTTATTCTATTACATAACATAATTTTAATTAAAATTTTCCATTTTATCATCTAATGAATTTAACATTTTTTTTGTTATTTAAAACTGCGTTTGCTAATATTAAAAATTACTATGTATAGAAATTTTTCGTTGACTAATTAATACATATTTCATATTGTTAAAACAATTTTTCCCTAAATTAATATTCCATTAATATAAAGATATTTTCTTTTAACGATATTTCAAAAAATATTTGTAAGTTTTAAAATCTATAATGGACTTTTAAAAATAGGCATGAAATTTAAAGTAAAAAATCAAGTAAAGTAAAATGAATATTTTCAAGTCATCTTTATTTAAAATGTAATTAAGTTAGAAAAATCAAAGAAGTAATATGGTATATGCAATTACTTCTTTTTTATTAATGGTGTTTTCGGTATTTATTTTAAACTAAATTTATTTTGATAATGAATGTTATGATTTATTTAAAAAATATTCTCTTAAAAATATAACATTGATACTTTTTTCAATATGCGAATGAAATTAAAAAAAAATTGATTGCAAAATTTTCTATTCTTTTCCATGACACTTTAATGCAATGTAGAAGAATAGAATCTTGAAAATTTGGTCTGAATTATGAATTCTTTTCTTTAATATTAAATTTTTATTAAGTGCACATCAACTTTTAGAAATACAAACAAACTTTGGCAGAAAATAAACATTTGATTCTTACGAAAATTTAAAAGTTATTTCACTTATAAAATCGTGAATTCTTTATTTAACGTCATTTTCTACACAGAAAATGCTTTTTTTTTTGTAAAAATTAATAAATAATCATGAATAAATTTTACTTAATTTATGCAGAAATGCAAAACATATTTATTTGTTCAATTTGTTGTGAAATAAAAATGCATTATTGTTTGCAATTCCCATTTATTTTTACAAAAATATTTTTCCTATACTAATCATATTAATGCCATGTTACAAATTATGTTTACATGACGCAGTAATCTCTTTGGCTTTATTTTTAAAAAAAATTAAGGTAAATTTTCATTAAATTTAAAATTTCAAGTCCAAAGTTTAAAAAAAATTGTTTTGGCACTGAGTATCTATGAAGCCAATAAAGGGTATTTACATCAAAATATCAGTGATATCTCAAAAATACAGAAAAACTCAAATAAGATATTTTTATAAGCACGTTAAATAAAAAGTTGCAACAGATGTAAGTATACTTTGTATTAACTGTAAGCATAGTTAGAGCATAGCAAAATATTTTTAGCAGGCTTATGGTTGATAAAACAGTAAATGAAACATATAATAGAATTTATTTCTTATAATTTAATTAAACACCATTGAAATTTTTTTACTTTTAAGACGCATTATCTTGAGTATACTTCCATTTGAAATCAAATTACTGTTTCATGATTATTACGATTTAAATATATTTATTTAAATCATATAATGATTTAAATACATTTCAATTCTATTTAAAAATAAAAAGCAACAAAGAAAATTCTGGTCGGATGAGTTTTCCTTGAAATAGTTTAATCAGCCATCAAGTGATTTAAAATAATCTTTAACGTAAGTATTTAAAGTTTCCTAATTCAAAAAATCTTGATAGCAGAAATTTGGAATTTCGATTTTTTTTACCTTCTTTTTATGGTGAAACTTACTAAACCTAAATAATATGGCAAAATAGTGGATTTTTAACTTTAGATTTCTTGATTTGCTAATAATGTTTATTCTGAATGATATATCAAAGGAGGAAATTTTGTGCAGTAAAAGCTCTTTATTCGTGGGGTATATGTTCCATAAATATGCCGTAATACAGAAATCGTGAATACGGAATGGTAATTTATATGGCATTATAGGGGATACGTTTCTAGGTGATAAAATAATTTTATATATATATATATATATATATATATATATATAATCAATTTAATTGAAGATTTTGAACATTTTGATTATCTTAATGCTTGGACAATGGTTTGAAAAACGTTATAATTTTCTCTTGCTGGCAGTTTTCAAACGCTCCTTCAATTTTGACTGATACCCAGCAGTCGCATTAGCAATTTGTCACTTAAAAATATGACTTCTTTCCATAGACGGATCAATGCTCATAAAGAAATCGCAAAGCTCATTTGCCATTCTTAAACCTTCACTGTGATTTTTCAAATTAAATATCACGTTTCCAGTGCTTGTTGAAGCCCCTTCTTCAATGGGCTGTGAATTTAACATTTCCTCCAAGTCGGTTTCAGTCAAATCTTCATCTTGCGATTCAAGCAATTCCTGAATGTCACTTGATTCTATCTGTTCGAACCCATCTCGTCCTATTTCATTCGCGATTTCGGCTATGTTTGCAGTCAAAGTTTGAACTAGTACAGGTTATTCGCCATTTTCAGCAGTCAGAGCAGACCACAGTTTTTTTCATCATAACTTCAATGAGTGTTGCTTCAGTTCTTCCAATGATTCTTTTATGTTTACAATGTATTTTGCTATGTCAATTTCTACCAGCATTCCATAACATTCGTAGCAGGATTACATTCCATATTATCCAATATGATTTTGAAGGTTCATTTAATGTAATAGAGCTTACAGGTATGGATTATTCCTTGGACCATAGGTTGAAGCAAAGCCGTCATGTTGGGAGGTAAAAATGTCACTTTTATAATTGGATGCATAGTTTCAAGATCGCGAGGATGACCTGGTATATTGTCCAAAACTAGAAGTTCTTTCGAGTCTAAATCCAGTTTTTTAAAATTAAGATTCAACTTCAGAAACAAAACAATTCCAGAGCCAGTCACAAAAAATAACTCTTGTAACGTACTCTTTCTTATTAGCACACCAAAACACTGGCAGGTTGTCCTTGTTTGGATTTTTTATAGCCCGAAGATTAAATGATCTGTAAAGCATCAGTGGCTTAATGATACAATCTCCAGATGCATTAGAACATAGCAACAGTGTAACTCTATCCTTTGCTGCCTTAAATCCAGAAGCAGACTTTTCGCTTTTGGAAATGAATGTTTTGTTTGACATTCTCTTCCAAAACAGTGCAGTTTCGTCTGCATAAAATACTTGCTCAGGTTTGTATCCTCCATCAGCTACTAGGTTTGCAAATTCTTCTTTATATCGTTCTACTGCAGCATTGTCTGCAGATTCTGCTTCTCCAACAATTTTAATTTTATGCAATGATTGTCTCACCTTAAATTTATTGAACCAACCTTCCGATGCTTGAAATACTAGTCCATTTGAGGGCCATTTCAAAGAATATTGGGTTGGATGCCTATTGGAATGCTTTTATTATTATGTATATACTTATTAGATCCACGAATAAAGAAATTTTTAGCCGCGAATATAGGAATTGGGTTGCATTTTTTTTAAATCCGCGAATAGTGAAAACGCGAATGAAGGAAACACGAATAAGGAGCTTTTACTGTATATCGCTTCATACATTTATCTATTTTTATATTTATCTGTTTCAAATGCATTATAAATTTATTAAATACTTACTTTTCAGATGCATTAGAAATTTATTAAATATTAACTTTTTTCAAATGCATTAGAAATTGATTAAATAATTATTTTTTTGAAATGCATTAGGAATTAGTTATTTGGCCATGGTCAGAGTGATAACGTATATATTTTTCTTTTATTATTTGTTCATTAAAAGTGTGTTAGATTTATATATGCAGTTCTCTTAAATACTTAGAAAATAAATAGTGAATAATCTATAAATTAGGGAGTTTTATAATGCTTGTGTTATAACTTATGAATGGAAAAAAGCTCAATATTAAATGGCATATTATTCGAATCATGTCTTATTTATTTATTTTCATTTAATAAGCATGCACATACTGCCAAGAATATTCAAACATTGCAGTAAAACCAAACAATCTCGAATAAAATTCCTAATGTCCAAAACATTTACACTTTAAGACAAACATTGACTAATATTTGAATGTTGTATTTCATTTTACGTTTATTTGTCGAATATAAAAGGAAAAAGACCTTTTAACCAGTAATATGGAGGATAATATCAATCTTATTAAAATTAGAGATATATTTTTTTCAGTATATTGTTAATAGAAAGTAAAAAATATTTTAGAAATCACTTGTGCATAAAGCCTTAATTTTCAAAGATAATTTTGCAGAATTTTGTTATAGTTTTGATAAACAAATTCACTCACATTTAAATATTCTAAGGAAAGATAATGACATTAAAAACATAATTAAAGTATTACAAAATTCTTGTATATCTAAATATTTTGTGAAACATCTTGTTGTTGTTATATTTTTCTTTATTTAAAGATGATAAGATAATAAAAAATACTTCATAGACAATCTTCTTTTATTACTAACATTTTTTGTATCTGAATAAAAAGGCATTACAAAACAATATATCAATTAATTAAATAAAAATTAATACAAAAGCAAATATTTTATTTTTTAAAGATTTTGAAATAATAAAAAAAAACGTGCTTAGAAAATAGTATTTTTGGAAAATTAATTATACCTATTTTTTCTATTAAATTTTATAAAATCCGGTTTTTAGTAAATTCGAATCGAACAAAAATCGTTCTGAATTTTAAACACCTTTAATATTTTGAACCTCAGGCAACTTTGTCTAAAAGTCATTATCTAAGAAATTCTAAAGTAGATAGGAGTACTGCAGACATAATTGCATTCTCTCTTCTTTCTCGCTAAAGATGACTTCATTACTAAAACCTTAGCTTAATTTCTATAATGTACTTCCCTTAATAGATTTAGGAAAAGAATTCTTTAGAAAATATAGCAGCGGAATTCTTTTTATTTACCGCTAGAAAACTAGAGAAGTGCATTACCGAACAATTTACTTAAGTGCAAGCATTTGCCTTGATAAACAAAAAAGCAAAGTAAAAAATAATTTTATATACTTCCGTATGCAATTTTTCCAGTTTTTGCTATGAAAGGAAAAAAATGTAGTGGAACAAATATGTAAAAAGAAAACAAGGACTTCATAATGGATTATTTTGAAGGCCTTTTCCAACGGTTAGGGTGAGTTATAGAATAACGAATTCTTTTGGAAGATTTATTGGTGTGCTGAGTGTTGCATTGCTGAGTTTATAGAAGACATGTTATTTTAGAAAGTTTGGAAGATGGATTAAAGTCCATTATTTAAAGTACCGTATATTGTCTGAAATGGCTGCTTTGCAATTGCCCCGCATTATTGAATTCAATTACATTTTATGACAAGAATATATCATAATATCGCTCAAAACTTTTCTCTGATTTGATCTGAATTCCATTAAAGGCTAAACTGTCTGGAGACTTTCAGTAAAATTGTGCATTTATGAAAAAAGTGCCATTGTTGCGTTCCTAGAAAATGGGTTTTATTCTTCTTAAAATTAAGCAGATATGTTTTGAATCTGAGGTATTAATGCGAAGATTAAATGTATAAATACATAAACGCATTATTCAAATGCTTCTGAACATGGAAACACATAATAAAAATAATTTTAAAAGTTATCTTTTAAATTCTAAACGTGTGAATAAAATAAAAAACTGACAAAATAAATCTTAATTCAAACGCGATTAAAAACTTTGTAAGTGAATACAGCTGCGATTCATAACTGTAATACTATAAATTCTTTTGACTTTATTAAACTGATATAAGTAACTACACATGTATTAAAATTAAAAAAATATCTCTAATTAATATAAATTTATTTTTAAACTGAGGTAATGCGAATATTACGTATACAAATAAGTAAAATAGTTTTCAAAATATTTCCGAATAAAAGGCATATTTAAAAAATCAATAAATAAAATAACTTCCAAATTATAACCAAGAGAAAAAATAATAATTTTTCCTATTCCAGTTTATCTCTGTTTGCCTATGCGCAAAAGAAGCACATTAACTCAAGCTGAAACGATTAAATTTAGATAGTAGTCTTTAAACATAAGTTTAAAGTTCCTCATTGTTTCGAATCTATTTAACATAATGATATTAGGTATCACGCGATACTTAAACGCCATTGCGCAAAATTCTAAATACAGTAAAGCAAAATTACATAGAACTTTATGCTATAATTGGAAGTTAACAGACTGCCTTTAAAGCTTACCTTAAATTTTCCCTATGTTATGAAAGCACAATTGTCGAATATAAGATTTAAATAGGATTGTACAAGCAACTATTCACATTAAATTAATTTGAATGTGTTTAAAAAAATCTTAAGAAAATGTGAAAAATAAATATTCTCATGTAAATATAACAATTCAACTGACTCTGATTAAAACGTGTGAACGAGCTCCTTTTAATGCAATAAGTATATGTCCAATTTTGTTTATGTCATTAGAGAGCAGAAATGTTGTACGCTAACTCGGTTTTTTCCCTTTTTCTTCCCTTCATATTTGTCCTGAATTTGGGATATTCCATTATTCAGATCGGATTGGATCAAACATGATTCATATAATTGAATCTTATATGTTCTTATGTCGGTACTTATATTTTTGGTACTTTGATAATTTTATATTTCTGGTTATTTTTTCCATTTCTCCACATGCTATTAAAATAAATATTGAATGCATTTTATATTGTCGCTTTTGCGTACATTCCACAAGACACAGTAAATTTATTTATTTATTTTTATACATCATTTCACTTATCACCTTACCAGGGTGCACCTGGCTTCACTTACCTATCCAAAATAATATGCGATGCATGAAAGCTAGAAGAACAGATTCTCAAATTATATTTGTTATATAATATAAAAACATGTATCACAAAATATAAAAACATAGCATTATGAAATTACAACATGCAACACGCGTAACAAAACTTCAGAAAAATTTAAGACTTAAGCAGAGTATGTAAATAGAATGTATACTAATAAAAAAGAGAAACTGAAAATGTAATAAACAAAAATTAAGAATAGAGAATTTTTTTTTGTCAAAATTCTGTCAAGAGCACTTTTTGAAAAATTTGAAAACTGGAGAATAAAATAATATATATATATATATATATATATATATATATATATATATATATATATTAATGAATGTTTAAGAAAGTATATTCAAAGATATATGAATTAAAACTAACACTTAAAATTTATAACAAAAAGTAGTACAGAAATCGAATCGCATAAATGTTTCATTAACTGTGGTGAAAGTATACAAAAGTAATAAGTCAATAGTTCAAAAGTAAAGAAATCAAAGCAAATTGGATATGTGCTGACAGTGGAAAAAGTACTTTCGATCATTTTTTAGATTATGAATGATTGTAATAGAATACTACATATCACCTAAAAATTTATGTTTGAACATTATTCCATTATTAGAAATGTAACTGACGTTAATTGGAGAATAACTTCTTTTATACACATGAAATAAAGCTTCATACATTTTTATTTTATTCTCTAACTTAACTCTGGTGTACAAGCCCCCAAAACTCTGAAAAAATATCTTGTATGAATGCTAAATAATTATATTTTGGAAAAAAAATGCCTCAAATTATATCAATTATGTAATTATGTTATTAAGGTGAATCAAACGATATTTTCAGTAAAGGAATCACTACTTTTTACAATATTTAACTGTTATCTCTAAACAGAAACCTTTCTAGAAAGTAACAATACGAAGTACTTTCCTGGATAAAACTGTAATGAATGAAGCATTCTGCCAATTTCTTTTCCTTGTATTCTTGCCAATTCTCTGAATCATTCATCAGCATCCACTGTGGGGCCGCTGTTTATCATTCTGGTAAAGCCGCTTAGAACACGGACCGCACTTTTATACGATAACACGTAAATGACTTTGCCAACTTCATTGTCCCGAAATAGGTATATGGATCTCAGAAATTCTTTCTTAATAAGTAAAGAGGTTTTTCTTCATTGCAATTTTCTCTTTTGGTAATTTCAAATGCTATTCGTTTGCCTCAACTTATTTGCTGTCTGAGTATAATGCATTTTAAAGTTATTAAAAACATGTTTTGGACTCAGTTTGATTTAGTTTAGTTATATTAACGTCCCGTTTTAAAGCAACACGAGGGCTATTTTGGGACGGACCTCGTAATTTTGAACCACGGTCAGATGACGAGGACGACACCTGAAGTGGCACCCCCCTCTCCACACCAAACCACACCAGCGGGAGGACTTTGGCCTGACAGATTTAACGTGCAAGAGACCCCCTCACACGACGGATCTTCGGTGGAATCGAGTCTCGAACCTGAAACCCTCCGGTTCCGAAGCCGAGACCTTACCACCAGGCCACCGCGGCCCCTGTTTTGGACTCAGATAAATTACCAGAGTAAATCTGGCGTACATTGTCACTTTCTTACCTACATGCAACTCAAATGCTAATTGCGGCAGCGAAATAAGAGGATGTAGATAGTATAAGTAACTGTTTCTTGACGTTTGATGAAAGGTAAATTATCAAGAGATATCTGGGTGAATAAGTTTAACTGGAATCTGCAGTAACAGTCTAAACATCAACAAGCAACAATGCATCGATCAAAATTGATTTTTCTACTAGAGGTATAGAACACGATTCAAAGAAAGAATACTACGAATGGCATTATCAATATCGCTTGCTAACAATTTTATGTCCAAGTGTTTTACTTTTGCTTACTTAAAAACCATAGTATCCGTTTCAGCTTTCAACATTGATTGGCCTTTTGTATATTTCTCTTTGAAAATATTTTTGTAAGATTAAATCAATATTAACGTCCATTAAAATCCAGTTATTCACTCTACTTTAAGAAATATTTTTATATATCTTATTACTTATCTTGAATGAATTTATTTCTTTTATTTACTTATAATTAATATTTATTATATATAATATTTATTATATCCCACATATTACATTTTCATTTTACTATAATTCTATTTTGTCGTAAAGAAGGCGTTTCAGAAATAATTTTCTTATTAATATAGTTTTTATTTTTCTGAGTTATAAAATGACACGAGCACATTCACAAACATTAATGAACAGATAATTTATAAGAGATAAACTTTTATTGTTGGTACTCAGTGCGTTGCTGCCACAGAAGAAATAATTTTGGAAATATCGTTTGAAATTTAAAATAATTGTCTTTCTTAATTAAGAATGGTAAAACAAAACGATATTTATTTTCTGATCAACAATGAATACATTCATTGAAATTCAATAATATACCAAGGAGAAGTGTAAATAATATTTATTCTTTTTTTTAACTTTAATATTCGATAGCTTTAGGGTAAGCAATATTTTTTGTTTTTCCATCTTGAGCATAAATAAATAAATTTCTTGACAGTAGGAATCATAAAATCCAGCATACATCTGGTTATGTGAAGAACACTGATTTTTTGTTTTTGTTTCAGTGTGCACACTTGAAGATATTAGACTTGTTGGTGGTCATCAAGTGGGTGGCTTTCTTGTCTTACCTCATTTCTTTATAAAGCTCGATTTGGTTAATTTCTAGATTTTGAGCTATTTGATTACTTAATAAAGTGAGGAACGCTTGTGAATATATTTTTTGTCGAAGTAAGCAAAACGATATTCATTTCTATAATCGAAATGTCGTTTGTATATTCACTTAATAAACAGCAAAAATTGCTGCTTGCATTTGAAAATTTCCATTGCATATAACTTACCTTGAGTGGCTTCGATCATAATTTTATTTTGTACTAGACGCCTTTGTCGACCAGCTGTTTAGCCAAGAGTAATGGGGTCTAAGATTTTCAATTAAATACTTATGTACCTTTCTCTCTTTGTAATTTCTCTGACAGATATATTTAAACTTCGAAAGTCACGTAACACTGATTTACTAAATTAATGATATAGATGTGGCAAACGATCATAGAAACCTTTGTATTGTATTTCTTTTTTAGAAAACATAACATTTAATATTTATCTAATTTCCTCCAATCACGTGGTGAATGTTACATTTTTTTTTCGATTTAATTTGCAGTCATAGTTAATTTATTTTTTAATTTGAACTTCTGTCAGTATGATTTCAACAGTTTAATAAAAGCTATTTTTTTCCCTTTGCTCGTTCATTATTTATTTTAGAAACTGTCACATATTATATTTCTTTTATTTTATCTAGTCACGTGCTAAAAGTTGCATTTCTTTAGATTTAATTTGTAATGATAGTTGTTTTTTTTTAGTTTGAACTTCCGACAATAGGATGGCAACATGCTGATAAAACCTAATTTTTCCCCCTTGACGTGCTCGTACAGATTAAATTTTATTGTTTTGTCCGAAATATATTGTTGCAAAACATGGTTTAAATATTTCTTTAAAAATTCGTTAAAAAAAGAAGCTTAAGTTATACATTAAAACACTGATACCATTAGAAAGCTAATTTTTTAATCTTTAAATTGATGTAAAAATCATGTTTGTGCGATAATATTTTCGGAAGTTATAGCGGAAAATCGTCGAAATTTCGCTTAAATTTTAATTAATTCAGATTCTAATTAAAAATTCGAAAAAAAGGCTCAGAGGTGCACATTTCCAAACTCCAAGGTATACATGTACCAAATTTGGTAGCTGTAGGTCCAACGGTCTGGTCTGTAGAGCGCCAACACACACACACACATTGAGCTTTATTATAAGTATAGATGAGTGAGATCATATCTGAATAATATGTGCGGTTTGATGCAAAAAAAAAAAAAAATAGTGAGCATGCTAACTGACAACATTCTGTGTAGAACACTATTCAATAAAAAAGAGAGTTAAAAATAATGACTTCACAAAGTATTTTTAATTTAATTTCGATCATATTAACTGACATCAGTCATAGTAATTTTATTTTGTTTGATGTAAGTGCGATTATTTCCGATGGTTTGTGCTGTTTGTCTTTTGTCAATCATCAGTTTTGAAATATAACCATCGTGGAAGGGCAAGCAATATGTTTTACCAAGTTTCCTCACATTCGGTTGAACAGTGCAGCAGCGCATGGAAATGAACAAACACAGTTTTATTTTTATCTAATACTATAATACGAGGAATGGTTGCCAAGTCGAAAATCGGCCCGGTATTAATAAACTCCGGTAAACTTGGGGGTCTGGGGTTTTTTGGCCACGAGGAATCGATTGGCGCCGGTTTTGAAGCGCTACGGTCGAGTAGTTCGGAGTTACAGATAGGATATTTTCAAACTTTATTAGTTCGCCATAATGGCTATTTAAATTTTCAAGCGGTAACGTGCTGCCATCTATAGCCAATATGGCGAACTAATAAAGTTTTTTGTTTATACTGTTATAGGTTTATAATATGTTTCTTATGTATGTATATATGTTTGTTTTTTCTAAATAAATTTGTCAAAAATATTGAACTTCAACACACTTCAATCTTTACCTTTACTTTACCTTTGTATAGAATAGTTCCCTTTCCTAACTCTAACTTTGTTTAGAATAGTTTACAATGGTGCACTTTAACCGGTTATCTTTTCACCAATGGTTTCACAAATTTTCTTATGGTATGTATTGTTTTGATAAATCACAATTGAAAATTTAAACCTTCGAGTTAGCTTCGATACCTGTTTTCTCCGAGCGGAGCTCGGTCACCCGCTGGTATCATAGATATGAAAACTATATTCTGCTTATAACTTTCACGCAGGTACAAATAATGAGTTGATCTAGTTGCATAGAAATCGGTTGAATCGTACTGCAGCGCATAAAGTACGGACAAACAAAAATCCTTTTTACATAATAAATTTATGTATTCTTTTAGAATTTTAATGCTTGGTGGTTTTTTTTTTTCATTGTAAGGGAAAAAACTATTTTTTGTATCTTTCGTGACTCGTTTGATATTCGTTCAGAATTCTCAAGATTAACGTTAAAAAATGTGATTAAAATATGATTTTTTAAATTGATATATTTATGCAAGAATATTACAGAAAATATATTCATAACATAAATGATTATTTTAAGTTAAAATAATGCAAAAAGTTTTGAATAATATTTCCATAAACTGCAAAAAAAGCTAAAGTTTCATCAAATTTTCAATTCTATAAGAGTGTTTATCTTAAAACTTTCTCGTATACTCTCTAATAAGGTTGTTACCTCAGAGAATCACATACATAGCATTTACGCAGGAAAAAGCTTTGAAATATTAACTTTTATCTTGAATTTAGTGTTTTTACAATAATCCTTGGTTAATAGACGTAATAATTAGATGGGAAAATATTTTAATGCATTAGATAATTGTATTAGGCCTATAACCCTCCTACAAGTGCAAGCAATAAGTATTGAAAGTTTTATCGGGATCGAATGAGCAGCACTCAAAAAATAGAGATATGCATACAAACATTCATTTTTATTTATATAGATATCCCTCGAGTATTAAGTTTATATTTGCTTTCATACAACTGTTGTAATCAACACAACAGTTCGTATAATTTTTAGTTAGCGTAAAGAATAAATTTTTGAACCTAATTTTGTACATCTACTTTCAATTTTTTAGAAAAAAGATAATATGACCTATTAATATAGCTTATAAAAAACAAGATATATAATCGGGTATTTAATAGTTTTCATGTTTGCCCACTTTTATCATGTCTGAGGTGTATTGATAATTCATTTAGTAAATCCCTGTAATATGGTACATAATTCATGTGTGATTGAAAGTTTTAATAAAAACTATTTGCTGCTCAAACCTTATCGTATATTTTTAAAGCCACGTTTTAATTCATGAATTTATCAAAAGATCTTAGCTGAAATAACTTGTTTTAACTTCGAATAATATCAGAAATAACTTTAAGTGCATTCTCAAGACGTTAAATGGATAGTTGGGGTAACAGCTACTTCTAATTATTTTCATCAAACTATTGAAAGTTCATTTTACAATGTTGAGCCTGAATTCTCAGAGAAAGTACAAAATTATTGCCTCGAACATTTCATGCTATAAGAGTTTGTCTTTAAACGTAGAGTATAGTATTTATAATTTCTTAAGTACTTTTCTTAAAATCTTTATTGACACAGATTGATATAATGCATAATTATTTTTATAATTACATTTATCCTTATGAATTGTTTAATGCAGATTTAAACTATTTTTATTAGCAAAATGTATAGGAATTTGCAAGCGCAATAGAAAAGAAAAAATGAATGTTTTCTTTCAAATAAATGCTTGAAAATGAATTTTGTTTTATAAATAATGTGATAGTGATTTTCTTGTGAATAGATAAAATTTAGTTTTTATTTCATCGAAAGTTAGTTGAAGGGTAAATAAAGAAAGTTCTTTATCCCTTAAATACAATTATCATTGACCAAACGTTTTCTTAAAACTTAGTCCCCTGTCGGTTCATGACTAATTTTGATCCCAGAAAGTGCACTGTATCAAATAATTAATTATTTATAAGTGGTTATAATGCTTTGGCATATGGGTGCTCTATATCTTATTAATTAAAATGTCAACTTAAAATTAAACTAAAACATTAAAATTACGTTACTGAATTTTTTAAACAAATTAGTAGATTATTTTCAAGCAGAAAACAATAATATGAAGTATCAAAATTAGGAGAGAAATAATATATTGTACTTTTTATCCTAAATTTTCGTAATTTTATGCATTAAAAATCAATTAATCATACTATCTTAAAATATTGAGGGGGTACCAGATCTGGTGCCGTTCTGAACATCTGACCGCGGTTCAAAATTATGAGGCATAACCGAAAAAAAAAACTAATTGTTCTTTAAAGTGCAGCGTTAATATAACTAAACTCAAAGAGTGTTTCTTATATTTTTACAGTGAAAATAACTTAGTTTCGGCCGAAAGAATATTAAAATATTCAACATAAAATCTTGTTTAAAATATAAATCTTATTATTGCCTTAGGTTGGAGATTATTAGCTTGGATAATGTTTGTTTCCTTTCAGGGCTAACAAAGAACGGGGGGATAATTTATACATGAAATTAATTATTAAATTATAACTAGATTATCTGTATATTAAATTTTTGAGCTCATAATTTTTTGTAATGATTTTCGATTTCTGGAGTATCAAAAATATTAGGATTCCCCTTGGGATTATAAATACAATCTACAATAATTTAAAATGACATATTAAAAAAAATTCATAATAAAAATTATGTTAAATGTCATAAAATTTGAAATTGAATGGAATGTTTTTGAAATAATACTTAAAATGAGAGATAATTAATTTTAAGAATTTCTATAATTTCAACCAGAAAATTAAAAGTATAACAAACATGTGGTTTCTTTATATATTATTTTCAGCACTTTTATTTGCAACGTTAAACTACATCTAAATTCAAAACCCTGATAATGAAATTGTCTGAAAAATAAAATTCAAATGATGCAGCATTTAAAATTCTCTTGATATAAAACTAGGCATTGCTTGAATTTTTTAATTTTATTCATCCTGAGCACTTAGAGCAAGTTCTTTATAATGACATAAATTTCCAGGCTATCAAATTTGTAATAAGATAATATCAGAAAGTTATTATTATTCTACAATCAATCCCAAAAATTTCTGAACTTTAACATGGGAATCAATTAATCTATATAATATTTATTCTATAGCTAACTACACAATAGTGAAAATTTCCAAATAAATATTATATTAAATGCCGAAAAATTACGAAGCAAATAAAACTTTTTTTAGTGAAACTTAAAATATATGATAAATAGTTTTAAGAATTCTTATAATTCGAACCCCAGAATTAAAATATTGACATCCATGCTTATTTTTAAAATATTACGCTCCATGCTGCATATTGAGAACACGATTTCTAATTTTTAAGTTTTTTAAATGCATCTTAAAATACTCGATAGTTAGTTTTAACAATTCTTATAATTCGAATCAGAGAATTATAATTATAATAAATATAATTATTTAAAAATTATCAAAATCAAAATCCTGATGATAAAATTGCCCCCAAAAGGAAATAATATTGATGCAGCAATTAAAATTCATCATCTTGAATACAGAGAAAAAGTTTTATGTTGTGACAAAAACTGCTGAGTTTCACATTTGTTGGTAAGATAATACCAAAAAGTCATAATTATTCTACAATCAATCACAATAATTTCTGAGTTTTTATATGGGTACTAATTACTCTATACATGATCTTTAACATTCATTGTGAAATATCATAATGTTTCCCTAACTTTTTTAAATGCAACTTAAAATGTGTGATAATTAGTTTTAATAACTATTTTTATTTATAATATAGAATTAAAACTAGGATAAATATGTTTATTTTTAAAATATTATTATCAGGAATGTTATTTGAAAGGGTAAATTACTTCTGAAATCAAAGATACCTGATAATAAAATTGTCCAAAAAATAAAATTCTACTGATGTGGCAGTTAAAATTCTTATTATATGAAACTAGGCCTTGCTTGTATATCCAAATCTTAAACATGGTGAGTGATGAAAAATTATTGGGATTTGTATTTCTTCTAACAGAATACCAATAAGTAACTATTATTCTACAAATAAGCACAAAATTTTGAGCATCATCATAGGAAACAATTATTCTATATATGATCATTAACATTCTTCAAGTGCAGTATCACGCTATTTCATTGAATTAACTATAATTAATATACAATGAACGTACAAATAATAAAGTTTAGTAATGAATACTTTGAAAAATCGATCTTCATTAATTCTCCTACGAGAAATGAGACTACTAAAATCCATTCACGTTTATTGCTAGAAGTTTGCAATTTACAACCAAACTGCTATTCCGTACCAAAAGTATTACCCTCTTCCAAATATTGTGAAAATCTATCCTCTGATTACTATTCGTGAGTTTCCTCTAATGTGTTATTCCGACTAAGGCTCTAATTTTATTACTTCCTTCGGAAGTCAAAAGATTACTAATGCATAGGCGCGAATCCGTTTTACGTATTTATTATCCAGTCCTTTTGATGTGGTAAATTGAACGTTGGAAACGTGATTCATGTTATTTCTCTTGATGAATGTATCATTCAGTGAAATATATATTATTGAAAGTAAGAATACATATATATTTTCAGTAGAAAGCTATCTAATAAAAGGCTTATATTACTAGTTCATTAGTATGCATTTGTTCATCTGTGTCATGCTTTAAACTGAAATGGGAGTTTTAATTTAAAACAATTATAATTGCTGATTGCAAAATTTTTTTTAATGGGAATAAGAACATAATCCAGAAATTTTTACGGAATTTAGTTTTTGGGTCCATTTATTGAACGGACACATGTTTAAAATTGCACATTGAATAAAAAAAGCGATTATTATTATCTAGTCCATTTTATATGGTAAATTGGGCATTGGAAATGTGATTAATGTTGATGAATATACAAGGGGTGGAACTTTAATAGTGGCAACTATTTATTTACATGCAATAAAAAAGTTATTTATGTCCTTATGTTTTACAGTCTTTCAATTCAGCCACCAGCATTGAGTAAAACCCGTTTTTAATGATGTAGAAGTCGCAGAACACCTGCAATGTCAATAGTTCGAACGGACTGGTCTACTACCGCAATAATCTCTAGATGGTTTGCTGTGGGAGAACGGTATGCTTTAGGATGATGCCATCACATTCATGTACGAGAATCAGCATAATTTTCATACTGCTGGAAATCTGCAGAAATTTCGAGAGTCGTTGTGACCCGTAATAACGCCATTCGATTGATTGACGTTTCAGTTTTGGTTGGTACTTTCTGGCCCTAATCCTCCTCCAGCATAATAATACTGCTGTACGACCTCTGGCATATGCGATTTTTATCCAATTTCTTAATTCTTGTTTTGTAAACATCCTGACAACACTTACTTTTGACCGTAAGATAATAAAAGGGTAATTTCTTCACGTCACTCCTCATGCGAGTGACGAATTAAGGGTGAGTCTTTTTTGCTGAGAAATAAGAAATGTACGTAAGTATCGTGTGGTATAGTGACATTCTTTAGTTTTGTTATGTGGTGTTTTTACAGCAGTGTAGCCACTATTAAAGTTCCAAACCTCGTATCATTCGACGAAATGCATATTATTAAATCTACGAATACCTATATACGTTCAGTAGAAAGACGTCTAATATAAGCTTTACATTAACAGTTCATTAATATGTGAATGTTTTATGTTTTACACCTTTGGGCTTATTAAATTAAAATAATTGCAGATTAGAACATTTATTTTGAGTGGACACAAGAAATTTATGATCGAAATTTTTGCGGAATTGTGTTTTTGAGTATATTTATTGAACGGAAACATGTTTAAAATTGCACGTTGAATAAAAAAAAGTGATTATTTGAAATTAAAAACTAATAAATTGGTATACAGGTAATAATATTTACTGACAATAAATTAATTTCTAATTGCTTATTAGAAAATTTATTGTTATTGTATATAAGAAATTATTCTTCTAAATTTTTGAGAAATAGTGTTTTTGAGTCCATTTATAGAAAGAAAACCTCGTTAAACTTATACATTGAAAAAAAAGCAATTATTTTTGATTAAAAGTAGTAAACTGACATTTATTTATTAATATTTTCGGACAATTAATTAATCATTAATTGCAAATTAGAAAAATTATGTTTCCTGGTGATAAGAAAATAATGCTTTAAATTTTTCTGGAGTAGTGTTTTTGAATCCTTTTATTGAAAACATCTCTTTAAATCGTTCATTGAATTAAAAAAAAAGAATTAAACTGGTAATCAAGTAGTAATATTTATTTACATATAACTCATTTAAAATTGTTATTTTAGTAAAACTATGCAAAAATAAATAATAAATCCTTCCCTTTAAATATTGAAAGTTCATTTCATTTATCCTCAGTTCTTCTATTCATTCACTTTATAATATTGCTATTGTAATACTTTATTTAATTTTTTATACTTTAAAGATTTTTATTTCAGTAAATCTATGAAAATATTAATATTAAGTCATTCTCCTTAGATATTGAGAGCTCATTTAATACAAACTTATTTATCCTATCTATCCGTTTTATAATACTGCTATTAAAATAATTTAAATAATTTTTATAGCTAAAATTAATATTATGCCGTAAACTACAAATACTATTCTTTTCTGCATAATTTTGATACAAACCACAATTATCCCGAAAAATCTCGCTTTCTCTCAAATACTGAGAAAATATATTCTCTGGTCACAAATTTGCTACTATGTCTGGATTCTGATTTTATTATAAATATCGATGTAGAAATATTACTAATTAATGGAGCGATCTATTTTGCATAGTTATTATCCAGTCGTCCTTTGATGTAGTATATGCGCATTGAAAATATGAATCATGCAATTTCTCATGGTGAATTTATCATTCGATGTAATTGCTATAATTAAAGGTTTAAATAAATAAGGTTTTTCAGAATGGGATCGAGTAAAGGACTCATATATCTGCATCCTTTAATGTACTTGAGGACAGTCCTACATTTGCTTTAAATGGGAATAATTAATTGGTTTAAAACTATTTTACATAAATTGTAGAAAGCTTATTTTAATTTAAAAAATAAATTGTTTTTCAAAGGTTTTTGTTGGATTTACAAAAATTTGTTAAACGTTGCATGAAATTTTAAAAACGTTAAAGTAGAAAAAGAGGGCATTTATTTTGATTAATAATATAAAGAGTACACCATGTTATTTATTGCATATATATACCAGTGGTTCAATAAATCCACGATTTAGGAAGGGCTTTTACATGTATAACATATTATATCGCAACTTCAAACATATAGGAGCAGTTTATTTCAAAATATTCAATGTAACTAATTTATAAAACTGAGTCATAAGCATACAATTTTATTATTTTTTAAGGCATATTGCTAAAATATATCCTTGAAGAAATGGCATTAACATTTTTTCAAATAATCTCAGACATAGAAATGTTTACCTTCTTCGAAAAATTTGGGGTCCCAAAAGGAAGATAATTATTATATTTATTTTGAAAAATAAAATCGTTATCCGTTTTATAATAATGATATTACAATACTTTAAATATTTTTTGTTTTGAATTAATATAATGTCCTAATTTCAAAATACGATTCTTTCCAACGGATTTATAATTATTAAGTTTCAATTCTTAACTGAAAGTTTCACTTTCTCTCAAATACTGAGAAAATACATTTTCTTGTTACGAATTCATTACTATGTTTAGATACTAATTTTATTATATATTTCGGATGTAAAAAGATTATTGAATAACGTGGTGATCTATTTTGCATAATTATTATCCAGCCCTTTGATGTTGTAAGTGAGCATCAGAAATGTGAATCACGTAATTTCTCGCGGTGAATTTATCATTCAATGCGATAGCTGTAATTAAAGACTAAAATAAATACAACTTTTCCTAGTAGGATCTAGTAAACGTAGTATGCATCTGTATTCATTAAGGAACTTAAGAACAGTCATTAATTTTCTTTAACTAGAAAGAATTCATTGGCTTAAAACTATTTTAGATAAATTGTAGAAATCCTACTTTAAATGAGGATAATAAATTATATTTCAAGGATATTTAATGTATTCACAAAAATTTTGTTGGAAGTTGTATGAAATTAAAATCTAAAGAAGTAGAAAAAAGTAGTATTCGTTTATTTTCATATATAATATAGAGAATACAACGTGCTATTTAATGTGTATACATACCAGTGATTAAATGAATGCATATTTAGGAAGGATGGCTACTTATAAAACATATAGTTACATAACAATTTCATATAATTATGAACATTTTCATGTTTATTTCAAAATCTTTAATAAAACCAATCTATAAAAAAGTTGTAAGCACATAATTTTATTCATTTTTAATTAATATTATTAAAACATCTCAAGTCGTATAATCCTGATGATAAGGTTTCGGCTTCGGAACTGAAGAGCTTCAGGTTTGTAACCCGATTCCAAAGAAGAGCCGTCATGTAATCGGATCTTGAGCAAATTAAATCCGTTGATGCTAAACGTCCACTTATATGGTCTGGAAGTTTATAGAGAGGGATATCCCAGGTGTGCTCACATTATCTGACCATAGTTCTAAATTGCGATGTCCGTCCCAAAATAGCCCTTGTGTTGTTTAAAACGGGACGTTATTATAACTAAACTAAACTGTTAAAATATTTTTTTGGAGATATACTGTAAAATTTTCTTTCAAATAACCCAGATAAATAAATGTTTAAGCTCTTCGAAATGTTTTTGGTGCGAAATGGAAGATAATTAATAAATTTCTTTCACAATATAAAAGCGTTTTTTTATTATGCATTTCTTTCAGATAATAAAACATATCAACAAATTATAGAAATGTGAGGAAGTTTGAATTCCAGATTTATGAAGATAATTACAAAAAAAAGTCAATCGTTTTCAATGGGAAAAGAACAAATGCATTTTCTTTATTGTATCTGAATGTAACATAACCAAATGCCTCGTAGTCAAATAAAGTTTTATTCTATGTAACCTATTGCGAAAGCTGTTGCAAAGTGATTAAGAAATTTACAATTCAGTGCATGATTGTTTTATATTTTTCATGAAAGAAATATATAAATTAACCAGACGTTTCAGGTGGCATTCTTGTTTACTAGACTATAAGTTAGATTTGATTTCAAATTGTTCTTTAGATATAACTTTATGTCCATGATTTCACCAAATATCTGAAACTGTATTAAATTAATTGTTTTTTTTTATTCTTTGTGTAAATGAACACTTCTAATGGAAACATTCCCCTAATATTACAGTGCCAGTACAAATGTAAATAACAGGTTCATTCATTTTCAAAATTTTTAAATATTTTAAATCTATCTTGTTATTATTCTGCAAATTCCACAGATATCAAATAGAATCCTTCTACCTTAGCTTTCAACAATGGAAGAAAATCCCGTGATTAAATATTTAAGGAAACTACGCAAACAGTTTGAACTTAAATGCAAAGGTATTGTTAGAAATTATTTTTGTTGAAAATTTGTCCGCTTCTTCAGTCTTCAAAAAATCTTCAAAATTAAATATAATTAAAATGACATTTTTTAAAGAATTAAATTAAAATGTGAAATACATTTTAGCAAGATAACTTTTGTGGTTTAGTTTAATTAATACTCCGTATTGAAGCAATACTAGGGCTTTTTTAGGATCGACCTTGTACTTTTGAACCACGGTCAGACCACAATAACATCTGAGCTACCATTCCCTCTCTAAAATTGATACCTCGCTAGCGGTAGGAAATCACGCTTACGGTTAATGTTACCGCTGTTCTATTGTCGCATTTTCATTTGATTTCCAAGATTTGGAAATTTATATAATTAAAATGCATACAGATCTATTATGAGTGCGAACTGACTTGAAAATTTGATTATTAAGCTTAATTAAAAAGGGGCTGCTATCAAGCTGATGGCAGCTGAGCCATATGAATGTTTATGGGTTATATATAATTAAACATACCACATTTTTCTCTAGTTTTGTTGTGTCTAATTTTGCTTGCCAATAATAAAAATTGCATTCAAATACAAGGAATTGAACCTGACAGTGCTATTCGGCAATATATTTGCACAAAGTATATTTGCTCTATATTCGTTAAGAATTAAATTAAGGATTATTTATTATTTATGGTTAAAAAGAGTTAAATCCATGTAATTTCTCGATGCGATGTACAGAACCAATGATAAATTCGGTAATTTGATGATACGAATAATTTTCATCTTTCAATGGTCAACAAAGACTGAATTTCATTTGCATGTAAACAAAATTCAGTTTTCTATTATAATACATTTCTATTCCATTTCTAATGCATTGGGGTTCTTGCTCAAGTAGAAATAAGTACGCCTAAATTCGCCAAAGAAGAGTCATTGATCTTTCAGCCGTGTTTAATGAGTTTAATATTTGCACGACGGACTTGTGGGCAAAATGCATGCAATGAAGAGACGGCTGTGGTTTCAAATAGGTTGAATAACTAATGTACATAATGAGCACATAATTTATAAGAAAGGCGTTGGATATCCGACATCGACGAGCTTGTAAAGAAGTTTCCGGTGATTAAAGAGGGTGGGGAAATTCTAATAAGTAAAAAAATGATCGTGAACGATATTTTTATCATTCTAGATGTAAGATTTTTTTCTTTTAATCTTATTCTTTAAATAAGGGAAATTCTCCCTTATAAGAGAACAAATTGCTTCAGAAAAAGTTTGAATCAATTCAAATTCGTCCAAATGTATGAATTTTTAATAATATTTCACTTTATTACCCAGTCATTTCTATTTGCACCATAGTAACTTTTGTATTTATTTGAATTAATTCCGAATAATTTATTTATTCAGTAAATTTATTATTAGCTTTTCGACAAGGGATATTATTATTTTTTTAGTAAAAATCTTCAACCAAGTTATTGATGAATTTAAGAATACCATTTAAGAATGATTTTTAACTAAATAATACGATTAAGTTAGATTAATAGATAATATTAATTAAATAACTATAACTTATTAACTTAATTCTTAATTAAAAACTCGGGAAAAATACTGGGAAACAGTGTTTTATTGATTATTTGAATAAATGTTTAGCAATTAAAAATAATAAAAAGACGATAACATTAAAAAATAACATTTTCAACTGCAAAATTATAATTTTTATTTGACATTTGTATGTAAGAAAGATGAAAGTTATTTCTTCAACTATATATTTAAATAAAATTTCAGTTAACTATCAGTATAAGCTATGATCTGTCGATACTGCTAAGTTCAGTGGTGGCGGGGTGGTCAGTTGTATACAAGAAGTATAAACTATGATATATATTATGCTCTAGAGTTTGGCACTCAAAGCAATATAAAAGAGGCAAAGACAATTTATGAATACTCATCTGCTTAAAAGGCCCTTGATTCAGTTGGTGAAACAACAATATGATATTTGATATGAAAGAAAACGCTGTTAAACTCAGGATTGAAAATTTCTGGATCAGAGCTCATCAGAACTATATTGGAAATGAAAAGCAGATATGTTAATCAACTTAGAAACTCAAGAAATACATTTCTTAGAGTCTAAAATCCAACTCAGAAATTAGACTAAAAAACTAATGATTAAGGATTGGCAGGAGAGATGGAATAATTTCGTCAAGAGCAAAACAAATTTTCATCGTTTTACAAACATTTCTATTAACCAAATTAAAGGTGAGTCTATCTTAATGAAGTAAGTCATTCTTTTTCAAAAGTTCGGCTTGTCAATGTGGCTCTAAAGAAGGATCTATAAATTACATTTTTAACGCTTGACCTCTAAGAGAGCATAGACTGAAATGGCCAAGAAATTGAATGCTTCTTGACGTCAAAAAACATAAAAAATTCTCCACAAATTATCAACGCTTTTGATTTTAGTTCGCAAACACACCTAAAGTAAAAAAAATAACTTACATTTAATGTATTTTATGCAAAAAATGCATCAAAATTTAATATGTAATTGAAAATGTAATATTTTTCTATTCTTTTTTTTCTGTAACCAATATACGTTTACTCTGAAGGGCTCTTTGTTGTTAGCAATTGTCTGGTGCCCTCAAAAAGTTGTTTGTTACTTTGGGCTAGATAAAGTTTCTTTTAGATGACCCCATCAAATTTCTCGCATAGCCTCTGGGTAGGTTGGAGTATGGCTTGCATATAGTTTATTGAAATTATGAAATTCTTCGAATTTCAATCAATAGAATAAAAACTGCTACCTATTAAATAATTTGATGTAGATAATTTTGAAATTTTTTCATGAATTCTTGAAAGGTATTTGCAAAATATATGCGGCAAAAAGCATTTTGGAAAAAAAAGCGCAATTATTCATGTTGAAGTAATGCTAAAGTAAATCCAAAAAATAAACAGAAAAGGATTAAAAGAACGCTACGGAATAATTTAGCAGATTTATTTCTTGTTTGCACAATTTCAACCCATTATATATTTATGTTGTGTATAATTTGTTTATGTCATATGAAAAAAATAATGAAAAAAGTTTTTGATTGATTATTTGGACACATTTTAATTAATTAAAAAATTTTAAAAAGGACGATAATACTCAAAATAATAAAAGCACTTATAAACGCAATATTATGACGTATTTTATTTCTGTATGTAGTAAAGATAAAAATATTTTTTGATAACTCTATATACAACTAAAATTTTGGTTAATTATCAGTATTACTTGTAACATGTGTCTAATAAATTGAAACTTTTGAATCCAGTCAGAGGAATAAAAAAAGTTCTAATAATCAAATCAATTAATGTATAAAATTCCAATATATATTTTTATTATTTGCAGAAAATTATGTTTATTTGTAAAATATACACGATTAAACCATCTTAAGAAAATAAATATAAATAATAATAATAAAAGCGCAATTATTTAGGAATAATTTAGTAAAAGTGTTCCTTGTCTCCTTACTCTGATCACATTGTATGATTTTCAATTTAATGATTTCGTTGTATGATTTCTTCTTCATATTTTTCACATAAAGATACTTTTTAATGTCTCAGTATCAAGAAGAAAATAAATATATTTTCTGTCCCAAATCTTTTCAAAATATTAAAAAATATAATATTCAACAGTTCATTTACTTTTCAATAACTCTAAGCTAAGAGGAGAAGTATGAGTTCATAATATTTTAAATCTCTTCTTTTAAATCAATTGAAAAGTTACTACCTAACTCTAAGAGTTTTTTTTTTTGTTTTTTTAAAAGGAAAAAAAAGAAACATTTCAAAATATTTTGGGTCAAAGACTTTCTTCTTAAATTCTTTCATTCAAAAGAAAAAGTTTCTGAGGAAAACGTCTCTGTAAGGCACTCCATCCTCCATCAAATAGAGCTAGTCGATCCATTTTTGACAACCATTTTGACCTAGAAATCTGGAAAAAACTTAAAGAAAAAATTCGAATGAATTCTTTAAAAAAGAAGGATTTCTGGCGCCATTGCTATGTAGAATGCATTTGTCAATTTATGAAAATACATCAGATTAAGTCTGCCGTAAGAAAAAGAGTAACTGATTTCCAAGAGCAGTAACAAAAATTTAATTCAATTACTGTTGAAGAATTGAAGTTCTTTCATAATAAATGAATTTCGCTTACTTTATCATTATTTTTGCATTTTTGTCTTGCCGGATATTCTGAATCGATTGAATTCCTTTTTTCAGAGCAGAAACTAATCTAACTTTGGATTAACTCGAGGCATCGAATTGATCAAAATTACTTTTTTTTCAGATAGAAAGGATCAAAAGCATTTATGGTTTATGCTATAGTTCTTTAAAAGTAGAATCGGAAATCAAAAGAAAATGCATTAACGGAAAGTTTTTCTTTGAGAAATGTGATTTTGCATTATGCAGTATCTTTAATGCAGCTACAATAATTATTTTTCAAAAAACAAATACACAATTATAGGAATCCCTGTGAATTTTAAAATTGCATTTTTAAAGAAAGACATGAGAAAATCTAAAATCATAGATGCAATATCTTAAAATTCTGTGGAATAAATGGGAAACATTTAATCTTAATGCTTTGATTTATAGCATTCATTTCCAAATTTGTTTTGGAATTTTCGATACATGGGAATTTTTGATGGAATTTTCGATAATATTTGACTTGAAAAGGAAAGATATAATTTTGTGATTTATGATCACATATTCCTTAATGTGACTGCA